>JAKSZU010000005.1:55578610-55903610 GCA_026018925.1 Tupaia tana
ACGGGTGACACAATTAGAGATTGTTTTAATGTTTGCAAACTGCTGTAGACTAAAGGATGTCCAAGGAAAGATAATCAAGTCTTAATTGTAGCAACTTGAAAATGTTACCTCATGAGCTAAAAGGGTCTTGGGTGTATTTAATTTAATGACATTGAGAGGAAGAAATTTTCCAGGGGTTCAATGTAATCACAAGGGCCTTAATAAAAGGGAGTCAAGACATTAGAATGAAGATGAAAGTAAAAGGTAAAAGGGAAGTAAGGAAGGGCTATGTGCCAAGTAGTAAGATAGCCTCTGGATCTGAAAAGGGAGAAAATAGATTGTCCCATAAAGACTCTAGAAAAAGTGAAATTTTGAGGCTACCTTTATTTTAGATGTCTGACCTAGAACTGTAAAAGAATAATTGTTTTTATGCCACTAGATTTACATAGTAACATAGAAATGATTAAAAAAATAAAAAGGAAAATTTGTATTTTTTGCTATTTTCATATTCTAATGATAATGATAGTTATGTTGGCATTATATTTGTTATATTGCAGTAAAGCATTTCACAAAGGAATAATAGCTAGAGCAATAATGGCAAAATTTGTCATTTTGACAAATATTTGTGATAGCAAGTATGGTTTTATCATACTATTTTCTATTAGTTTCATTGAATATTTTATAAAACAAAGAAGTGATTATGTATAACAAATAATTTCTACTATTAAGAAAAATGGAGGGCTTCTAGTAGCAAACAGGAAGAAGAATCTTAGTTCTGTTTGTCAGGGTTATGAATAACACTTTGCAGAATGACACGTATGTTGAGGGAAGAGAAGGAGTGAGTTTGCTAAGTTAGAAAGAATGAAACACATTCAATATTTATAAGGAGTAATAAGAAAAGCAAAGCGTTACCAATCTAGAAACGGAAAGATTATCAAGGGCCAGATCACATCAGGACTTAAAGACTATATCATAAGATATTTGAATTTATTTTAAATAGTTTGTGAAATCATTAGAGTTTTCGAAAGGGGACAGGGAGAATGTCTTATTTCTATTTTATAAATTATTACACCTGATATGTGCTCTGCTGTGTATGAAGTGCAGTGAATCATAAATGGAATTTAGGAGTCCGTTACAGCACTCTAATTAAGAGAAGATGGAAGCTGATAAAGGACTGCAGTAAAGATGAAAAATAAATTTGTGCACATGTGAAAAATTTGACAGGTTTTGCTGATGGATTAGATGTGGGACTGAGGGAATGGACCAGGAATAATATGTCTCTCCTGACAGTCTCGTCTTCTTTTTATCTATGTGAGGCATTTTGGTTTGGTGTAATTAAATTTTTACCTTGAATTAAAAGTCAGAAAGATTCTTATTTTATTTATCCTTATTATTTTATTTAATTTGTTTATTTTTTCTGTGGCTTTATATTTCCAAGAAAATTTCTTCATACATATTCTCTCTCCACTGGTTAATTTCTAAAAAGGGTTTAATAAATAAATATTGAGTCCCTATAGCTTTCTAATGATATCATATATATATATATATATATATATATATATATATATATCTTGTTCTCTGCTTAGTAAAACTGTCTATTTACAGTTAATGATTTTGAGAATCATGGAAACTATAAAGTAAAAATGTTTTTCTCATGCGTGAATATAATATGAAATTCATAGCACTGTAACTGGATTTATTAACATTTTCTTGATTCTTCCTGTAATTATTTTCTTAAATATTCTTAAATATCCTGGTATTTAAAAATATTTGACTGAAATAGTTTTATAAATCGAAAAGATTCTTATATGTAAGAAACATTTCTTACAGTTTAGGGCCAGCCAGTGGTGTGGTGGTTAAGATGGAAAGATCCCACATGGACGACTGTGCAGTTCGAGTCTCAGACCTGATGGCTTGAAAAGGATGCTGGGCACAGGTCTCTCTGTCTCTCTATGGGTTTTTGGTGAGCGCACATACCCTATAGCAAAAACCTCTCAAAAAAAAAATGGTTAATATAGGCTACTCATGGAAGCTCCTAACTCACATTAGTGCCCTGGCTGATTTCATATAAAAAAAATTAGACTAAAGATAAAGTTTAGATAAAATGATTGCCACAAGTATATAGAATAGGTTTCAATGAGTTTAAACTATTTGAAGCCATTGTTATGCCAGCAAGATGAGCAAAAATCTGACATTGCAAACAGCACTTTGAAAAATCTGACTGGGCAGATTTACAGTAACCATATTCAGAAAATACCAATCTGAAAAATCATGCTGGAATTCAAAAGGCAAGTTTTCTCCACCTTATTGCTATTGGTTCTGCCAGGGAGAAATTACAAATAAATATGTAATAAGGTTGTGAATGCTTGACATAAACAGAAACCTTAGAGCCACACAAACCTTAAGAATAGCTTTTAATTTTTTCTGTGATAACAGTTATTTGATAACAAGTTTCTTGTTCTTTTTACCAAGGTTAAGATGCTAAACTTCATCTGACATACTGTAGTTAATTAGCAAACTAGGGCAGAAGGAAGAAAGGAAAGAGAGAAAAGGAGAGAGGGAGGAAACTAACTTTATCTTTTGGGGCTATTTGATACACAAGCGTCTTTAAAAAAAAAAGGTCTAGAATAACTCTGAAGAATAATTTTTCCAGGTATAATAATATTATTGTATATCTGTGTGTGTGTGAATATATATATATATATATATATATATATATATATTGAGAGGTTTTTGCTATACGGCATGTTTGCTCACCAGAAAGACAGAGAGAGACAGAAAGACAGAAAGCAAAAATTTCACCCCCTGAGGAGATGGCCATGCCACAATCCCTTTTCCTCCATTCTCCTCTCAGGATTTTGGGCATGCATTCACACGCACCTGGCATGAGTTTAAGCCACCGGGTCCGGGACTAGAACCGCAGTCGAATCCATGGGAGTCCAGCGACATAACCATTACACCAACTGCTGGTCCCTGGATGTATTTTTTTCAATATTTTGAATTTTTTGTCCCATTCTTTCCTTGCATACAAGATTTCTCCTGAGAAGTCTGTTTAGTCTATTGAGAGTTTCTTTATACGCGATTTGATACTTTTCTCATGCTACTTTTAGAGTTCTTTCCTTATCTTCAGCTTTTGGTAGTTTGATTATAAAGTGCCCAAGAGAGGATGCTTTTGAATTGAAAAATTCTTGGCATCCTTTACATTCCCTAAATCTAGATGTCTGTATCTCTCTCTAGACTTGATAAGTATTGGAGGTTATTAGTTTATAAAATAGGTTTTCTATGCCTCTTCTCATCTCTTATATTTCTGGAATGTCTATAGTGCTAAATTAATCACCATATGCTGTTGCATAGGTTTTGCTGACATTCTTCCTTGTTATAGTTTTTTTTTTATTATAATTTCTTTCTTTTTGTCTAACTGAATTAAAAGTTCTATCTTCAAGTTCAGAAAATCTGCTTAATCTAGCCTGTTATTGGCACTCTCGACTGTATTTATTTTGTCTATTGAATTATTTCCTGCCAGGAGTGCTGTTTATTTCCTAAGATGTCTCTTTGTTGAATTTCTTATTAATATTGTAGATGGTTTTCCTGAACCTGTTGAGTCACTTCTCTGACTTCTCTTAGGTATCATTGAATTTCCTTAAGATTATTATTTTGAATTGCTTTTAGGCATTTTTAAATTTCTTTATCTTTGGAAAATCACTGCTTTTTTTGGAGGTACCATGTTACATTGCTATTTCTTGTTTTCTTGTGTCTTTAGGTTAATGTGTGTGCATCTGATGGAACCCATACTTTACTTATTTCTAGTGCCGTATTCAGGTAGAAGAGTTTCTCATGGAAATAGCTCCTAAATTATTGTTTGGGGAAAAATACATTGGCTTTGGTTTCACAAGAATGTAATTTTATAGTCACTACCTATTGACAGTTGTTCAGTTGTATTCAACATCAGTGATATCTGTAATTACCTCAATATCTAGTCTGCAGGGGATTAGGTGGAGGACTCACTCCTGAATGTAATAGATTGAGGTTGATGAGCCACCAGGCTGATTCCTTAACCAAGATGGAAGCACTCCTAACACTGGTAGGTGACTGGCTGCTGGGCTAACAGCCAGTCTTCGTGATCTCTGAGTAGGCAAAGCTGCTTCTGACAGGGACATAACTGAGTGCTGCGATGGATCCTCCCAAGGAGAACAAAGCCACTGCCAAAATGCCAAAATGCTGCGTGATGCAGCTGACCTGAGTGTGATTTCATTCTCATTGCTTTACAGAATTTTATTATATAAATATGTTACACATTATTTATCCAGTCTACTGTTTCAGGGTGTTTGGATAATTTGCAAATTTGATGTATTTTGAATAGTTGATATAGTCTAATCATTCTAGTACTAGGCTTTTGGTGAATATATAAATATGTATTAATATAATATAATAAATATAATAGAGTATAACATAAATCTGGAAGTATAATAGTTTAGAGAAAGGGCATATGTAAATATCTAACTCTCTTACTTTGGTAGGTAAACCCAGAAATATTTTTCCTAAATGTTTGTAACAATTTACTCTACCACCAGCAGTAGATAAGAGTCTTAGTTGTTGTATATCCATGGAAGATATAGTCTTTTTAAATTATTTATTTAATTTTATTTATTATTATTTATATTTTTTTCAATTTGACCAGAGAGAGAGAAAGCAAGCCTCCAGATCTGGGACTTGAACTGTGGTTGGCCATGTGGGGGTTCAGCACCTTAACCACCGTACCACCTACCGGCCCCCATATAGTTGTTTTAATCATTCAATTTTATGCATGCTTCTGTGTATTAAGTAGGAGTATATTAGGGTTTGAACACTTTATTTATTCATTATTGGCAGCACTTTTCATGTTACATTTCATTATATTATTTTACAAAGTATTCATATGTTATGAAAAGAATTTCAATTGTATTGTCTCACATTCTATTGATTTATAAAATTTTCTATATTTCGTAGATATGCGTCTTTCCTCTGATATGTATTGCCATAACTCTTCCTATTATATTAATAGCTTTTTTACTTTTATTTATATATTTTATAAATGGAAGTTCTTAATTTTAATATGATCCAAATTATAGTTTTTTAATTTTTAACAACTAGGACATTTTTTATCCTTTTATTTAAAAAAAGGTTCATTCCCTTAGGTCATAAATATGCTCTGTATTTTCTCTTTTTCCTTGTTTTTTTGCAATACATCCAGAATTATTATTATTATTTTAGAGAGATTTTTGCTATTTGGTATGTGCACTCACTAGAGATAAAGAGACCAAGAGACAGAAAGTGAGAAATTACCCCTTAGAGAAGATGACCATGCCACAATCCCTTCTCTTGGGATTTTGGGCATGCACACATATGCACCCAGCATGAATTTCAAACCACTGGGTCAGGGACTCAAATCACAGTCAACTACATAGGAGTCCAGAGACATAACCATTATGCCATCTACTGGTCCCATCTAAAACTATTTTTTGTGCTTGCTGTAAGGCAAGGAAAAATATTATTTTCCTAAATATGCAATTGTTATCAGTGTGGTAAGAGTAATAAAGTTCCTTTTTAATAGTGTAATATTGGCCCTATTGAGATGGCGGTTTTGTTGGTTTGTTTTAATAATTATTCATTTAACTTCATTTATCGCTATCATTATTCTTCAGATACATACAGGGCATGCGTGTTCACCAGAGAGAGAGAGAGAGCCAGAGAGAGTAAGAGAGAGAGAGGGAAAGTGATAAAGCAAGCCTCCTTGTCTAGAACTTGAACCACTGCTGCCCATGTGGGAGTCAAGCACCCTAACCACCACACAATCTCCTGGCCCCCTGAGATGGATGGTTTTAAATAAGTGTGTTTCTGGAACCCCTATTCTATTACAATTTTTAGTTTGTCTGAGCTTATTCTACAAATACTATGTTCTTCTAATTGATACATTTTGATAGTAAGTATTGATATCTGGTGGTCCAGCTTTTATTCATCTTTAAGATAAACTTTAGTACTCTTGGAAAATTTCATTTTGTATTTTAGATTGAAATCTATTAGAAAAGAATTAACATAACACGACAGTAATTCTTCCAATTTATAAATAGGTTATTTCTAATTTATTTAGCTCTTTTTTAATTTATGTTGGCAATGTTTGAGATTTCTGTGAAGAGGCCTTATTTATTTTTATTTTTCCCTATTCTGTTGTTTAATTAATTATATTAAAAAAACTAATATTTTAAATTTAAATATTTATAATTTATTGCTTTCATTACTGGGTTTACTGGTTAAACCACTATTTTTTACAGCTTTAGCCCTTTTCTCTGTTTTTCTTTGGTTGTAATTAAAGAACAAAAGTATCTTAATTTACGCTAAGTAATAATTAATACTTTAAAAATGTAAAGAATATGCATAAAAATTAAAAATCCACTTTTAATAGGTTATTTTCTGATTATTTATTTTGCTGGTTCATTTTTTGTTTTAGATAAATGTTCTTTATCAGTTCTTATATATCACTTATTGGATATTTGCCTAAGTATTTCATTTTTGCTAATATTATAAATTATGTACTTTTAAAAATTTCAGTTTCTAATTGCCAAAGAACCTGCTTTCTCACCATTAACTGTATTAGAAGTAAGATTTCTGAAGATATTCCTTATTAAGTAAGGAAATTTTCCTATATTCCCACTTTGCTGACCTTTTTTATTTCATAAATCAGCATAAAGTTTTCTCAAATGCTTTTTCTAAATCAGTGTGACCTTTAAATTCACATCCTGTTGGTGGACCAGCTCTGGTGGCTCAATGGTGACACAGTGCTCTCCAGTGCTGAGGCCCTGTGGGAAGGTCCCAGGTTTGAGTCCATAGGTCTTCCTATAGGCTGGGTGCCTGTGTTCCTGGCTGGCTGAGACAGAGGGTAGAATCATGGCATGAAGAATCTGTTGGGGATGCCTCTACCTCTGTCTTTTTATCTCCCTCATCTAGGGAAGAAATATGTAGATAAACTTTGGAAACGGGGGCAAAAAACTTCCTGCTGATATGCTGGGCTTTATCGATTCACTTTTTAATGTAAAACCTGGTTGTATCGCTGCAATCAATCCCACCTGGTCATGGCATATAATTCACTTTATACTTTGTTAAATTCCATCACTCAATATTTTGTGGAGGTGTCTTTTGCTTTTGTTTGTTTTTATTAGTTTTATATATGTATTCATGAGAAGTATTGGTTTATATATTTTCTTTCTTGTTATGTCCTTTTCTGCTTGTGGTATCTCAGTAATGCTGACCTCACATAGTGCTTCAAGAACTGCTCCTTGGGACCAGCAGTTAGTGTAATGGCTATGTCGCTGGACTCCCACGTAGTCGACCGCGGTTCGAGTCCTGGACCCGGCGGCTTAAACTCACGCCGGGCGCGTGTGCGTGTGTGCCCAAGATCCCGAGAGGAGAATGGAGGAGAAGGGATTGCGGCATGACCATCCCCCCTGGGGTGTGATTTCTCGCTTTCTATCTCTCTGTCTCTCTCTGTCTGTCTGGTGAGCGCACGCGCCCTATAGCAAAAACCTCTCCAAAAAAAAAAAAAAAAAACTGCTCCTTTTGCTTTCATATTCTGAAAGAGTATGTGCAAAATTTATATCATGTTTTAAAGTATGCCTTTTTTTTTGGAGCGGTTTTTTGCTATAGGGCGCGTGCGCTCACCAGACAGAGAGAGAGAGACACATAGAGACAGAAAGCGAGAAATCACCCCCCGGGGGGATGGTCATGCCACAATCCCTTCTCCTCCATTCTCTTCTCGGGATCTTGGGCATGCACTCACACACGCCCGGCGTGAGTTTTAAGCCACCGGGTCCAGGACACAAACCGTGGTCGACTACGTGGGAGTCCAGCGACATAGCCATTACGCTAACTGCTGGTTCCCTTAAATATGCCTTTTGAAAAAACAAGGATTTATGTTACCATTTTAAATGTATTGCTTCCTATGGCAATGTTCACCAGCTGGACACCTTGCCAAAATGTACAAAATTATATTAAGAAAAAAAGTAGGACTATTCTATCCTACATTTACATTTTTAAATATTTTTATTGACTCCTTAATAAATTAAACATCTACATATTGTTTAATTCCACTAATGTAGAAACTAGGCTTTTTTTATTCTTCATGATATCCCCAGTGCCTAGCTCAGTACATAATAAAAATGCTCAGTAAGTAATTGTTGCCTCATCATGGAACATACATACAAAGGCATTAAGTAAAAATGTTTCAAGAACTGAAAAACTAAGTTCATCACTTTGTGTAAAAAGGAATAATTTTAGAACTTTTAAGTGCTTAATAAAACAGTAGGAGATTACTACCTGTAGTCAGATGAGGCATAGTAAAATATCTTATAGCAATTTGCCTCCTACAAATGAACTGGTTGAAACAATTGTGAAACTAAATTTTTACCATAACCAATGCCACATATATTTTAAAAGAATGTCTCATAATGTGAACTAGGTCATTGAAAATGATAGGTGGACATTAACACTATAAGAAGAGCACAGTTTTAAAATTGTTAAAATCCTTACTGTCACACAAATAGATAATGAGCATGTGTCAATGTCACATTTAACACATTAATGAGAGAACCAGCAGAATAGCTTATTAAAATTGGATACAAGGAACTGGGACTTACAAAGTCACTGTGAAAAGAATTCTGATATAAGATCGCTAATTCCAAGACCTGTGAAATGCCTGAGAATTTTATTCTACTAACATGCTGACAATGTAGTTTGCAATTTCAGGGATGCTTGGAGAACACATGAGAATTCTGGGTCAGAGACACGGGACAGTTAATCACTCACAGCAACAGCAATGATCAGAAGAGAACATTTTCCCCTTCTATTCCATAACCTCCACTATCAACAGAGCATCCTGAACGAAGTTGGATGTAGGGAAAAAAAAAAAAAAATTGTGCCAGATGGGTTAAATAGGCAAGTTATATTTTATTTAAGACTCTAACCTTGAGAAAAAAGTCATTTCTAAGCAAATAACTATCTAGGATTCAGAGGATTTTTTTCTGTGGCCAACTTCTTTAAGAGCCAACGAACCGCTCTACAAGATCTCTAGACGTAGAATCAGATGATGTCAAGACCAGTGCAATAGAGAAGAGAAATTAACCTCAACTCCACTGAAAGAAAAGAGGAGATATTTAAAACACTGTAGTTGAGTTAGTGAAAAGTACTGGAGGACATTATCAGAGAGGTAGTCAGTGTGATTGAAACGTCCATGTTTGTTCATTGGCACGCATCTAAGTTAGGTTCCTACCCTCCTACAGAAACAGGGGCATTCTCTATCTTTTGATAACATTTCAAAGGGAGACTGTCAATTCCTTGAGGAAAATATTCCTAAATGAAAGTGTCAAGTGGATGGGAGATGATTTACATCTCAAAAGAGGCAGAGAAAGAATTTACAATTACACATTTTCTAATGCAAATTCTCTAAGAAAAGGTAGGTCAAGGGTGTAGAGTTAGAAAGAAACCCTCTTAAAGTTTAATCAGGCTGAGAGAAGCCTAAAGGTAGTTTTGGTTAGATGACACCTTCACACAGAGGGTTTTATGACAGGTGAGAGATTCTGAGTGTAGAGATCCCAAATGTTTTGATAATGGGCAATATTAATAGCCACTTCTTACTTCAGAGGAAGATTCTGTATCTTTCAGAGGCTTAAGGGAAATTTCCCTTTTCTCCTGAAAGAGACACTCTCTTCTAAGTCCATTTACTATACAATTCCCTGGAAAAGACAGTTTATTATTTCCTCTCAAAATGAGTAGAAATGTGAAAGGCACTTGGATGATTGTGTTTCAAAAATAATTTAGATATAAACCTGGTCAACGTGTTATGGGCAACAAAATTCTAATGTCTTAATCTTCTGTGTTTGACAGTATGAAAATGACCATTCCTCATAAGTTTTTTAAAATTAACCTTTATCTTTCCGAGGGTTAAAAAACATGCTCTGGGACCAGCAGTTCGGATAATGGTTATGTTGCTGGATTCCCATGTAGTTGACCATGATTCGCGTCCCGGAACCAGTGGATTAAACTCACACCGGGAGTGCGTGCGTGTGTGCCCAAGATCCTGAGAGGAGAATGGAGGAGAAGGGATTTAGGTGTGGCCATCCCCCCGGGGGGAGGATTTCTCGCTTTCTGTCTCTCTGTCTCTCTCTGTCTGGTGAGCGCACGCGCCCTATCGCAAAAAAGAAAAAAAACATGCTCCATAATAAACCAGAGTGAGTGGTTTTCACAGACATTGCTACATTGAGATTAAAAAAAACAGAAATATCTTTTTCCCGAATGCCTATCAGAAAATAAAGCATTAATACCGATATCACACTCTCTTTGGTCCTTGTTCTTCGTATGAAAAAGAAAGGACGGAATAATGATTGTGTCACAAGATCCCACCACAGGGCGACAGGCTGTTCCTACTGTACCTTCTGCGTACCCAAGGACACTATCATTAAGAAATTCATTATTCTGACATACTCTTGGACCAGTCCATGGCAAGGTGGTTAAGGCAGCTTGATCCCACATGGCTGACTGCAAGTCATGAGCTCAGTGGCTTGCAAAACCTCAATGGGTGTGTGAGCATACCCCAAACCCCCAAAGAGAGAAATGGAGAAGGGATTGTGGCATAACCATTCTCCATAGGAGTGTTTTCTCATGCTCTTTTTTTCTCTGTTTCTCTCTATATATATCCAATGAGCTACATGCCCTCTGGCAAAATTTAAGAGAGAGAGAGAAAGAAGAAAGAGAAAGAAAGAAAGAGAGAGAGAGAGAGAGAGAGAGAGAGAGAGAGGGAGAAAGAAAGAAAGAAAGAAAGAAAGAAAGAAAGAAAGAAAGAAAGAAAGAAAGAAAGAAAGAAAGAAAAAGAAAGCAGTAAGAGAAAGAAAGAAAAAAGAATGAAAAAGAGAGAAAGAAACAGAGAAAAAAGAAAGGAAGGAAGAGATATAATAGAGATCATGTCCATTAGGTATAATTTCAGTGCAGGTGTCTTGGTGTCCATGTGTTTCCCAAGCTGCATGAGAAGCTACATTACTGTAGTTATGCCATTCTAGTCAAGTAGTCAATAACTCTTGAAGTCAGGAAAAAACCAACATCCCCTCTCTGATTTTGACCTGCAAGGGCTGCCCATGACCTCTGCCAAACCCTGTGAAAGGATCTGAATCTTTAAAGATTACAAAAAGACTAGACTGTGGGGAAAATTAAATAAAAATTATAAAATTCTAAACAGGCAAGCCAAAGCCCACCATATTTCAAAATAAATGCTCAAAAATAATTTCCCATTATCAATTTCACTCATTTCTATATGATCAATTCAAATCTACTATATCTTCACATTTCACAAAGTCATTTGCTTCTGGCAAATTTGCAGGGAGATTTTGACTCAGTTCCTGCTTTAAAGATGTGGTTGTTGTGCATAGTGGCACTGTGAGCTTGTTCCAGGTAGTTATTCCTCACATACCAATTATCAATGGTACTTGCTTGAATCTTTTTCCTGATATTGTCTTTTGGTATTTCCTCCCTAAAACTATGAAGACAGAAGTTAAAGTAATACAAGGTGAGAAGAAAGCAGAAAGAAGCTCTTCATAAAAGAAAACAAAATAAAATTGAATACTCTCGTTATTTTAAAAATTCAATCCACTAAATCAGTTTGGAGAAAGGTAGTCTCCTATTCTGATATAATAAATAACTATTTTAAAGTACTTGGCTAATAAATATGGTGAAGTTCTTATAAAATAAATAGGGTGGTTCATTAAATTTTAAATATTTGAAATACATTATAATTAATATTATTTTCTTTTATAAAATAGACCTCCTAAAGAATGATTTACTCATCTGATTGATGAATTTTACTTCACAGTGCATTAAATAAACAGTGTAGGTAATTAAAAATTCAGAGAGGCAGCCTGTGGTGTGGCAGGTAGTGTCTAGATGCTACATGGCTGACTGCAGGGTTCAAGTCCTGAACCCAGTGGTTTGATAAGGACCAGGCAGGTGTGTGTGCACACCTAAGAGAAGAGTGAGGAAGAGATTGTAGCATGGCCATCCTCTCTGGGGCATACTCCAGGCCTTCTCACTTTCTCTCTCTTTCTCATTACCTCCCTGTGGTGAGAGTATGTGCCAAATAGCAAAAAAAAAAAAAAAAAAAAAAAAAAAAAAAAAAACAAAAAAAATCAGAAACATAGCCAATCTTTCTTACTTTTCTCACTGCCAAGCCCAGGGTTTGCAAGTCAAGAATGCAAGCTTTTCATATTTTGTCCATCTAGTAAATTGTTATGGCTTAGTAGACTGATGAAAAAAGCGTTAGTTCAGTTCATGCAGAAGTGACATTCTTCTGTTCACACACTTAACAAATAATTTAAAAGCATGATAAATATCAAAGTCACAATAGATGAACAGATTCTAGATGTAAAATAATGAGAAAAGTAACACAGACCATCTGGGCAAGTATCTTTATACAATTATGGTAAAATAATATAAAATTTAACATCTTAACTATTTAAAAAAAAATTGCCAGTGGACACTTATCTCTCAGGTCTCCCTGAGAGATAAGTGAGATTATGAGAGATTATGAGAGAGAAAGAATGCCACCCCTGGGGAATGGTCACACTACAATTCCTCCTCCTTCTTTTCCTCCTTTCAGGATTTTGGGCACACAGGCACACATGCCCAGCATGATTTTCAAGCCACTGAGTTCAGGATTGGAACCATGCAGTTGGCCATTTGAGATCCAGTTACCCTTCCCACTATACCATGGTCTTGCCCAATATCAACCAATTCTAAATACAAAGTTCAGTAAGGTTAAGTATACTCACATTATTGTTCAACCATTTTCCAAAATGTTTTCATCCTGCAAAACTTGAAATTCTATACTCATTTACAGTAGGTCATCCTACACCCTTAACTATAGTTCCAGCTCTACTCTCGATCTCTCCAAGTCTACTCTCTGTCTTGCTGAATTTCACTACTCTGTATGTCTTAAGAGAAATCATGAAGCACTTGTCTTTTTCTGATTGGCTGAGTTCCCTTGGCAGCATTTATCCATGTTTTACCATGTGTCAGAATTTCTTTTTGTATGAATGCATCATATTTTATTTATCCTTTAATCCTTGATGGAAATTGGGTTGTTTTCATCTTTGGGCCACTGCAAAATATACTGCTATATATCTTCAATATATGTCTCTTGAAGGCCCTGCTTTAATTCTGTTTGGTATATATCCAGAAGTTAAATTGCTTGGTCATATGATAATTCTACTGCTAATATTTTTAGGAACTATTTTCATCCTAATGTTTTCCATAGTATCTGTACCATTTTATGTTCCCATCAACTGTACACAAGAGTTTCAATTTTCCCATATCCTTTCAAATAATTGCTATTTTCTTATTTTGTTTCTATTGTTTTGTATACTAACTATCCCAATAGTTTTGAGGTAGTATCTCACTATGGCAATAATCAGTTTTACTATCACTGGTAAATAGAAGTTTGAATAGCCTAAAGAGAGGTTTAAACTACCTATTCTTTTTCTTTTATAGTAACACTTTAAAAATTATTAACTTCAATAATCATTTACATACATATTTTAACATACATGTGTGCACATATCTACATGAATATTTACATATACACACATCCATGCACACAAATTTATACAGATGACAATATTATTTAAATTTCTGATATCATTGTATATAAAGTTATATATTTCGGGGGGCCAACATTTATTATGGTGATTAAGGCACTGGACTCCCTCATGGCTGATTATGGTTCGAGTGTGAGGCTCAGCAGCTTGAATACCACACCAGGTACATGTGTGTCTGTGCCCAAAATCCAAAAAGGAGAATGGAGAAGAGGGGATTGCAGCATGGTTATCCCCCTGGGGGTGGTGATTTCTCACTTTTTGTCTTTCTATTTCTGTCTCTCTTTCTCTGGCAATTGCACACACCTATGACAGAAAAAAAAATCTTAAAAAATGTATATATTTTCATGTTTTATTTCATTCTTTTTTATTTGAACATGTAATTATTATATATCTTTATAGCATACAATATCATTTTTCTTTTCTTTTTTTTTTTTTTTTTTTTTTTTAGAGAGAGATTTTTGCTATAGGGTACATGTGCTCACCAAAGTGACAAACAGAGACAGAAAGAGAGAAATCACCCCCCAAGGTGGATGGCCACACTGCAATGCTTTCTCCTCCATCCTCCTCTTGGGATTTTGGCCATGTATGTACACATGCCCAGCATGAGTTTAAGCTGCTTAGTCTGAGACTCGAACTACTGACAACTACATGGGAATCCAGCAACACAACCATATAGCCATTTGCTGGTCCCGCAATAAGGTTTTTCAAAGCATACATGAATAGCATATCAATAAAGTCAAAGATATTCTTAAACACATCATCCTCAACAGATAATTTTCCCCCAGTATTTCCGTCTCACACACCAAATCCATCCCCTCCTATACAGTCTCCGGATATATATTAATAAACATAATCAATCTTATAGAGCAAGGAAGTACATCCACCATGGTATATGTGCCATCTATAAAGGCAAATAAATGCACTTATCAATACCTTCATATTCTTTTCTATAATATCTTTATGTTTTTTTTGTTCATTTTGCCACAAGGTGTGTGGGCTTGCCAGAGAAAGGCAGAGAGAAGAAAGAGAGGAAAAATTGAGTGAGAGAGAGAGAGAGAGAGAGAGAGAGAGAGAGAGAACTCTTGTGGTCTGGGACTGTGGTTGCGGGATTGGCCATGTGGGATCTGGCTGCCTAAACTACTAACCCCCTTTATATATATTTAACCTCACCAAAGATCTTCAACAATTAACTTATTTCTAATATTAACCCACAATACACTGAAGGATCTAGAAAATTATATTTAAGTTTATATTTTAGAGCAACACAATTCCTACATATGTTGAAAATTTATGAAGAAATTACTATGAAAAATTTTACATGGGCATCTCAGGAAGAAGCTAAGTTAATGAGAAATAATCAGTTTAATACAGACATCTGTTTTACAGGTCAGTTTAATTGAATACATATATTAATAGTCTCATAATTTAAAATGTTTTGTGGCAGTAATAAACATTTTTCTAACCCATAAAGCCAGTGCAGAAAAATGTAGAAAGTTCAAAATAATTCCATTTTTCATTAGAAAACTTCAAAGGCTTATATAAAACTTAAATTTACATATGCACTATATTTTATACTCTGGTAAACTCAAGAGAAAAAAATTTAGCTACATCTTAAATGACTTTTTAAACCCAGTATTATTATTCAATAATTTATATTTCTTTTTTCTGGGGGGGGGGAGAGGTTTTTGCCATAGGGTGCGTGCGCTCGCCAGACAGATAGAGAGAGACAGAGAGATAGAAAGCGAAAAATCATCCCCCGGGGGGATGGCCACGCCGCAATCCCTTCTTCTCCATTCTCCTCTCGGGATCTTGGGTACGCACACACACGCGCCTGGTATGAGTTTTAAGCCACTGGGTCCAGGACTCGAACCGTGGTCGACTACGTGGGAGTCCAGCAACATAGCCATTATGCTAACTGCTGGTCCTCAATAATTTATATTTCTTAAGGTTATTACATACATTTGATCCAAATGCCATTATGAATTTATTAATCACATATTAAAATACTTAATAGACATTTTCATAACTATTTTACTTTTAGTTGATAACTTGAAACTTATTTATATTTTTCTCTTATGACTGAGGAGTACTGAATTTAAAATAATTTGTTTCTGTAGCTTACATGACTGACAGATTTGGATGATTATGTAATGTTGCCAGATCTGTCCACAGCTACAATATGGTTGCAATTATGAACACATCATTGTAATTGGCGGATTACCCTGCTTTGAGAAAGGGGTAAAAGTTTTTCTTTTTCACAGACAACAGAGAACTGGAAGCTATTTGAATCCACAGCAAAATAAATGTGTGTGCAACACCTGGAAAGAAGAACAAAAATAAACACTTGTAAACAGAAAGAACCTTGAAAATGGGTAATTGCCTGAAGTGTTTTATATAAATGTTCCTCATTCTTCACATTCATCATAAATGAGTCATGGTTTTTTGGACTGTGTCTCATTACTTAAGTTTGGAGGGCTCACACTTTAGAATTCCTCAAATAGTAAACATGGTTATAAAACTTACATTCCACATTTTGGCAACCTGGAAGATTTTTTAAGACTGGTATTTGAATGCTATAAAAGTATAGTTTTCATGTTTCTCTTCATGTTGCTATGATATTTTATTATAATTAGTATAAATTAAAAAGTCTTCATTGCCAGAAAAAAAATGAACATCCTTATTACTCTATTGTCTCTCCACTTGGATGTTGTGTCCAAAAATCTTTCTCCTGGGGAAATCTTTGGAGACATATTTCGTTGTCTTAGCCAGCACAACTGGGGAGTCAGGCTGGAGTATCATTGAGGTTCAGTGAATAGAGGCAAGAGATTCTGCTAAACACTCAACATAACACAGAATAGTCTTTAAAATAATTCTTCAGCTCAAAATATCAGTAGTTCCCACAGTTAAGAAAACCTGGCCTACTCTATTTTTCAAAGCTTTCACAGAATTTTGAACAGAAAAGCTGTTTTTTTTTTTTTTTTTTGTCTGTTTTCACTTGTTTGTTTGTTTTTATAATGCAGGTGGGTCTAGTACCTAATTGAAAAACTCACTCTTAAACACAGAATCAAGATCTTATCAGTTCCCAACTTTAATATATCATGTAAGAAACAGATTGCTCAGGGTTTTTTTTATTATTATTATTTTTTTATTTTATTTTAGAAAGGCAAACAGACCTTAACCAGGTCAGATAGGAAAGCAGTCATCAGATTTTTATACAGATTCTGAAAATGAACCTATG
Organism: Tupaia tana; assembly: GCA_026018925.1. Classification (NCBI taxonomy): domain Eukaryota; kingdom Metazoa; phylum Chordata; class Mammalia; order Scandentia; family Tupaiidae; genus Tupaia; species Tupaia tana. The sequence goes on from JAKSZU010000005.1 coordinate 55,595,495, forward strand.
TCATTTTTGCATCAACAAGAACTCCATTCAGTTGCAGCTGGTTTAGAACAGAGAGGTCAGGCAAAGACAAAGGATCTCAAAATTTTGCTCTCTGTTTTACTGGCTTGCTGTGGGACAAGTTCATCTAGTTAACAGGCTCAAGAACACATTGCCATTTGATGTGTACAAAAGATACAGCACTAAGGAGCTTAAGGGATAGGATCATTTATGCTAGCTCATTATAAGGTTTAACTTCTTTCATTATTACATAGGATCATGATACAGCAGAGAGAGAAAGAGAGAGAGGATGCAAAGAAAGGGTTGTAAAATATAACTGACGAGTAAAGGATATTTTAGGGCCAAAAACAAAGAAGAAAACCTCAGAAATGAAAACCTTACATATATTGCAGGAGCAAAGTTTAAGCCTGCAAGTTTAGAGGGAAATAAATATAAGTTTAGAAGAGTTTGTCCTGGAATTTTATGGTGATGGTAAGAAAATGGCACATTTTAGGTTAATTTTTATGAAATTTTCTCTTAAAATATGCTGATACTCATTTCTTTTCATGTGGATTAAACCTATGTGCTGCACACATTATATTAAAATGAAGAGTCCATATATTGTAAAACAAATTTCATAAGTGTTTCTAATTTTAGTACTATTTTCCCATTATCTATAATATCAATTATCTATAAGTATGACGAATTAATATATGTAATATCTTAAAATACCCTTTGTTATATTTTCTTTCTAGAGGAAGCTCAATTTAACCTGTTTCTGTCTTTATTTAAGAATGGGTCAATAGGGACTAGTAGGTGGCATGTTGGTTAAGGAGCTAAACTCCAACATGGCTCGTCATGGTTTGAGTCCCGGCATTTGCAGCTTGCTCCGTCTTTCTCTCTGTCTCTCTCTGGAGAGTGCATGTGCCCTATAGCAAATTAAAAAATAATAATAAATGAAATACATAACACAATTCTTAAAAATATACTGATTTATTAGGAAAGACCTCAACCCTAAAGTGAATTTAATGGACATAAAAAATAAAGTTTTTCTAGAAATGTTGATCTGGGAAATATTTTAACTGATTAAATTTGTAACACATAATAAAGTCTCACTAATGCTGAGGTGATACCAAAAAGATCTGGTTAACTGACATAAAATTGAAAATAAAAAAGAAGAAGGTGTCCTACGGTGTTAAAGCACAGTAAACCAGTTGTAGTTAATAATAATTTAAGATATAATTTAAAACAGTGAGGAGTAAAGCACATGAATGTTCACAACAGAAGGGATGATAAATGTTAAAGATGTGGGTATGTCTGCCCCCATTGTCTGTGTGGATTAAAAAAATTGTGCTGTATGCAATAAATAAGTACAACTACTATATATCAGTTAAAAATTATAAAAAAGTCAATTAGAATGTTTCATAGGTCTGCACGGACATTCTTGTGTTGATATAAGATACAGTTCAAATAAACATATTTTACATAATCGATGATACACAGACTTCTTCCCATTAAAAATCTTTTAGTTAAGCTGGACTTCTCCTAAGAATAGCAAAATAGCTCATTTTCTATTCTGTTGAGCAGATCTTGGATATAGAAATTAAATTTTAAAGTGTGACTAATTCACAAGAGTCCCAATTCTGCCTGTGTCTCAGACACACTTATCACTGTGCTTAAGACTATACATATCTAAAAATAGCTTCAAATTTAGTATTATTTGAAGATACATTTATTTTTATTTAGGAGAAAATTTTCAAAAATAAACAAAATAAATATTATTTGATTATTATCCTTAGAATTTTTCTTTGGGACACCATTCTGAGGCCTTCTTACATGCTAGTGAAGTTAACATGATTCTGAAACAGAGAACATCTATTTTATGTGGTTCTCTTCTTTTTCACAGGCAAGAGACAGACAAATTTAAAGAAAATGTTTTTGTTGCTGTTCACACACTTTTCCTCCAGGTTCTTGGAAATGTCACTTAATTTTTAGTGCTCAGTGTCACACCTCTGGAACTTGCTGAGCCTGGCAGCCTTGGCAAGAATCCTTGACAGCTTGTCAAGCCCAAGGCAAATACATGTAATCTTCCCTCCCAGTAATTAATAATTAATTATTGTTTATTAATCTTTAATGAATAGTGGTTTTGGAATAGTGTAGTCTTGAAAATAAAAGGTAAGAAAAACAAAGTCATTGTTATTTCAAAAGTAACTTTTTAGTTCAGGAAATTTACAAGTTGAATCTTAGAACTAATTGGGAAAAATCAGTAAGATAAACAAAGCACACAAGAATGCATGCAACTAGTCACACAATCGTTCTAGGACCTCTAAACTCTTTAGATAAACTTTAAAGTACTTCTGAGGTCTAAATGACAACACACACTTATCTTTCAAGGTTCGGAAAAAAAAAGAAAAGAGAGGGAAAGAAAAGAAAAACAAACAAAAAAACCCCACCAAAACAACATTTGTGTTCCCTAGAATGGCAAGTTTTCCCTTAAGAATCTGAAAAAGTGGTTTTCTGTAACAGTGACATATGATTGCTATAATCTACCCTATCAGAGATCTTTTATTTTCTGAACAGTAGTTTTATTTTTAAAAAAGAAGAAAAGGCTGATGGAATCATTTTAATAAATGTGAATCATTAGATATTATTTGTATTCAGCTTTGTTTTACAGGTATTCAATGTCACTAGTTGTAACGACAATGCGTTGAATACTTACTTGATGGAGAACAGCTGAAACACCTTTTTCCTGACATTTACAGAAGTGGTGAAAAGAAGATAAAAAAAAAATGTCCTTTAAAACTATTGAAACTAATGACGTTCTCTAGTTCTGGGTAGATAATGCTCCTTCTGCTTCTGTAGCAATCATTTCAGAATTTCTCAAAGTAAGAGGAAAATAATCCCTTCACAATCACTGTGCAAATAACTGAAGAGGTAACTAAGCTCATCATAATATATGAATATGGGTCAAGGCTTGTAAATATAAATGCACATAGTTATTCCTATCTTTCCTGGCTAACATCAGATGCACTGGTAAATTGCAAGACATAACTCTCGCCAGTAATGCTGACTGAATGGAAGGAATAAATCTTTCAGGCTCCCCTTCACCTGTCCTCCAATTGTCTTCCTCTCAAAGCATATTCTTCTTTGTTTATACTTTGTGTTGTTCCTCACTTTCAAAAACCATGCTTTCTAGAAATTTTCTTCAAATCCTTACATCTCTTCAAAATATAGTTAAAAATAAAGGGGAAATCAGTAGGTAGCATGATGGTTAAGGCACTGGATTCCCACATGGCTGACCAGAGTTTGAGGTTTTCTCTTAAACCTGGACCTGATGGCTTGAAAATGACACTGGATACATGTGTGTGCATGTCCAAAATCCCAGGAGGATTATGAAGAAAGGATTCTGATGTGCATCCTCTGGGGGTGATCTCTCACTTTCCCTTTCATGGTCTCTCTATGTTTTTCTCAGTCTCTCTGGGAAATCCATGTGCTCTATGGCAAAAACCTTACAAAAATAAATAAATAAATACAATAAAAATGAAGTATGTGTTCATTCTGAGGTGACTTTAAACAGAGATTTCCTATATCCTGGCTTACTTAGTATAATAAAGTAAGTGTAAAATAATGTAAAAATATGTTACTGTAACCTAACTGATATGTTGCCTTTAGCTTTCCTCAAGAAATGTTTGATTTCAGTGTGTATACTTATTTATTCTACAGAAAAATTCTGTGTGATATGGTGACAAATAATAAATGTAGATTCCAGTAAATTGGTGCAAGAATTAAAGAGTAATCCCTATACATGCTTCCTATATTAGTGAATGGAGATCTTTCAAAATACCATGTCAGTTTATGAGATATAGTAATGCTTAATCCAATATTAATGGTGAAGTAACATAATGTATATTAAAGCTTTTTTTAGACTAAGAATAACAACAGAAGTTAAGATGTTATATACTTTATCATGTATCATTACCTATTATGTTGTTTTGAGACTTCAAAATTTTGATTGGGTTTGAGAAATCCAATTCAATTTTCAACATATCTAAAACCCTATCAAAATTAATGGACATAAATTAGAGAGGCAGTGACTCATTCAAAAAATTAAAAATCAAAGATAATGGAAGCATATTAGCATTTTAAATCTTAACTGTACTTTACTATTGAAGCAAAAGAGTTACAAATGTTTATTAGCTATAAATAGTTTATTTGGTAAATCTGGTATTTAGTAAAATTAGAATAGCATATTTGTACATAGATGAGTATATAGATACACGAACTGTTTGTTAGCATATATACATATATATACACATATATATAAAATAACTATATATAAATATTGTAAGATTATATTTATACACACATACACACACACACACACACACACACACACATAATAGCAAGATATGGAGTATAGGGAAGATATTTCCAAGCAATTTTATAACTAAAAGGAAACTATAAAGATATATTTTCCATATGAACATACTTCTGTAAATTGTTTTAAATATTTGCACACTAAAAATTGATGTAGATGGTGGTGAGAATGGGTCATTTTATTGTGTATTTGTATTTATAATATTGTTATGATGCATGGTTAGTTTTTATAATCAAACTGTTAGAAATAGTATTTTGACTTGTATCAAAAATATTTTCGGGGCCAGTAGGTGTCATGGTGGTTAAGGATGCTGGACTCCCACATGACCCACCAGTTTGTATCCTGGACCAGGGGACATGCTTTCTCTCTCTCTCTCTCTCTCTGTCCCTCTCTGGTCAAATTTAAAAATAAATAAAGTTAAATAAAATAATTATTTAAAACATATTTTCAATTGGTATACATATATAAATAAACGGTGCATGGAAGCCTGTAGAACAAAGAATCTATAGAAATCTTCCTTGTTTATTGGGAGTTTTGAGATTTAATGTAATATTTATTAACAACCCACCTGATATCTTAAAAAGAGAAAAATAATTTAAAAATAATTGAGGTTATTTAAAGTACAATTTATAACATAAGAGATAATAATTAACAAATAGATTATATGAATTCACTTGTTAAAATTTGGAAGCTTTGAAATTAGACAGAGAATTTGAAGCACCAGAAGAATTTTGAACTATCTATATTTGCATCCACAATGTGCATATAAAAATATATTATTCTAGCTAGTGGTGTGGTGATTACGTTATCTGGGTTGCATATGGCCTACTGTGCATACAAGTCAAATACCTGGCAGCTTCAGAAACATGCCAGGCATGTGTGTTTGCACCCAAGATCCCAACAGGAGGGAGAGATAGAGGAGAAGGGATTGTGGCATGACCATTCCTCATGTGGAGGAGTGGGATACTTTCTCATTTTCTGTTTTTCTTTTTCTTTCTGTCTGGCAAGTGCATGCTCTCCGTGTGTGTGTGTGTGTGTGTGTATTGCACTCATAAATAAGCCCTGTAAATAGCAATAAATTCACTAGGAAAATAACAAAGACATTTTGTAAGCAAAATAATTTAAGGAACAATTCTAATTATATAGCTATTATTTTTTTTTTTGCCTGTGCACCATTCCTCATTCTAAAGGGCACACTTTTTAGAGACATATTGTTCTAACATTCATCTTCCTTCATGCCTGCTCAATGTTTTTGCATCTATGGAATGCTCAATTACACAATAATAGATTATCTTTATGTGACTTCCTTTTTTAAAAAGCTTGTTATGTACTTAACAAGCTCTTTCAGGTGAATATAATTAAAAGATTTTTCAAATTTGTTTCTGAAGTCACAACCTATGAAAGAAGTAATATACAGACCCAGGAATCCTTTATTCTTAAATCCAGAATTACAATCTTTTCTAACCATTGCAAAATCATACTTTCTTATCTATTTCATAATACAATTAAATATTTTGCTTTTGTTTGTAACAAAAATAAAACATAATTTATTATTCCAAACAACTTCCCACATGTTTAATTATTTCTACCTATATTATCATGTTTAATCCTTTTATAATCTTTCTGAGTTAGACAAATGATACTGGCTTTACTTTATGATGAGAAAGCAGAGTGTGTGATTGACAAAAAAGTGTTCAACTCTCATTAGAAATTAATACTTATTATATTTTTATACTCTTTCCTCTCGACATGCAGTAACTTGGTATTATTTTTGCTACTATTGAAAGAGATTTACATTCCATTATTCGCTCTCAATTAATATTGAAATTAAATGTAAAGATCATTTTGTAAGATAAATTGAATACCATTACATTGAACCTTATATGATTATTTGAATTGAGAGATTTATTGTTAATAGTAGAAAGAAAACACACTGATAATTTTGCAAAATTAGTTAAATACTAAAACAACATTAAGTTGTATAATGTAAATTAAATTGAGTGATTGAAATGAACACTGTAAAAATGTAATCAAAATAACTTCATACTTAACTCTGTATTTCTGTGCACATTCCTATAAATCATAATGACAACTGAATTCTTTTTTTAATTGCCAAAAGAAGTAATATACAGATCCAGAAATGTATCTCATCTGAGAGAGAGAAAGAGATAGAAAGCATCCTCCCAAAGAGGCATGGTCTCACTGCAATCATTCTCCTGCCATTTCTCCATCCATCAGAATTTGGGGCACTCAGGCATCAGTGCCCAGGATGTTTTTAAAGCAGCTGGGCCAAGAGTCAAACCAAGGTCAGCCAGATGGGTTCTGTCTCTCAATGCACAGCTCTTAATCACTCTGTGGGTCTGGCACACAGGTGTACTTTTTAAGGAATTGATTTATTGTATAAGTTAGTAAATAATCTTGATGTACCGTGTATCAAAACCAATTACATTACCTGAGATTACAAAATGAGGCTAGGTGAACCTCTGAGTGCAGTGGTACATAAAAAGCCAGATTCTATATGGCTCACAGGTCACGTTATGTGAGTCCATACCCCAAATTTTGATGGGAAGAAGAAAAAGAGGAAAAAAGGATTGTGGGGTGGCCATATCTCATTTATGTGTACCTTCTATCTCTTATGTCTCTCTTCTTATAAAACATGCTCCTTCTATCAATTAACACAATAACAACAACAACAACAAGACTTGGGCTATCCAAGCATCATGGTAGTTGAGGTGGCTGGATCCCACATGGCTGACTTATGATTTGAGTCTCCCACTGGCATTTAGAAAATCAGCCTGGCATGTGAACATGTGTGCACGTCCAAAATCTCCACAGGAGAATGGAGGAGAAGAGACTGGGCCATACTCATCCCCACTGAGGAGTGACTTCTCACTTTCCCTCTCTCTTTCTCCCTCTCTAGGTCTCCCTATGTCTCTCTCTGGACAAGTGCATGAACCCTATAGCAAATTAAATAATAGAAATAAAACTAATCTTTCTCTCTGCCCCCAACTTTGGAATCGGTGCCACCTCCCCCATGTGTATCCAAGCTCTTGACACTGCTCTTACCTCCCCTTGTGTTTCCTCCCAACACCCTATGGATATGACAGCCTCCTCCTGCAGGTGCTCCACCTACGAAGCAGCTTATGCACACAGCATTACTCTGACTAGTTCCACGAGGGCACTATTGTGTCAACATAACAGACACTATGCCAAAAAAATTCTCACCCTGACATGAACTGATGGTTCAGGATACTTTTGTAGGACAAGATTCCCAGTGAGCTTCATTGCAATCTAAAATTGACTTGTTTCCTCCCTGGAGATGGCCTCCCTCCTGGCATCTCATAGGTCATAGATCTACAGGTCACATACGGATTGACTGCTCTCTGATCTACACAGTATCTGGGGTCAAAATGAAGCTGCCACTTCAAGTTTAAGTAGTCTTGCTGCAAAAAGTTGCAAACTTACTGATGCAGGCAACTTCACCTGGAAAACTCAAATAAATAAATTCAACATGCCTGCCCTTGAATGAAAATAATGCCCCACATCAAGAATTTATATACTTTGCCTTCGTTCAGGTTTTAAATAAAAATGAAGCAATTGAAATGTCCTTAATAAGAACCACATTTTAAAAATAGTTTCCATTGTAATGCAGAAAGTTACAATAATTATGATCATTTTACTTGCTTTTAAACTTTTAACTTTTTGAAATAATTATAGATTAACAAGAATTTGCAAAATAGTACAGAGGCATGGCATATAGCCTTTGGGCACCTTCCACCAATGATAACATCCTGCTAATTACAATATAGAATCAAAACCAGACAGTTTACAATGGCACAAAGCAATTAACTGGAGTATAGATATAACTCAGATTTTAGCAGTTGTTATATATATGTGTGTGTGTGTGTGTGTGTGTGTTTGTGTGTAAGGCCTAAGAAACTGACATACACAGGTAATAAACTTTCATGGAATTATATTTCTTAAATAAAATCAGTTAATCTGCTAAAAATAATGTCCTAGACCACCCTACCACATGGTGGTTAAGACAGCTGGGTCCCCATAGACGACTATGTGGTTCGAATCATGGATCTTGTAGTTTGAAAAACATGTGGAGTGCATGTGTGTGCATGCCCAAAATCTCAAAAGGAGAGAGAAACTGAGAAGAAACAATTACAGTATGGCCATGTCCCATGATTGGTGCTTGCTTGCTCTCTCTGTCTCTCTAGATAGCATATGTACCTTCTGGCACAGCATAAAATAAAAGAAAAAAATTATATTTCTACTTTTTAACTCTGTTACTTGTTTTCTTGCTATTGGGGTGTTTGAATGGTAAAAATGGTGATTACCAGGGGCTGTGGTGGTTAGAGGATATAAATCAAAAGAAAAAAATTTCAGTTTACATAAGAAAAATTGTTCGAGAAATCAATTATACAACATGAGTCTATAGTTAACAATATATTGTGTCCTTGAAAAGTACTAAGAGGGAACCAGCAGTTAACGTAATGGCTATGTCACTGGACTCCCACATAGTCGACTGCGGTTCGCGTCCCGGACCCGGTGGCTTAAAACTCATGCTGGGCACGTGTGTGTGTGTGTGTGCCCAAGATCCTGAGAGGAGAATGGAGGAGAAGGGATTGCGGCGTGACCATCCCCTCTGGGGATGATTTCACGCTTTCTGTCTCTATGTCTCTTTCTGTCTGTCTGGTGAGAGCATGCGCCCTATAGCGAAAACCTTTCCAAAAAAAAAGAAGTGTTAAGATAGTTGATGTCAAAATGTTCTTACTACAAAAATGATAAGTATGGGAGGTAAAGCCCATATTTGCTAGATTTAGTTATTCTTCAATTTATATATACTTAAAAACATTATGTCTACATGGGAAATACATACAATTTCATCTGTCACTTAAAAAATTTAATTTTAAAATATCTCCTTGAAGAAGTGAAAAAAAAAAAAGACTCCTGATTCTAAACCACAATTTGAAATTTAATATGAGACTTCTGAAAATAAGTCATAATAATCATAATTATTTTGTGTATTTAGAGTGAGATGGTACTTATATTTAATATTTAAATAGCCTACTGACAATTACCTTTTATAATATAACTAATCTGTATTACCTTGGGCAAGAAAGCACTAATCTGTGCTGACATTAACATGATGGCTGCAGATTAAAATTGAACAACCCAGAAACAATGTAGAGGGACACCGTGTAAAAGAAATAATTCAAGATGTTAAAAATTCAGCATAAGCTTTCACTCTTCCCAAAATTTGTTCACCAATTAGACTTGATAATAAATCTTACTTTTCGTTTAATAATTTTAGTTAGAGGAAAATATATTAAGATTTGTTTTACAAGTTTGGTAGTATAAATAAAAATTTCTGGGGCCAGGAGGTGGCATAATGGCTAGGGTTCTAGACTCCCACATGACTAACCGGGGTTTGAGTCCCAGACTGGGCAGCTTGCTTTCTCTTTTTCTCTGGTGAGTGAACATGCCCTATAACAAAATAAAAATAATCATAATAAGTAAAACTAAATAAATAATTAAAAAATACTGTCTTGACATGAAGAGTTTAAAGTGGACATTTAAGGGGAGAAAAAGCATAAAGTATCAAACATTTCTAGACATAGATTATTCTAAAATAAGGACCAAATTAACCAAAGTTATATTTGTGTGAATAAAAGATTTACATTTTTCTTTACTTTTCTTTTTTTTACATTCAATCACTGTTTATCATTACAGCATACAAAATTAAATTTCCCAACATGAATACACTGTGTTTAGTTAAAGATATTACCATATCCATTATTATCAACAACAGATAATTTGCCATATTTATCTCCCTTAAATGTTTTGCTTCTTTCTTTTACCGTTTGATTCCCTCTCCCTCACTTTCTCCCATTTCCTAACCTCCTGCTATCCACAGTTGCTCTCCATGCTTTTATAACTTCCAATTTTTCAGTCTCTGCTATAGAACGTAGACATTTGGTATATATTGAGTGGGGACATACATTGTCTCTCTTTTACAGATTGCATTGCTTTGCTTACCAGTAAATCCTCTGTATTTGTCTACTTTCTATCAAATGGTGGGGTGTCATTATTTTTTATGCCTGAGTAGAGAAGTATTCCATAGTGTATACTCTTGGATATTTGGGTTGGTACCATGTCTTAACAATTGTGAATAAATGTTGCAAAAACTTGTATGTGCAAGTGCTTTTCCAGCTGAGTGTATTCCTATCCTTTGGACAGATACCTAGGACTGGAATTTTTTGGATCATGTGGTAGCTCTATTTGTAGATCTTTTTTTTTTTTTTTTTTTTTTTTTTTTGGAGAGGTTTTTGCTATAGGGCGCATGCTCTCTCCAGACAGACAGAAAGAGACATAGAGACAGAAAGCCTGATATCACCCCCAGAGGGGATGGTCACGCCACAATCCCTTCTCCTCCATTCTCCTCTCGGGATCTTGGGCACGCACGCACACGCGCCCGTCATAAGTTTTAAGCCACTGGGTCCAGAATGTAAACCGCGGTCGAATACGTGGTAGTCCAGTGACATAGCCATTATGCTAACTGCTGGTTCCCTGTTTGTAGATCTTTGAGGAACCTCCATATTGTTCTCCACAGTGGCTGTACTAATTATATTCCCACCAACAGTGTAGGAAAGTTCCCATTTCACCACAACCTTCCCTTCACTTATGATTATTATTTTTTTTTAATCTTAGCCAGTCTAACTGAGGTTATATGGTATCTCATTGTGGTTTTGATTTTCATCTCCCTTGTGATAAGGGATGTTAAGCATTTTTTTCATATTCTTTGGGCTGTTCGTACATTTTCCTTAGAGTTTTCTGTTCAGCTCATTTGCCCATCTTTAATTGCATTGATTTTTTTTTAGTAGGTATTTGAGTTTCCTGTCTATTCTGGTTATCAGTCCCTTATCTGACGCATAGTTTGCAAATAAAGTCTCCCATTCTGAGGGTTGTTGATTCACTTTATTTTTTTAATTATCCTGGTTTCCTTTGCTGTGCAGAAGCATTTTAAGCTGACATAACTCCCTTGTCTATTTTGGGAATTGTTGCTTGTACTTTGGAAGTTTTTGTCTACTCCAATGTCTCCAAGAGTTTCCCCTGTGTTTTCCACCAGTAGTCTTATAGTTTGAAGTCTTTGGTTTAGATCTTTCAGCCATTTTGAGTTGATTTTTGTTAGTGATGAGAGAATGAGGTCTAGTTTCATCTTTCCACAGGTGGATACCCAATTATTCTAGCACTATTTGTTAAAGAGATTTTACCCCCACTGAATCGTTTTTCTAACTATTTATTAAATTGATTTATTGTGAAAAAGTATATGAGAAAACATAGTTACCTTAGTGCCTATCACTTATTTGCATACCTGAAGCTATTCTGGGTTTATTCTAAAAACTATGAGAGAATTTTTATAGTTTCGTAAGAAGGTATGCAGTTTTCTGTTCACCTCCAAGTTTATGCTGATAATCTTCAGTATTTCTGATCATCTGAAGCAAATTCTACTTCAGACTTCTCAGAAGAGCTCATTATTGCCACATGTCTTGGATCCTTATAAGATTCCAGTTGCTTTATAAGAGTTTGTCTGCAGCTTTTATATTCAAGATAAATATATAATCATTTGTTCACATTTCCTTTCATTAAATTACCTTTTACTCTATTACATTCCGGCATAAAAAGATACTATAAAAAATATGATAGTAATTTGATTCTCTGTCCTTTATAATTGACTTGCTTTTTTGCCCAGAGGCCAAAGAAATGTTACTTTTTCTAAAATCCAATAGTTTCACCATCATGTTTCCCTGTGTTGGCCTTCTGCATCAATCCCCCCCCCCCCGCCATAATCATGTACTTTTTCAAATTGTAGTTTACAGTAACCTTTTATTTTAATAATTTTTTTGAAGTTTACAATACTTGATCTCTTTCATTGCATTCCCTTTTGTTTGACTATTTCTATTATAAACATATTTGCCATTTTTCTATTTTGTGTCTGTTTTCCTTTATTTCAAATACCTTCTCCTTGACCATTCCTTCTTGAAGTAGATTTTAAGAAATAAGGGCAACCATGAGAGAATAGCAATGAAGTATGAAGAACAGTGTATATTGGAAAAATATATGTATGTGCATAAGACAATTTTTAAAAGCAGAGAGGAAGAAAGATTTGAAGACACAGGAAAAAGAGATAATTATTAGGGCCAACACATGGTATGGCGGTTAAGGTTCTGAACGAACTTCAACATGGCTGACCAAATTTTAAGTCTCATAGCTGGTGGCTTGAAAATCATGGTGGTTATGTGTGATGGTTTTGTTTGTACCCACCATCCCAGGAGAAGAATAGAGGAGAAGGGATTGTAGCATGGCCATCTCCCATGGGTGGTGATTTGTCAATTTTCCTCTCTGTTTTTCTTTGGTGAAAGCATATTCCTTTTGGCAAAAACTTAAAACAAAATAACAACAAAAAAATTATCAAAGCAAAGTTTCTGATGTGGATGACAGAGATGGACATAAGAACACAGGAATAAGAGCTGCTTTTCTTAAGAGGAATAACCAGAACATCAGAGACCTAAGACAGCAAGAATATGCATATACATGGAATTTTCCAAAATTTCATGGAAAATAAGTGTTATGTAAAAAAAAAAAACTATGCATGAATTTCTGAATTATTTTGCACCACAATAGATTCATACTTCAATTCCAATTTTCACAAACTTTTTGAAATCCCCTCTGTGTAGAAAACCTCATCACTTGGAGGACTTAATGGCCAGGAGATAAGATCACCTAATGACTTATAGTGAAGATGAATGGATAGAGAATACAAGAAGAACAGTGAAGATTTTTAGTAAATAATGAGTAAACTGTGAGGACAGTTAGATGAAGAAAAAAATGGGATGATTTTCAAGTGGTAAGAGGATTCTGTTGCAGTTCAAGACAACTTGTCTTAAAGCTTACTGTCAAGATCAGGGGGTTAGCTCAAGCATCACTCAAAAGCTTACAGCTAGTACTGGATCAAACAGATCAACACGTTTATAAATGAAATATATGGCCATGATAGGAGTAGATTAAGTTACTTTACCTTAAATTTATTATTAAATACTTTTTTCTTTAGGTGCCATTGTTCATATTTTTTTAGAAGTGTGCTCATATTACCTATCCCTATAATGTGGGTTTATTTTATTAGCAAATTATTCTATTGGAAAATGACTTAAATAGACACACATATTAATACTGTATTTTATTTCCTGGGAAAAGGAAATTAATTGTCTAAGTCATTATTCATATGCCTTTATATAGCTTTGTAGGCTAATTATCAAATAAATCTATCAGAATGACTATATCACATTTTCAGTTTTGAACTGTAAAATTATTCTTTTACAGGTTAGACATAAAAACAGGTAATAGTGTATAGTTATAATACCATTATATTTATCTATAGATCTATAAATATCATACTTGGTGAAATTAACATAAGGAGACTTCCTTAAGGATAAGTGTAGAAATACTTTATGCTGATAATTTCTCATTTAATCTATAATTAACCAATAAATATGACAGAAGACCATTTTACTTGAAAGCCAATAATTAGTGATTTTATATTTATATGATTCAGTAAATGAGAAAGATCCCCTTATTGCTAGTGATAATTTCATTCTACAAATTGGGAAAATTCAGAAGTATATAGCTCCTTCAGAGTCACTAAATCCTACAGTTTATCATTTTTAGCAATAATCAAGACACAATAATGAAAGAATGTATTGGGAGAAGTGTGCTTTCAAGAGGAATCCGTGACTTGTGGCTAATAAACTTGGGAAGAAGTTAAGCTTACTTGGTTTCCCTTCTCATGTACAATTCTCAATTTCATTTCTATTGAGTAAAGAAAACCTACATTCACCTTAAGATTATAAATCACAGTTATGTTTGCATACATGCATATACAGAATAATAGAGTATACATACATATATATATATATATATATAGAGAGAGAGAGAGAGAGAGAGAGAGAGAGAGAGAATATATAAATAGAGAATCATATATACGTGTGTATGTGTATGTGCATTTATATATATTATTTCAGCTCTCTAGGCAGAAAGTTTGAGAAATATATAAGATTCTTAACTTCTAAAGCAAACGTATTCTACATATAGCATAGGTTATTTTGCATGTTCAAAGTCTTTGCCAACCTAAAGATGTTATATTAAGGCAGGAGTTGATGCTGTTCAATTGTTCAACTAAAAACAGTGAGAGAAATGATTCAAAGCTACCTTGCTGTGTTGTATCTCTTCCTCTGTGTTACATTTTTTTGTTTTATTTTTTCCTTGTAAAGTAGCTTACATATATGTCTATATATGTGACTTAGCTTCAGAATATGTGACAGTCTTAAGAATATTTGATTTCATATTTTGCACTATCTGTTTGATTTCATACTTTAAGTCTCGGTCTCCTCATGTATAATAATAATAACTATATTTACTATAGATGTTGTGGTAAGTCTCAGATCTCCTGCCTTTTCTGTAGTCACCCACTCAGAAATGTTAACAATAAATTATCACACAAACCAATCAATAAGTGACATATTTCTTGTGTTTAAAATGTTTTTAAAATGTTTATTTCTTTTTATTTCTTTTATACATTCAATCTCATTACTTAGCTTACAAAGTGAATATTCCAACATGTGCAAATTTCTCACCAGTCCAGTTCACCATACTAGAGAGTTATCTTCAATAGATAATAATCCATTTATTTGTCCCATAAATGCCTTGCCTCTCTATTTTTCTCCTTAATGTCCTTCCTCAGACTCTATTCCTTCACCCACCCTGTTCCCACACTGTATCTGGTATTCACAAACATTTACTTAGTTTCTATAACCTTTAGACATTCAGTTTTGGCCATAGAGTGCACACAGTCAGTATATATTAAGTGGAGACATACGATGTCTCTCTTTTATCGCTTGGCTTGCTTCGCTCATCAGTAAATCTTCCATATTCATTCACTTTCTTTAAAAGCCAGGGTCTTGTTGTTGTCTATGGCTGAGTAGTATTCCATAGAGTATATGTGCCACAGTTTTTCAATCCATTCCTCTGTTCATGGGCATTTGGGTTGGTTCTGTCTTAGCAATTGTGAATAATGCCACAATAAACATGAACATGCAAACACCTTTCTGATTAAGAATTCTTCTCTCCTTTGGATAGATTCCAAGAAGTGGGATTACTGGATCATATGGTCGTTCTATTTGTAGGTCTTTGAGGAACCTCCAAATTGTTCTCCAGAGTGGCTGGACCAATTTCCATTTCCACCAGCAGTGTAGGAGAGTTCCCTTTTCACCACAGTCCCACCAGCACTTTATCTTTTTTTTTTTTTTTTTTTTTTTTTTTTAATCTTAGTCATTCTGACTGGGGTTAGGTGGTATTTCATTGTGGTTTTGATCTGCATCTCCCTTACAATGAGGGATGTAGAACTTTTTTTTTTTTTTTTTTTTATTTTTTGAGAGGTTTTTCACTACAGGGCACGTGAGCTCTCCAGAGACACAGAGAGACAGAAAGACACAGAGAGACAGAAAGTAAGAAATCACCCCCCAGGGGGAATGGCCATGCCTGCAATCCCTTCTCCTCCATTCTCCTCTCGGGATCTTGGGCACGCATGCACTTGCACTCGGCGTGAGTTTAAGCCACTGGGTCTGGAACTCAAACCGCGGTAGACTACATGGGAGTCCAGCGACATAACCATTACGCTAACTGCTGGTCCCACTGTGGAACTTTTTTTATATGCATTTTGGTTATTCATATGTCTTCCTTAAAGAGTGCTTTTCTCATCTCATTCTCCCATCTTTTAATAGAGTTAATCATCTTTTTTGGGGACAGCTGCTTGAGTTCCTTGAGTATTCTGGTTGTCAGTTCCTTATCTGATATATAGTTTACAAAAATATTTTCCCATTCTGAAGACTGTTGATTCACATTAATTACTGTGTCTTTTGCCATGCAGAAACTTCTTAATCTGATATAATCCCACTTATCTATATTGGGGATTATTGACTGAAAAAATGACTTTTTGTTTAAAGCATAAATAAATAATGCCTGATAAGTCACAAAAGATCTTAATGAATTGCCATTTTTAATTTAAATAGACACAAACTGAAACACATATACTTTATCCATATATTTTCATAGTCTAAATAATATGGAATATAAAATGGTTAAAGATATATCTCACACTAGTTGTTTGAATCATTGGGATATTTGAGTAATCTTCAAAAAGTCATGGAAAATGAGTATCACATAAAAACTATGTATACATTTCCAATTTTATTTGCACCAAAATAAACTCCTACTTTTAGGAATGCTCCCTCTCCCTATGTGGAATGGTCACACCATTATCCCTTTTCCTTATTTTTCCCTCCTTTGGGATTTTGAGCTTGTATGCACATACGCCCATTGCATTTCTCAGGCTGCAGGATCCTACCTTGAAATGTATGGTTGGTCATATGGGATCCAATTGCCTCAAACAGAAGTCCATGTATCTGGCTTGACCAGCAGTAATTTTAACAAGACTTGGTGAAAAAAGACACTATTCCTGTGTCAGAAGAATTATTTATCCAAACAACAAATTGAGACTACATTGTAGGACCGTGTGCTATTTCAACTTCTTACATTTGTATGTATTAGTATGAAATATCATTGATACATATATAGATTTCCTTCTAGAATATTGTTTAACTCATTTTCAAAAATGTTTTACTTTTGGGACCAGCGGTTAATGTAATGGCAATGTCGCTGGACTCTCACGTAGTCGAAAGCAGTTCACATCCCGGACCTGGTGGCTTAAACTCACACCAGGCATGTGTGCGTGCGTGCCCAAGATCCCAAGAGGAGAATGGAGGAGAAGGGATTGTGGCATGGCCATTCCCCCTGGGGGGTGATTTCTCGCTTTCTGTCTCTCTCGCTCTGTCTGGCAAGCACACGCACCCTATAGCAAAAACCTCTAAAAAAAAAAAAGACAAAAATATTTTACTTTTATGCACTGATCATACTCACACTATGCTAGTCTGAGTCATTTTCTGTTTCCAGGGTTTGTGAAATATCCTCTTAACATTTATTTCTCAGCTTTTACCTTTTTCTTTCAAATACATTTATATTTTTAGTGTATAGGCCAAAGAAGTTTTAGTAACTTTAATCAAATCATGGTATTCCTCTGCTTAAAACCCTCCCACAGTGGTTAAGGCACTGGAATCCAACGTGGTTGACTGTAGTTGAGTCCCAATGTGGCAGTTTTAAACTCAGTCTGGGCACGTGTGTATGCATGCTCAAAATCCTCAGAGGACTGCAGTGTGTCCATTGCCGTGCAGTGAAAATTCTCACTTTTATTTATCTGTCTCTGTCTCTCCATCGAGTGCATGCATCCTATACCAAAAATCTCTTTAAATAAATAAATAAGCTTACATGTGCCCCAACTCATTCATAGTAAAAGAAATAATTTACAATCCACTTTGTCTTTTCCCATCCACCAAATGTCTTTCAGATGTATTTTCCTTCTAATCTTTCAAGAAGTGAGCATAAAAGTGATCTTTTTACATTTTTAAAGTATTACCAGCATCTCATGTCATAGGATCTTGGAGCTAACAGTTTGTTGTAGTAGAAATTTATCACAGATATCACAACCTGTTCACTCAAATATTTGCACAAACATATCTTCAGTGTGATTTAATCTGGATCTCTTGAGAAAAATTACCATTAAGAGGCCAAATTGCTCACGTCTACCTGACACTCTTCCTTGGTTTAACTTTCTCCTAGTATGTTTTACCAGGGTTATGTTCCCAAGAGATGAGGCCAAACTATATTATTTCAATGTAATGCTGCAAATAAAGCCATAGAAGTAAATACCCAAATAGTAATTAGAACCTGGCATTATTCAAATGTAACTTAGCATGGTGTGGATATCAGTGAAAATGGGGTGCTCCAAGGACCAGATTCTCCAGAGACATTCCAAAAAAAAAAAAAATAATAAACAAACAAGCAAAATCAGCCAAAATTGACTTTGTTATAACTGATAAACGAAGGTTTACTGCAACCAAGAGAATGCCAAATTAGAACAAAGCAAATTAAATAAAATGAAAAACTGAAACATTTTTTACTTGCTCTTATTCAGCTGTCAAGCTCTCATCTGTGGTTTAGCATCAGTCTTAAAGATGGAAACCCCTGTTCTCAGTGCGGGTCCTTATTATGGATTCTAGAGGAAACAGAAGGGATCTGATCACAAAGAGCTTTGCTTGTCTGTGTTAACTAGTCTAAGGACTAACTGAAGAAGTTATGCAAGGGATTTCCATTTGTGTAGCTTAACTCAGAACTCTCAGAGCAGAATCATGGCTTTAAAGATGGTGTTCCTTACAAACATAAACCAAAGAAACGATCCATTGCCACATCAGTGAAATATTGCAGTTGAGGCAAATAGTAGGCAAATACACTTCTAAAAGCTGGAGAGAGTATTTCTTTGAGAATTTTGGCATTAAATATGACCCTGTATTGTGAAATTCAGAAAGTCATATGCATCCATAGGCAGGACATATGCTCACTAATGGCTTACACTGAAACTCAGCACAGTCTGAAATTTGAGTGAACATTGCATTGGAAATAACCAGTTAAGCTTTGCAGAAGTGTCCCAACTCCAAGCCATTATGCAAAATCTTAGAGATTTTTTTTTCCTTTTAGTTTTGATATTTTCTTTCTTCTTTTCTTTTTTCTTTCTCTTTTTCCTTTTTATCTGTCTGTCTTTCTTCTCTTCCTCCCTTCGTTCCTTCTTCTTTGTTTCTAGCTTCAGATATTCACAGCAATCTCTGCAGCTGACCACAACGTAAGGAATAAAGACATTACAGACTACATATGACAAAAGCACAGACTTACCAAGTGTTAAAAGAAAAACTTTACACACATCTATTTTAGCAGAATTTAATTGAGCAAAGAATGGCTTCTGAGAAACTGCAAGGTGCTTCACAGTCAAATAACTCTTATGGGCAGGGAAAGGACAGTGACATAGAGAAAATAGAAATGAGGAAATGAGGTAGAGAAGCAGCTGGATGGTATAGCTCTGTGTTTTACTGTAGGAACCCCATTACAGGGTAGGCTGTCTGTGATTGACTGATGTACGACTGCTATGATTGGCTATGATGTGATGTGGTGTGTCCATCCCCCCTGGCTATGATGCACCAATTTGTTAAAGAAGCAGACTCCTAAGTAAGGTTATGGTTTGTTTACAAGAACTCAAGTATACAAGTATGAAGCCTTCCTCGAGTCAGTGCAATTTAGTTTAACATAAGTCACAAAACAAACAAAAATTTAACAAGAAACAAGAGAGAAACAAGAGAGAACTCTGCAAAGAGGATAGTGTGGTTTTCAGAGTTATCACATAATAATCTTCAAATTGTAGAATATTTAATCAAAAGAAAAGCATGCAAATAAATATGAAAATGGATCCCATTCAAAGAAAACTTTTGTATGTTTGTTTCAGGTTTTTGTCATAGGGGACATACATTCACCAAAGACAGAAAGGAAAAGGGAGAACTCACCCCCCCAGGGGGGATGAACACACCACAATCCCTTCTTTTCCATTCTCCTCTTGGGATTTTTGGATACACACACATGCTCCCAATATGATTTTTCATATCCCTAGTTCTGGGATTCAAACTGTAATCAGCCATGTGGGACTCCAGTGCCGTAATCAGCACACCACCTGCCACCCTCTCCCTTTTATTCTCAATTGCCAGAAAGAGACAGAGAGTGAGAAAAAGAAATCCCCTACCCTTATCCTCAGTGAAGTGTGGTCATGCTGTAATTCCTTTTCCTTCATTTCTCTATAATGTAGGGATTTGGTGCATGTGCACACATCCAGCTAGAATGTTTTCCATGCCCCTGAGGTCAGGATTTGAAATGCCCACTTGGCCTAGTGGAATCTGGCTTCCCTTTACCACACAGCTATGGGACTGGCCTCAGGAACTATTCTCAAGGATGTATAGGCATTAGACTTGATGAAGATTTTAAACTGGTCATACTAAAATGCTCGAAAAGCTAATAAAAACCATGGACAAAGAACTAAATCAGAAGGATGATGTCTTGACAAATAATGCCAGCAAAACCAGAAATTATAAAAAGAGACAAAATATGAATTCTGAACCGATAAAATACAACTGAAATGAAAAACTTCCTAGAAGGATTCCAAGCGATTGTGTAAGCAGAGGAAAGAATCAGCAAACATGAAAATAGGATCACTGAAATTATGCTCAGTAAGCAGAAAAAATAAAAAAGAACAAAGCCTGCAAAATACATGAGATGCCATCAAATTTACTAAAATATCTACTACTACTTTGGTGACAATAATAACAATAAGTAAATAACAAAATAATAAGTATCAGCAAAGAGATAGAGAACTTGGACCTTCATACATTAGTGGTTAAAATAAAAATGATGCAGTGCTCTAGAAAACAATTTTCTGCTTCTATGAAAAATTGAACATAAACTTTCAATGAGACTCAGAATTCCATTTTATGTAGATAGCTAACTGAAAACAGGTGCTTAAATCAAAACTTATTCACAAAAGTTCATAGCATTACTATTCACAGTTATCAAAGGTTGGAAACAACCAAATTCTTCATCAATAGATAAATGGATAAACCCAATATGGTATGTACATACAATGGACTATTATCCAACCATATAAAGAAATAAAATAATGATACATACTACAACATACAGAAGCCTTAAAAGTTACAGGAGGTGAAGGAAAGCAGACTCAAAATGTTACATAGCATATGATTCTATTTATATGAAAAACTTAGAATCAGTTAAGTCCATAGAGACAGAAGCCAACTAATGGTTTTCAGATGCCGAGATGAGTTGAGTATGAGGAATGATGTTTTTATTTTATTACTTTTTTAAGAGGTTTTAGCTATAGGGTGCATGCACTTGCCGGAAAAGACAGAGAGAGACAGAAAGCAAGAAATCACCTCCCGGGGAGAAGGCCATGTCTTAATCCCTTCACTTTCATTCTCCTCTCAGGATCTTGGGCACGCACGAACACGCCTCCTGTGTGAGTTTAAGCTGCTGGGTCTGGGACTCAAACTGCAGTAGAATACATGGGAGTCCAGTGACATAACCATTGCACCATCTGCTGGTCCTGAAGAATGATACCTTAATGAATATGCAATCATGAAAATATTTTGAAACGTGACTAAATAGTAATCATACAACATTGTTAATGCCACTGGATTTTATTTTTTTTCTTAGATTTTTTTTTGCCATAGCATATGTGTGCTTACTGGAGAGACAAAAAGAGAGAGACAGAAAACAAGAAATCACACCCAAGGGGGGATAGCTATGCCACGATCCCATTTCCTCCATTCATTCTGGATTTTGTGCATACACACACATGCGCCCAAAGTGAATTTCAAGCCACTGGGTCTGGCACTCAAACTATGGTCGACCATGTGGGAATCCAACATCTTAACCACTATGCCACTTGCTGACCAGGGACACTGGATTTTAAACTTTAAAAATGTTAATATTATGTTGTGTGAATTTCATCTCAATCTAAAAATAAAGTTCATTATTTTCATTGAATAATTGAAGACTTCCCATTGAACAATTGATATTGTAAGGTAATATTTCAAAGGACAACTAAGAGCCTTGAAAATTAAAAACAAAATAGGTTGTAGATTCTGTTTCCGGCTTTCTCACTGACACATGTTGTGACCTAATATTAACCAAAGTCTTTCGAAGATTTTTTTTTTTATCACAATGGTTGCTCTATTATTTAGCAAAGCTGTGTACTTCCAGTGGACTGGAAATAAGATCAAGTGGCACTGGTCCAGACCTGTCATCCTAACACTAAGCTCTTCCCAGGACCCCTGTACTCAGCTGGCATCACAAACCCACATACCATTGCAGTAGGACCAGAGTGGTTTAATCCTAGGGCTTTTGGTACATGGCTGATGGATATTCTTTCAGATCACTTCTCTGGGATACGTTGTACTGAAAATGCACCCTGCCATATACCCACAGCACACGCTGTGACTAAAACCTTTACTCATCTAATTAGCTGCTCTCTGTGGGTCCACGAGACCCAGTATTAACTTCAAGGTTAATCCTAATCAATAATTTATTCAAATACATAATTTAAGATCACTTCCAATGAGAGAATTCAGAAATCTATCAGTGAAACTTGTCATTACAAATATTTTTCTATTTATTGGAATAGTGACCATTTATACAGGACAAAAGTGCTAAAATGATAACTAGTAAGTATCTAGCATACAGCATTAAAGCTTCAAGAATAAAAAGCAACTTGGTACTTTAAAGTTGGGGGCCAAATCACGCAAAAAAAAAGGCACAATTTATATAATGCTTTGTATTTGAAGTAGGATTGGAAAAAGGAACATGACAGGAGTTCATATGAAAATAAATGAAAACTACAAGTTAAAGAAATGTTATTTGACAATGAATGGAATATCAAGGAAGAATGTCGTATGTTTTCCAACCAATTTATGTCAGTATAAATTAATTACTCAAATGAAGGAACTGACTGTATCAACTGGTCATCAATAGGGTATTGGCTAGGTAGCCTATATTAGAGGAGAAAAAAACACTGTGACACAGCTAAAAATAAATGACATGTAACATAAGTCTGTGCTGAGAAGTGTCGCTGTCATTGTTATCTTTAGAGAGTTATTATACAGAATGATGAGGTTTGTTCTAGGTTTCTATCTACAACTGACATAGGCAAATCAATAGCTGATCATTTTAATTGAGACTGAAGTGAAACAAAAATGGGCAACTCAGAATTGGATAAAAGGAATTGTATTCCTAGGACTAAATGAACTGACTGGTCAAATTATTCAATTTTTTTTTTCCCCAAAACTTTATCTTTTTTTTTTTTTTTTAAAGAGGTTTTTGCTATAGGGCGCGTGCGCTCATCAGACAGACAGAGAGAGAGACAGAGAGACAGAAAGCGAGAAATCACCCTCCAGGGTGCAATCCCTTCTCCTCCTCCGTTCTCCTCTCGGGATCTTGGGCACGCACGCACACACGCCCAGCATGAGTTTTAAGCCACAGGGTCCGGGACGCGAACCGTGGTCGACTACATGGGAGTCCAGCAACATAGCCATTACGCTAACTGCTGGTCCCCAAAAACTTTATATTAATATGTTAGATATGTTTAAATCAATAAGGAATTCATATATAAAAAAGAGCAGTATGTAATGAAATATACTTCTTTTCAGAATATTACATAGCATTTATCTGATATATATTTCTATAATACCCACCTGATACTACATTATACATTTATTTATTTTCTAACTTATTTTCTGTCTTATCTTTATGATGAAGAAGCAGGCAATTTCCACGTCTTATTCACTGCTTAGAAAGGGGCATGGCACAGAAATGGCACTCATTAAATATTAGCAGCATTAATGAATAAATAAACACACAGGGTCAGATAGGAAAGCATTTAGAGAAGATAATAATAAGGTGAGGGCCCTTTCTCTGTGCCTTCTCCTGTATAATGCAATTAAACATGCCCTGAGACCTCACCTGGTCTTCCTCAAGTCATTAACTCTAGGGCTAAGTTTGTAGCCCATAGCAGTTTACTTTTTCTCCTATTATACACTGGTCAACTTCCAACCAGCAGTTGAAAAATATAAATTGCATCCAACTGGAAGTTATGAGGTCAAAATAAAAAAAAGTTAGTTCAAATATGTGTCCTTAATTGAGAGAATGCATTTGAAATTAGAATTGAAGATACATAAGTAAAACAAGGAAAAGGATGGTGAGAGTTGTAAAATCCTAATAAAATCAGAGAAGACTGATAAACTTGTGCTGACTACTTTTTGCTTTTTCGTAGTCAGAATCCTAGGATATAGAGATGAATTAATAGATACCTCTCCTGACACTGTCGTCTCTGTCCAGAACCATCCGAAGCAATTTTAATTTTTTTTTTTTTTTTTTTTTTTGGAGAGGTTTTTGTGCTCGCCAGAAAGACAGAGATAGAGTCAGAAAGCGAGAAATCACCCTCTATGGGGGATGGTCATGCTGCAATTCCTTCTCCTTGATTCTCCTCATGGGATCTTGGGCACGTACGCATATGCACCTGGTGTGAGTTTAAGCCACTGGGTCCAGGACTCAAACCGCAGTCAACTACATGGTAGTCCAGGAACGTAGTCATTATGCCATCTGCTGGTCCTGCAATTTTAAAATATTAACAACAATAGTTTCAGCTATTTGGATTTACTTATTCTCAAATTTTCTGCTGCTTCCAGAATTAAGAATATTATAGATACATTGGAGACAATTGTCTTTAATAGAAGATATGTTAGAAGTAGTATTATTACACTTGTTGGGAAGACAAGTAATAAGCCATAGTAACAGCAAGTCATTAATACTTTTATATTATTTGAATCAGGATCAAAGGACAGGGGCATCTCTGATCTCAAACAATGTTACAGGGGTAAGCAAGTAATCTAGCAAAACATATTCTTTTAGTTACAATATGTGAAAGTTATGTTTATGGGTAAATGTATATTTAGCTTGTTACTGCTTATTAATCACAACATTTTTATTTTTCTTTTTAATAAAAATGCTTTTAGTGCAAGGTTCATATTCGGAAATTTCAGCATACTATATACGAAAAAGAAGAGTATTAGAATCAGAACATGCAAGAGAAAAAGAAACATAGAGGGATGTGAAAAGGTAGAAAATATAATTCAAAGAGGAATAACTTTATCTTTTATGGGTTCAGAGAATGAATCATAATGATATTTAGGTTCATTTAAAAGTGGGATGTCAGAAGGGCAAGCAGCTTGCACAGTGGTTAGGGTTCTAGACTCCCACATGACTGACCTTTGACCTGAACCTGATGGCTTGAATATAGAGCTGGACACATCTGCATGCATGTCCTAAGTCCCAGGAGAAGAATGGAAGAGAAAGAACTGCAGCATGGCTATCCCCCCCCACCCCCGAGGTGGTTTCTTACTTTCCTCTCACTGTCTCTCTGTGTCTCTCCATGCCCTATGGCAAAAACCTTATGGGAAAACAAACAAACAAACAAACAAACAGGGGAATGTCAGAGCCAAGTAGTATCCTGGTGGTTAAGGCAGCTGGGTCCCACATGCCTGCAACAAGGTTTGAGTCCTGGACACTGTGACTTGAGAGACATACCAAGCATGTGTGTGTGTGTGAGAACCCAAAATCATGAAAAAAGAGGGGGAGGAGAGGGGATTGCAGCATGACCATTCCCCATGGCAGGTGCTTTCTTACTTTCTCCCTCGCTCTCTCTCATCTCTCTCTCCTGAGATCATACTCCCCCTGACAAACTAAAAAAAAAAAAACAGTGGAATGTCAGATCTATAATTAGTTCACTGCTGCTTGCTATTTAATTTTTTGTTTCCTTCTCATTAGCTACTTTAGATCATTTCTTTAAATCCTCTATCAAGCTACCTTCAGCCTTTGTAGATGGACTGTACTTTTCATTTACAAAGACATCATTAAGTAAGTATTCCTGATTTTCTTACTCTCCACACTTTAAGTTACAAAGAGAACATGCTGATGCTCTCTACTTCTTGTCACAAAAGTGGTGTATTGGAAAAATACAGAGTTGGTTAGTGAACTGGCCTCATACCTCACTGACATCTTCTGGACAAATACCTACAAATGATACTAATATTTCTAGCATCCTTCAGTCCCTTTGTCTAGCTCTAGCTATTTAGACTTCAAACACACTAAACTTCTTGATATCTGAAAACAGATTTTTGAGTTAGATTGGGTTTTATTTCCATCATTTCGTTGTACTTTTTCACTGTTCTCTAATTTTCTTTGGTTGACTTTACCTAATTTTATAATCTTACATATATATATATATATATATATATATATATATATATTCAAATCCAGAAAATATATTTAAAAATATAAAATATATTAAAAATATAAAAGCATAAAATATATTCGTTTGGAAGAAAGTTATGAAAATTCTTTTTTTCCCTGTATTTTAAAAAAAGCTTTAACTTTAATCCTTCCTAGAGGAATACAAGTTTGAATGAAATACATTCATTCCATAAATACATTAGCAGCAAAACCTTCCCACCAAAGTCCTCTATTCCAGCCCAGAGTTTGTGCCTTCTAGCAGGAGAGCATGTTCTACCAATCCCTTCAACTTAACGATGGTCAGCTTCCACGAACAGCACATGAGACACGAAGACCAGGTGGATGGATGAATTAATGAAGCTGGGACCCCCAAAACAGGCCCATGTCATATCCATTAAGCTTTCCTTACCCTCCAACTCCTTTGGCATCTCCAGGCTTATCTGGTAAGGTCTGCCAGCACAGACAACTGGGAAGGCCTAAACTAGCAATGCACCAATGTGTTTACAGTTACTTGTTGCTCTGAGTTGGCAACATTTTAATGGTGTCTTGATATTTTTCATAAGGTAAATCAAATATAAGAGATCATTTCTTTCCTCCCCTTACATTGGCTGAGGTCCCGCTGTGTCAGGTGAGTCCATAACTGTTGGTCAGGAGGCAGTCCAGCTGGCATTATCGGAGCTCTCTGTACCTCCAGGTTCCCTTTGAATGACTGGAGGCTTTCTTGGATATGGATGTCTAAGCCTAAAAAGATCTATTGATATTAATAGTTGCAATGAATATTTGGGGAGCAGGCCCTGAAGTTTAGTGGGTAAGTGCTGTGCATAGTGATTTGGATGCATAGCTGACTGGGGTGGGAATCCTGGCCCCCACATCTTGAAAAATACTCTGGGTATGTGTGTGTGTCTTAAATTCTGACAGGTTAGAGTAATGAAGAAGGGATTGTGATGTGACCTTTTCTGTTTGGGGGATACTTTCTCCATCTCCCCAGGGTTGATAGGGTAGGACATACCATGATATTGTGAGCTAATTCATTGGCTGATCTTCTAGGCTAAAATTCCTATTGACAAAGGGATGGGGCACTGGTTGTCTTAAGAACTGAGGGTCACATCTTCTCTACCAGGTCCAGTATCCTTGCAGTTGAGGGGTGGAGTGCAGCTGCAACTTGGATGGGGCAGATAGAGTACCTTTCAGGCAGAGTGCGTCCCAGGGTATGAAGTCGCAGAAGCTCAGCTGCAGAGTGGGGAGACTATCATGCGTGAGCATGGTATAATGACAGCAAAACCTCAAGAATGAAGAGATACAATGGCTACTGACCCCTGGAGCAGAATTGTTGTGGTTTGCATAATAGTTTGTCCTTCAAAGTTTTATTATTTAAAATTTGGTATCCAGTGTAATGAAGCTAGAAGGTGATACAACCTATAGAAGCTGAGGAATAGTGGACAGTGATTGAATCCCAGAGGCATCACTCCCATGAGTGGATTAATGCTTTCTCATGAGAGAGGTGCTTTTCTGTTGAGGATGGGTGGAGAATGAGCATTAAACACCTCCAGATGGATGTCTTATAGACATCTTCTCTATTTCTTTTTCCTTCCCTTATTTATGGTAGAGTTTGTGTGTGCACATGTGAGAGTAGGACACACACACACACACACACACACACACACAGAGAGAGACAGAGAGAGAGAGAGAGAGAGATGAACACCTTCTATGGGGTCTGGTTAAACTGTGATTCCTTACCTCCAGTTCTCCAGACTCTCTGATTTGGAGCACTCATAAGTGTGCCCAACATGTTTTAAGTTGACTGGGTCAAATATTCAAATTGTGGTTATCATCAAGGTTCTGTTTTTTCTTGAACAGTGTATTACCACTGTGCCTGCCATGAAGGTGGCCCTTCTCTCTGCTTCCCTTTGGATTATAAATTCCATCTTCAATTCATTTTCTCTTTTTATTTGCATAAAAAAGCTAAAGGAAAGCCATGTTACACACTTAATACTTGGCTTGGATATTCCTTCTGCTAAATATCCTAGCTCATCACTGCTAAAATTCTCCTTCAAAAAAAAATTAAAAATTAAAAAAATTAAATAAAAAATAAAAAACAAACAAGACATGGACACAATTTAGCACAGGTCTTTCCACTTTAAAACAAGGATAGATTTTCCTTCTTTTTCCAATGCTTTTTACCTCACTTCCATCTGCAACTTCATCAGAATGGCCTTCACTATCTATATTCCTATCAGCATTCTAGTAGGACCACTTAAATGATTTCTAAGAAGACACAGGCTTCCCCTACAACTCTCCTCTCCTTCGGAGCCCTCACCACAGTTTCCCTTAATGTTCTATTCATGACAATACAGCATTTTTATAAGATTTATTTCCAAACTTGTCTAGCCTATACCCATTACCTTGTTCTAATGTTCCTTCCACACTTCAATATGTGTGTTATAGTAGCACACCACTTCTTGCTACCCATTTTTGTCTTATATGTGCTTACAGAATAAAATACCTAGGGCAGGGTACCTCATAAATGACATAGATGTATTTCTTCTGGTCATGAACTCTGTATAGCCTAAGATCATGGCAATGGGATGTTTGGGGCTAGTGAAGATCTATTCCTCATAGATGGTGCCATCTAGATGTTCTCACATAGCAAAAGGAGCAGAGTAAATAAATGGGACTAGGTAGTTCCCTTACGCCCTTATGAGAACACTAATGCATTCATGAGGGCAGATTTCTCTTGACTTAATAACTTCCTAAAGGCTGTGCTTCTTAATGTTACCACTTTGATGATTAAATTTCAACATAAGAATTTTGGAGGGATACATACAGTTAACCTGAAGCATACAATTTCATTGCATCTGTTTTTATTGTACTGTAGATATTCTTACTATTAACATAGGAAATATTTGGTGTTAGCCAGTAAGAGCTCAAGGGATGGGTATTTTAGGCCATCTCACTCAAAACTTAAAAGTCAATAATGTAAAGTTAGGGTTGGCCCCATAACCTTATGGTTAAAGAAGCTAGATCCCACATAGTTGACCATGGTTTGAATCCTAGACCAGTGACCTGAAAAATACATATGTGTGCATGCCGCAAATCCCAAGAGGATGGATAAATGGAGAAGAGATTGTGGCATGACTACAAACCCACTGGGGATGCTTTTTCCTTCTCCTTCTCTCACTCTTTCTCTCTCTGGCAAGCTCATGTTTCTCTGGCAATTAAAAATAAAAAAGAAAATGTGTGGTTACATCACTGGACTCCTGTACGGTCAACCATGTACGGATCTTTGAGTCCAAGATCAGCATCTTAAAACTCAGACCAGGCATGTAGATGCCCAAAATCCCGAAAGGAGAATGGAGGAGGATTGTGATGTGACCATCCCCCTAAAAGATGATTTCTTGCTCTTCATCTCTGTGTCTCTCTGTCTCTCTGGCAAGCACATGTGCCATATGGCAAAAATCTCTCTAAGAATATAAAATAAATTTTAAAAAAGTAAAAGAATAGGGGCCAGCAGACAACATAGTGGTTACATTGCTGGACTCCCATGTGGCCGAACATGGTTAAAGTCTCAACCTCAGTGGCTTGAAACTCACATGGGGTGCATGTGCATGAGTGCCTAGGATCCCAGGAGTAGAATCAAGAAGCGATTGCAGCGTGGCTATTCCTCCTGGGGGGCTGACTTCTCACTTTCCCTCTCACGGTCTCTCTCTCTTTTTCTGGGCACACATACCGTAAGGCAAAAACATCTAAAATAAATAAATAAAAGAACACAAAGGTAGTTCAATATGTCTAGAAAACAAAAGTGAGATGACAGGTATGTAAAAATTTAAATGAGAGGGCAGCACTGGTCTAATGGCTATGTGATTGGACTCCCATGTAGCCAACCGCAGTTCACGTCCCAGACCTGATGGCTTAAACTCACGCTGGGTGTATGTGCATGCGTGCCCAAAATCCCGAGAGGAGAATGGAGAAGGGATTGCAGCATGGCCATCCCCTCTGGGGTGGGGCGTGATTTTTCGCTTTCTTTCTCTCTGTCTCTCTCTGTCTTTCTGGCAAGCACACACATCCTATAGCATAAACCTCTCCACAAAAAAGTCGGAAAAAAAAAAATTATGAGGCTGTGAGCCAGGAGGCAATGTGAACAGTTACAGTTTGTGAGAAACAATGTATGTCCAAAGATTTAGTAAAGCTGAGAAAGCTTTACTCATAGGATTGGAAGATAAGAGATGCAGGTTAGAAAACTGCTCTGGCTGTAATGTGGAGAAGAGATGAAAAGAGGAAGTCTAGAAGAGAGAACCATCGGAGAGGCTAGTATAGTGGGGGTAGAGGGAAGCCAACAGACTCTAAACGTGTTAATGATTTGGAATTCACAGGACAGAAGGATTTGTTTTAAATGCACTAAACACTTTTTGAGAACTTAAAAAGTGCCAGACTTTGTGTCCAGTGTTCAGACAAATGTAATGAGGTGGACGCCATCTCTTGTCTTTAGAGCCCCTATTCCAGGGAGAAGCACATACACACGCCAGTAAGACAATGGCTCTAAGAGCAGTTTTATATTGCACATCCGTGGAAGACAATAACATCCACATTTGTGATTTTTTGATTGTATATGTAGGGAGAGCTGATTCAAGAGTGCCAATCAAGTTACTGATTGACTCTTAGGACTGATGATAGCCCATTAACAGAGACAGGAATCTGATTGCAAGAATCAGAGTTGTTAGTAATTTTCTCTCAAAAAATCAGTAAGTATCTCCCTGGTGGTTAAAACAGAAAAAAAAATATCATTCCCCATTCTTTGCTATTAGTTCCAGAAATAGCTACCGCTTTAGGATGAGCTGATCATGTGAACTTCCCATGTGAAAAATATCTATAAACAATTGATGGCTAGTCATGTTTCTGGGTGGCCAGTACTCGTACGTTATAGAATCTGCAGACAGAGCTCTGCTCTTCTAATTATCATTTTGGAAAGATTTCCATCAACACAAGCATGGTTATGGCAAACAATGCTATATAGAAAATGAATTTATTGGCTCATCTAGATCTATGTTTTACAAAATTCTTTTATTTTAAAGAATACAGTGGAGAGTTAAACGGATTACAGGTCCATGTTTTGTGGGTACATTTTTTTTTTTTAACTTTTGCTACAGGATGGATGCACTCGTGAAGAGAGACAGTGAGAGGGAAAGTGAGAAATCACTCCCCAGAGGGGATGGACACACCACAATCCCTTCTCTTTTTTTTTCCCTTCTGAGACTTGGGGTCTGTGCACACACGCATCCAGCGTAAATTTCAAGCCCCAGGTCCAGCACTTGAATTGTGTCAGCCATGTGGAAGTCCCATGCCTTAACCAGTATGCCACCTGCTGGTTAGTACTTTAACGAGAATCTTGAATGTTTGAGTTGAACGTTTCATAACATTTTTAGAATAAATTTATTTATCTCTTCTGTAACACACAGAAATGAAGAATGCTAGAATTTCACATGTTTTATTTTAAAATGTAGATCCACAATGCATTTTTACAAAAAATTTGAATCTTCATAATACATTTGTCTAATTAAGTGTATATTTTCCAGTCTCTTCAATTTTTACAAGAGAATGCCAAATGTATCTTCCTATCAGCTAATGATTAGAACACCTACCTGAATATTCTAGGAAATGGCAACACAGAACAGCTGCAGTCTAGGTGCTTGTTAGGTACAGAACTTTCTCAAATGTAGTCTTGCAATGTCTTTCAAAAACACTGCTGAGGGAAACAGCAGTTAGCGTAATGGCTATGTCGCTGGACTCCCACGTAGTCGACCGCGGTTTGCGTCTCGGACCCGGTGGCTTACAACTCACGCCGGGCGCGTGTGCGTGCGTGCCCAAGATTCCCGAGAGGAGAATGGAGGAGAAGGGGTTGCGGTGTGACCATCCCCCCTGGGGGGTGATTTCTCGCTTTCTGTCTCTATGTCTCTCTCTGTCAGTCTGGCGAGCGCACGCACCCTATAGTGAAAAACCTCTCCAAAAAAACAAAAAAAAAAAAACAAAAAACAAAAAAACACTGCTGAGAGAATTAGTGCTTATAAAAGATTACCTGAAACATTAAATCCAAACATTTCCCCCAATACTTTAAATCTATTGCAAGATTAACCTAAGTCATGTAAAGCTAATACTTACTCTGATTCTTATGGAGTTCTGGTTTAATTACCATATTTTATAGCAATGTCACATGCCTATATGTTAGAAAAAAATTTTTTAAAATGTCTTATAAAAGTTGTCTTTGGGGGGACCAGCAGTTGGTGTAATGGCTATGTCACTGGACTCCCACGTAGTTGACCGCGGTTCGCGGACCCGGTGGCTTAAAACATGCCGGGGGCGTGTGCGTGCGTGCCCAAGATCCCGAGAGGAGAACGGAGGAGAAGGGATTGCGGCGTGGCCATGCCCCCGGGGGTGATTTCTCGCTTTCTGTCTCTCTGTCTGTCTGGCGAGCGCACGCGCCCTATAGCAAAAACCTCTCCAAAAAAATAAATACAAAAAGTTGTCTTTGTGTTAGTTACAAAGGTCAAATAAAGATATATTTAATACATAATATATATATAACACTGTAAAAATACAAGAATGTTTTCCACTGCTTTGGCATAGTAAGTAATGTATACGACCTAATACTATGTTTTTATATAATTAACTCTAATATTTTAAAATACTCTATTACAGAATTGAGTCACTTCTAAAAATCTTGAGTATACATTTGCAGAAAACATTTGGCAGGCATAAAGACATCTGAGTGCCATATTTCATACAGTCGTTTGATACATGCAGCCATCTTAATTTTCTGATTTTTTTTTTAATTTCAATTTCTTGGTTACTTTAAAATTAGTTGACGGAATTTAGTCTATTAATTAAAAAAATTTTAAGAGTTTTGCCATGTGGGACCAGCAGTTAGTGTAATGGCTATGTCGCTGGACTCCCATGTAGTCGACCGCAGTTCGCGTCTTGGACCCGGTGGCTTAAAACTCACGCCGGGCACGTGTGTGTGCATGCCAAAGATCCTGCCCGAGAGGAGAAAAGAGGAGAAGGGATTGTGGCGTGGCCATCGCCCTTGTGGGGTGATTTCTTGCTTTCTGTCTTTCTCTCTCTGTCTGTCTGTCTGTCTGTCTGGCAAGAGCACATGTCCTATAGCATAAAAAACCTCTCCGAAAATAAAAATAAAAAGAGTTTTGCCATGTGTGCATGAGCTTGCCAGAGAGAGACAGAGAAAGACATGGAGACAGGGAAAATGAAAAATCCTCCCTGAGGGGATGGCCACACCAGAATTTCTCCCCCATTTTCCCCTCAGGATTTGGGGCACACATGCACATGCATCTGGCATATTTTTCAAGACACCTGGTCCAGAATTTGAAGGGGAGTTGGCCACGTATAATCCAGCACCTTAAACACTGCACCACCTGCAGACCTACTCTTAATCTTAAAACCATCTCATATCATTTTTACAAGACAATAGACATAAAAACATATTTTTGACATGTGCAATGAAGTCACTTTTGTTCATAACAGCTTAAACTATTCTTTAATTATATCTGATTATATTTTAGCATTACTTCCATTCCTACATTCTTCAAAATCTCCTCTTATTTACTCACGTTGTCTTTATTACAATAAATGTTGTTTGAATAACAAACCATGAATTATGTTAGATAATGTAATACACAGTTGGAAGAATATTATTCTCAGATCTTGAAAATCACATATTATGTTTAAAATAACACACATGCATGTAACACATAAAATGATGCACGGTTGGGCATGGTGCTTAACCACAGAGACTGTGCAGTTCCAGTCCTAGATCCAGTGGCTTGTGAAAATATTCTGAGTATTTGTGTGTGCATGCCCAAAATTCCTACAAGAGGAAGAAATGGAGGAGAAGGAAGCATGGCATGACTATTCCCCATGAGGAGGGATGTCTTTTCACTTTGTCTGTCTGTCTCTCTACAATGAGCATATGTGCCTTCTGGAAAAAACTATATAAAAAAGTAAATGATGTGTGATGAAGTATCAGAAAATTAGAAAAATAAAAAAAAAGATTTAGTTATTTATTATATAGTATTTCAGAGGCTAAATACATGTTGCTCTTTGTTCTCTTTTGCCCTCTGAAATTAATGTGTAAATAAACTACTTAAATCATTAGAAATTTTTTTATTATATTAAATAAATTTTTAAATAAATAATTTAATAATTGTATCCTATACTTAAATATTAATAATAATAGAAATAGCATCAAAACAGTTTTGGTATTTATTTATTTATTTATTTTATTTTTTGTAGAGAGATTTTTGTTATAGGGCACGTGTGCTCATCAGAGAGACAAAGAGAAATAGAGAGACAAAAAGCGAGAACTCACCCCCCCCCCCCACAGGGGATGACCACGCACAATACCTCCTCCACTGTGCTCTCCAAATTTGGGGTATGCACACACATACACTCCTGGCATGAGTTTTAAGCTGCTCTGTAGAGGAGTCTAACTACGGTCAACTATGTGGGAGTTCAGCAACATAACCATTATGCCATCTACTGGTCCTGGCACTTACTATTAATATTTTTATTTTAGAACAGTTTTAGGTTTACAAAATTATCACAGTGATAAAGCAGAAATGTCCTGTATATTTCGTATCCAGTTTCATATTAAACATGTTACATCAGCATATTACATTTGTCAAAAGTAATTGAAATATCGATAATTTCTTTTTTTTTTTTGGAGAGGTTTTCCCTATAGGGAGCATGCACTCGCCAGACAGACAGAGAGAGACATAGAGACAGAAAGCGAGAAATCATCCCCCAGGGGGGATGGTCACGCCGCAATCCCTTCTCCTTCATTCTCCTCCCGGGATCTTGGGCACACACGCACATGCACCCGGGAGTGAGTTTTAAGCCACCGGGTCCGGGACGCGAACCGCGGTCGATTACATGGGAGTCCAGCGACATAGCCATTACGCTAACTGCTGATTCCCAAAATATCGATAATTTCTTAACAAAGGTGCTTGCACTATTTAGATCCTCAATTTTTTTCCTAATGTCTTTTTTCCTCACAAACCATTGAAAATTTGTATTATGCATATTATTTATATCTTCTTAGAGTCAGTCTTCTTGGCTGGGATAGTTTCTCTGACATCTTTTTGTTACTGAATACTTGGACAGCTTTAAAAAACAACTTCAGGCATTTTGTAGAGTAACTCTCATTTGAATTGGCCTGATTTTTTCCCATGATTAAACTCAGGTAGCAGATTTGGGGAAGACAATCTCAGAGGTAAACTGTGATATTCAATTGTAACGAGGATAGATACTCTCAATATGACTTACAGCTCTTACAAGTAAACCTGAATCACCTGGCTTAGGCAATGTTTGTCAAGTTTCACCACTGCAAATTTACTCTTCCACTATTATGTTTTTCCTCCTTCTCTATCTTGTACTCTTCAGAGGGAAGTCACTAAGTCTACACCTAAGACATAGGGAGTAATTATTAATTGTGCAATATATATTATATTTAAAACATTTGAAATTTGTCTGCACAGAAGACTTGTCTCTTCTTTCTTTTTTATTTATTCAATTATTTATTTATGTCAACATGAATTCATGAGTATTTATATTATGCTTTGGGCCAGAATCCAGTATTTCTTTCTTTTTTCAAAATGTTCAGATTTGGCATTGAGATTTTTTTCAGATTGTTCCTGTACCCTCTTGACATATTTCTATTAATATAGGGAATTTTTCTCCCCCACAGGGTGCATGAGCTTGATAGAAAGAGATAGAGAGAGGGAAAGTGAGAAATTATCTCCAAGGGGAATGGCAGTGCCACTTTCTCTTCCATTTCCCTCTTGAGATTTTGGGCACACACACACACACACACACACACACACACACACACACACACACATGTCCCCAGCATGAGTTTTAAGCTGCCAGGTTAGGACCATGTTGGAACCTAGTGCCTTAATTGCCACATCACTCGCTGGCCCCAAGGGTTTTATTTTATTTTTTACTTTCTGGCACTAGAAGATGCTCCATATTCATTTTGCATATTTCCTACAATAGTCATAGAATCATCTATTTGACAAAGTGGCCTGGTTTCTTTTATTGGCATATGGTAGTAAAAACCAAGCGTGAGAGTTACATACGCTCACACCTACTACAATACTGTTGTTTCAGGGCCCTTCAACAGAGAAAAAAATATATATATGTGAGTTTAATAATCTGTGCCTAACCTGTGTAAATGGACATATCTATTAATATTTCTAATATAACCATCAGTACCAGTATTAAGTAAAACATCAGTGCACACAGGACTCCTGCTTTAATCTTTTACTACGTGAATCAGGCCCTCTTCCCTTTACTAGGTGTAACATTCTACTCCAGTTTGAGAAATCTGGTTTTTAACATGTTCCATTTATTATTTAATCATCCAACTCCATTATACAAAATGGTAATTTCAGAATTATTAACCTTTATCCTCATTGGGGGGAAAATTTTATTGATGAATGTACTTCGCTTATATATAATTACTTTGCTTTTCAACTTACACACTTGTCTTATTTTGAAATTTATAGGTTAGTGCTTTATTCTGTCATCCCTTTCAGAGAGTCGTTTTCTAGTTTCAATGTGTTTTGATTGATTTGTCACATTCTCCATCTCATCCTAGGATCCCTCTGGTCTACTGTATGATATTGTTTTTAATTTTCATGTTTAAATGTACTGTCTGTACTAAGTTCAAATAGTTAATGCTTTGTATTCACCATGACAGTCCTCTCCCGTTAACAACTCCTTTCCCTTTCACTTACCCAAAAAGCCAGTGTTTCAGTGTTCTTGCTTGCGTCAAATTCATGACAGCTTCTGACCTTTTTACTATGTCCATGGTTTATTATTTTCCATCATGTCATATAATTGCAATTATACAATATGGAGCTCTTTCAGACTAGCTTGTTCACATAATGATATAACCCTAATCGTTTTTAAATTTTTGTCACTTGATAGCTAATTTCTTTTTTTAAAAAAAAATTAAATGAACAAATTCATTAATAATTCTATTTATTATTATTATTTTTTTATAAAGTTTGCTATAGGACATGTATGTTCACGAGACAGAGAGAGAGAGAGGAAAATTGAGAAAGCAAGTCACCAGGTCTAGGCCTCAAAACCTGATCAGACATGTGAGAGTCCAGAGTCTTAACCACCATGCTACATACGAGTCCAAACTAATTTCTTTTTATCAGTAAAATTTTTATTCACTTATCTTTTGAAAGTTATTTTGGTTGCTTCCAGTTTTGCCAATTATAAATAAAATTGCTATTACCTTTTATGTGCAGGTTTTTGTGAAAAAATAAGTTTTTAAATCTAGCTAGAAATACTATTATTAGATCATATGGGAATACTGTGTTTAGTTTTAGAGAAAAAACTTGCAAATTGTCCTTAAAAATGGCTGTACTGTTTTGTAATATGAAGCATGAAGAATAAGAGTTCTTTTCACTTTGAATATTGGCAATTGATAGTATCAGGTTTTTGGAATTTGGTCATACTGTTAGTTGTATAGTAGTAAAACAACCTTACAGTTGTTTTATCTTGAAATTCACTA
Source organism: Tupaia tana (assembly GCA_026018925.1). NCBI lineage: Eukaryota > Metazoa > Chordata > Mammalia > Scandentia > Tupaiidae > Tupaia > Tupaia tana. The sequence continues at coordinate 55,633,357 of JAKSZU010000005.1, forward strand.
ATGAAAAATTATATTATGCATATTTCATATCTTTATTTACCATATATGGATTTTTTGGTCAGATATTTTATATTTTGCTATTTTTAATCAGATTGTTCATTTTCTTATTTTGATTTTTTTTTTTTTTAATTTACCCATTTACCTCTTCCAGGAAAGAGAGAGAAAGTGAAAGGTAACCAACAAGCTGTCCATGCTGTGATCCATTTTCAGTCCCTTCAGTCCATTTTCAGTCCCAATTATATCTTAATATGTTATATGAAGTGTTTGCATAATTTGCATAGCTGTACTCTGTCAGCTGTATAGTTCACAGACTTTTTTCTCGCCGTCAACAGTCTTTTCTTTTCATTCTTTAATAGTTTATTTTACAGAACAGTGCTTTTAATTTTTGAAAAAAGTCACATTACAGTTGTTTTCTTTTCATGTACATTGCAATTATATTTTAAAATATATCACCCACTGAATATCATATACATCATTTAATGCTTTAATTCTAAATTTTTGAAGTTTTTCAATTTCGTTTAGATTTAAATCAATTTTGAGGTTTTTTTTGTTTGTTTGTTTTGTTTTGTTTTTATGTAAGACATAAAGTTAGGGGACCAGCAGGTGGTGTGGTGGTTAAGGCGCTGGACAATCCTACATGGTCAACCATGGTTTGAGGCTTGGACCTGGTGACTTGTTTTTTCACTTTCTCTCTCTCACTCTCTCTCTCTTTCTTTGTCTCTCTCTAGTCAAATTAAAACAAATGAATGAATACATAAAATTAAATAAACCTAAAAGATAAGGTATAAGGTTTATATCTAAATCCCCTTTTGGACATGCAAGTCTCCAATTTTTCCAGCATGATTCCTTGCACACTATTTTTTCCCATTTAATTGTCTTTTGTCCTTTGTAAAATATCAGTTTAATATATTTCACTTGCTTTTCTTTAGCTTCTTTTTTTTTTTTTCTTAGAGACTTTTGCTATAGAGTGTGTGCTAGCCAGACAGAAAGCAAGACCCCCCTCCTCGCCCCCAGGAGGGATGGCCAAGCTGCAATCCCTTTTCCTCCACTCTCTTCTTGGGATTGGGGTATTCAAACACATACACCCAGCATTAGTTTCAAGCTTCCAGATCTGAGACTCGAACTGTTGACCAAGTGAGAGTCTAGTGACAGAACCATTATGCCATCTGCTGGTTCCAACCTCGTTTCCTTTTTAAATCAATATGTTTGTTCTTTTATCAATAACAGGCTTTGTTAATAAATATTTGTTGCATAGTAACACTTGGATATATTAAAATTTTAATGTGATGCTAGACTGAGCACTTCAGTGTAAGAATTTGATCTCAGTTGAAATTTTTGCTCAATTAGAGAGCCCAAATATGTTAACATTAAATGAGACATTAAACTATCTGATACTCTGTACATGTATATAAATATGTTCATACGTTTCTGACATAATATCCTTATTTGTAATAAAATCAAAGTTCTTTTGATTTGCTCAACATAAATATTAAGGCATTTGCTATATTATTGTCAAACTTCTTTGTTTTTTGAGAAACAACAACAAAAACATTATAGAAGTTGCTCCATAACTCATTACAGCAAAGATAATTTCTACAAGCAGATCACCTTTTCAAAAGCACTATAGTAGGTAAAATATACAGGAGTTAAAATAAAGCAATAAATATGTCTGAATTGCATTTAAATCCATTTTCACTATAAGGAAATCTAAATATACCATTTAAAAGATAAGAAGATTTTTCCTAAGTTACAGAAATGCTATATATTATAATAAATCATAATTAGTTTTATAAATTTAATATTTCTCCTGAGGACTATAGAAGTATTATGATTCAGAGACATGATTTGAAATTTGGCTTTATAATCATTTGTTATGTGTAAACAGCTTCTAGTGTTATCTTAAAAATCCCTTGCTCTGGGGAAATGCTTAATAGAAAATAGACTAAAAGATATTTTCCAGGATAAATGGTTCTAGAGAAAATTGTTATGACAGAAGACTTATGCACTGAAGTTGATGTAGTGTTCTACAGGGAGCTACAGAAGATATTCTTCTTGTAAGGTAGCAAAAAACTGTGTTGACAACAAAACTAGCTATTTATTCACAAAGGTACTAAGAGGCTGGGGAGACAATGAAAGTTTATGTAATTATAACAATTCTGTATTTAAAAAACTTGTAATGCTGAAGCAAAAAGAAATTTGACAAAATAGATTATGATTAAATCAGTTTAATTATAAAATTAACATATATCACTTAGATAAATGGAATAAAATTATTACCTTTTGAGTCATTACTAATAAACACTGTAAACATTAGTGCAAGTCGGCAAACTGTCATACTTTGCTACTACACACACTAATTATAAATATGGGGGAATCTTTAAAAAATTCATGGAAAATGTGTACTATAAAAAAATTATGCATGGATTTTTACAATACTTGCATCAACATAAATTTTTACTTTGATTTTATTTTCCACCAATTTTGTGAAGTCCTCTTACACACACACACACACACACACACACACAAACACACAATTTATTTATAACAAACCTTACTCCATGAAGATGTCTTTCATAACTCTCCACAGGGTTATTTTTAGACAATTTGCTTACTAATAGCCAGTTTTTCCTATAGGGTAGTGAAAGGGTTCAGTCCCAGCACACACTCAGCCTTTGGTTTCTTAGCTGAGTCTCCCAAAAAGGATACCGATTAGTTAGAAACGTCATGGTCATTTTTCAGTGTGACCATCTGTCCACTGAGAACGTGAATCTGAGGAAAGACATTTCATACAGGCTGGCACACAGCTGCCAGATGGCAAAATCTCATGATCACTGTGACCCAGCCTACATTTAAACAATAGGACTAATACTAAAAATTGGTAGATTGACATTTATAAGTTTCACTTCTTAATGAAATGTAGGGATTGCAGGTTTCTGACCAAAGTCAATGGTTGAGTTCTATTTTGAGTCGTATAGTTAGACATGTGCTATGATTATCTTTTTGTGTTTCCCATACTCCTGATTGTAATAATGATAACGCTTAATCCTCAATATTTGCAACTCTTGATTTTTAATGTATATAATACTTTTTATAACTTATCTACTTTGTTTATTTTATGATCATTGTCTTTTTTCCTCAACTATAAAGCACTAGGACTACACAAATACTAGAGAAAAATAGTTTTATTTTATAAATATGTATAAAATATAAAAATATATAATATATATCATATATATAACTGTTTAAAAAGTAGGATAGATATTATTATTCACATTGTGCAACAAGAAAATGAATTTTTGCTAAAACATTCCTTTACTAAAAGGCTGGAATGTGTATATTAACCCATTTATCACACAAATCTCAATATACTTTCTAATAAAACATGGTGTCTCTTAATAGATAATAGCAGTAATGATAATAAAGACATGATTCATTATACTTCATAGGGAAATTAAATATTTCCTAACTCAATGGTAGTGATAATAATGAGGATGATGATTTGTGCTTGTTGAGTTATTACTGTGCTGAAGGCTATTTTAATTCTAATTTAATTCTTAAAACATCCCTATATTGTTGACATAAACAAATTTCCACAGACCATAAAAAGGTTAATAAAAAAAACAATTGAACCATCAAAAATAGTTTTTTGATAATATATTTTTGAAATATAGTCATGTAACATAGCCATAATAAATTTATATTACCAAAAAAATTAAATAAAATGTTATTTTCTTCTACCTAAGGACCTATTCACTTTTGTATTGAGAGCTTTGTTTTATTTAACCTGGATATGGATTTTATTGGTTCATTGTTAATGTTTACTCTATATTAATGGTGGTCTCCTAGACATTTCTCCTGACCCTTTTAAACTATTTATCAAGGAAGGCAAATACTTCAGCAAGCCCCATGATTTAGTTCAAAATACAAAAATAAGAGAATAATGAGCTAAACCTTTCCTAGTTTATGGATCTCCTGTCATTCAACTATAAGCACCAAATATAATAGCTGAAAAAAGTGCATTTGTAAGCACACAGTTTATTTATTCTGGATAAGACTCTTCTCTGGATGATTCAAGAATGTTTTCTACATTTATCTTTTTTAGAGACTGCAGGTTTATTATCTAACCCATAACTAAATCCAAGCCTTTCTTTGTCTTTTAAATTCAGACCATGCAAAAGAAATTGCACTTCCTTTAGTAACCAGAAATGCTACTCCAGCATTATCACTGCTCATTTGTAGATACCATAATGTGTACAAAAAGAAGTGGGGGCATTGTAGTTCTGTTTTTGTCTCAAATACTGTTTCAGTTAGTGTAATATCAATGCTAACCTTGGCTTATCTTGATTTTCCAATGACAAGAATATAAATATTCTAGTAGTCATCATCAAGTTCTTAAATTAGATGTTTCTCCAAACGTGTCTCCTGAACCACAGCCCACTATGGCCATACTCTCTGGTATGATGAAATGTTGATTCCCTAGTTAAGCATGCTTGTCTTCTAATCAATAGAGCATGATAGCTTATTTATCGCAGTCTGTTCTATCCATTGACAATTTCTTACCAATAGTATGGGTTTAGTTTGGCTCAAGAATTGTGTTACTGAGTACTCATACAACTCCAGATGCAGAGGGAAGAAAACAAAACAAACAAACACAAAAACTAAGTACATTTTCAAATTCAGAAAATATGGCATCTATTAAGACAAAAAAACATTGACAAGTATTTTGATAGGTACCTTATAGTCCCAGCTGGGATGCTGAGACAGGGAGATGGCAAAATGGAAAACCCTGTCTTAAAAAATAAATTAAAGTAAAAATTTTAAAGGGCTCCTAGGTAAGAATAAATGCATAACTAAAGGCCTAACAGTTTAACACAGTATGCTATGTGCCATAATCAGCAAGAATTGTGCTGTGGGGATAGGTAAGTGTAAGGTAATAACAGAAGGAAATGTCAAGAAAGACAGTTTAGGGGGCCAGACAGTGATGTGGTACTAAATTCAACTCTCTGTGATGCTGACATAAGAAGGTTCTGGGTTCACATGAAAGAAGAGGCATATGTGTGGCCATGACACAGAGCTGGCTGAAGCTGGGAGATGCTGGCATCAAGGCTGTCTTGGGGATGCTGTCTGTTTCTGTCTGTGTCTCTCTCTCTCTCTGTCCCTCTCACTCATGAAAGAGATACAACAACTACTAAAAAAAAAAAAAAGAAAGGTAGTTTAATAGATATTTTGATGGCATATTAAAACATTAGGAATTCCATAAGCAATGGGCAATCACTAAACTACTTTTAACAGCAGACATATAAATCAGAGATATACTTTACATTTTTTGACTATTAGTTTAGATAATGTATTCAAAGACCGATAAAACTGAAGGCAAAAATCATGCTTGAATACTTTAAACTAACTCTTGAGAGAGGTAAGTGCTTGAAACTTGGGAGAGAAAAAGAGACATTTTAAAAATTCTCAGAAGATTATATAGAACCCAAATATTTGTAGGGTTATTTTAAATATGTATACACTTGTTCTTGCTATTGATGAACAAAAATCTTATTTTTTACTGTCTGAAATTGATAATCTTTAATCTTATTATATATCCCTGCAATATTCTTTACTTCTCTTGTATAGTCATGAATTTAAACATTCCCTGCCTTAATTTCTTCTACATCTAACCCTAAATTTTAAAGTTTCTTTTGAGAATTTCTGTTTCAAAATGGCTGGGGAATAGGTTAATTTCCTCCTCTCATTCCCTTGATAAAACTCAAATAATGAAAAATAGGAAAAAAAAAAAAACCCTGCATCTATGTATAACCAACAAACATTTGTAAATCCTGAGGACAATCTATGAGGATAGATTTCATGAATGTGCATTGGTTAAGCAAAAGCACAGGGTAGCAGTGGAAGAAGTAACTGCAAATGTGATAGAAACAGCAAGAGAACTAGAGTTAGAAGTGGAGTGTATAGATATGAGTGAATTACTGTGACCTTACGATAGAAGTTTAATAGATGAGGGTTGTTTATTAGGCATGAGCAAAGTTGATGGTTTTGTGAGATGGAATCTATTCTTGGTGAAGATGCTGTGAGCATTGTTGAAATAACTATTGATGAGTTAGAATATTACATAAACTTAGTTGATAAAGCAGCATGGAGGTTTGTGAAGATTGGCTCGAATTTTGAAAGTTCTAACACGTATAAAATGGTATCCAACAGCATTGCAAGCTACAGACAATTCTTTCATGAAGAATCGATCATTGTGGCACCTTTCACTGTTGTCTTATTTTAAGAAAGTGCCACTCTTACCTGACCTTTGTCAGCTACCATCCTGATCCATTAGCAGTCATGAATATGGAGTTTAGAGTCTCTACCAACAAAAGGTTATGGCTGACTGAAAGCTCAGATAATTATTAGTAATTTACAGCAACAAAGTATTTTTAATTAAAATATTCATTTCTTTTAGAAATAAAGTTATTTCACACTAAATAGACTACAGTGTAGTATAAACACATTTATATGCACTGAGAAACAAAATTTGCCTGACTTTTTTTTTTTTTTTTTTTGGAGAGGATTTTGCTATAGGGCACGTGCACTCGCCAGGAAGACAGAGAGAGACAGAGAGAGACAGAGAGAGACAGAGAGACAGAAAGCAAGAAAACACCCCCAAGGGGGGATAGCCACTCTGCAAACCCTTTTCCTTCATTCTCCTCTCAGGATCTTGGGCACGCACGCACACGTGCCTGACGTGAGTTTATGTCACCACTTCTGGAACTCAAACCATGGTCAGCTATATGGGAGTTCAGCGACATAGCCAATTTGCTAACTGCTGGTCCCATGCCTGACAGATTTTATTGCACTATTCACTTTATTGTGAAGGTCTGGAGCCTAACCTCCAATAACTCCAAGTTATGCATTTATAAAAACTTTACATTTTATTTTTTATATGTAACAAATTGTTAAGCCTTGCTTGCTTTTCATTCTGACAAAATCTGGTATTTAATTGGGGTGTTTAGATTTGGTATATATAATGTGATTATTGATACCATTATATTCAATACATTTTGCTATTTATTTTGTTTTATTCAATTTCTTCTTAATTTTCTTTTGCTCTGTAATCTTTTGGATCAATTTAGTGTTTTCCATAATTATCTTTCATCCATTTAGACATTTTTGCTATGATTCTTTGTTCTTCTAGAGTAGTGGTTGCCTTAAAGTTTATGATACACATCTTCATTACAGCTTGCCTTCAAGACTGTTAAGTGATGCTACATTTATATAGGGTAAATAATTTACAAGAGTATACTTCTCTTTTTCTCTTTTAGACTTTCTGTTACTGTCAACATTTTACTTATACATAAGTTAAAAATTCAACCAAATGCTATCATTTGTGTTTAAGTCATCAGTTCTCTTTGTCTTAGTTCATTTGTTCTGCTATGACATAATATTTAAGACTGGGAAATTTCTAAAAATTAGATACTGATTTTTGTGGTTCTGGAGGCTGGGAGTCCAACATCCTGGGTCCTGCACTTGTCAAGAGAACACTTGCTGGATTATCCCATGTTAGGAGGCAGAGGGCAAGAAACCATGGATAAATAAGAGGAATAAAGGGTTCCAAACTCATCCTTCTTTCATAAATCTACTCACATGACAACTAATCCATCTCCATGATAATGACATTAATCCATTTTTGAGGTCAGAGTCCTTAGGACCTAATCAGTACTTAAAAGTCCCACCTCTTAGGCTCAATGGATGGTGTAGTGATTAAGGCACTGGACTCTTATATGGTTGACCAACCACAGTTTGAATCCCAGACCTGGCGGCTTAAAACTCACACCAGTCACTTGTGCGTGCCCAAAATCCCAGAAGGAGAGTGGATTACAGCGTGACCAGCCTCCCTGGAGTGTGATTTCTCACTTTCCCTCTCACTATCTCTCACTCCCTCTCTCTCTCTCTCTGGTAAGGACACACACTTCATGGCAAAACTTTTTTTACTTTTTAAAGAGATTTTTGCTATAGGGCATGTGTGCTCACTGGAGAGACAGAGAGAGACAAGCAGAAGGCAAGAAATCCCTTCTCCAACCCCTTCTCCATTGCCCTCCTCTCGGGATTTTGGGCACACATGCGCACATGCCTGGTGTGAGTTTCAAGCTGCCTGGTCCGGGACTCAAACTGCAGACAACCGTCTGAGAGTTCAACACCTTAACCACTATGCAACTTGCTGATCTGGGCAAAAACCTTAAAAAAAAATAAGTTTTATTTCTCAACATGGTAGCATTAGTGGTTCAGTTTCCACCACATGAACTTTGGGAAACAGTCAAAATAGTCATCTTATATATTAAGAAATAGAAATTGAAGCTATCTTTCTAACTTAATAGTTATTATGTTTTTTCAGTTTTCTTTGTTTCCTTATATTTTAAGTTTTTTTCCCACTGGTTTTATTTTCTTCCTGCCTGAAGGACTTTTATGTTCTTTGTAGAATAGATTTGTTGGTTTGGGGGCTGCCGGGTGCCAGATTGGTCAATTAGGACAATGAGTCAAATTGAAGGTAACAATCAAGGCTCTATTCAGTTACTGCAACAGTCCAGGCAAAAAAGAAAGGGACTAGCTCCAAATAGTTCCATTTTTCCCTGTGGACGGTACCAGGCAAAAATCCTATGTTCTGCAGTATAGGTAGGAGAAATCATTTCACCTCTGAGGATCCCCACACAAAAGTCTCCCAGCTTCATATGGACTAGAGCCCAGTGAGATCTGAAGAGAACGGGCCAAGGGTAGAGAAGAACTGAGTCAGAGTGGAGAAAAGTGCCTTAGCCAACGCTCTCCCTACAAGGAGGTTTTGGCAAAGGTAACCAAAAGATGTCTTAGCAGAGATTTCTGTCTAGAAGCCTTCCGACTGGAGGTGTCTGGGCCAGGAAGGCAAATGATGTCATGTGCATGACAACCTGAGTCCTCGACCACAACTCCTTTGAGAAGCTGCAGTGCAGTGACTTCACAACAAGTGTTGTGAGGGCAGGGCAGCTTTCACGATAAGTCTGCCAGACAAGGCTTCGTAATTACCTGTCAAACCTCAAAGAACTCACATTAGGATTGTAGTGTGAAACCAGATTCTCAACTTGTGTAAGAATCAGACTTGACATGTCTGAAAAGGCATTACTTCAACTTTATTTTAGAAAGACATTTCATTAGATGTAGTATTTTAGGTTCACCATTTTCTTTCACTGTTTTCTCACTTTGTATAGCTAAGAGAAAGAGGCTGTCTTCTTGTTCTTCTACATAATTATATCTTTTCTCTAGCTGCTCTTAAGATACTGTCTTCACTAACGAAACATTTAAGGGACACAAAAATGGGAGATTTGTGTGTTGATAACGTATATGGTAGTGTCTCTAACTTGACTAATACTGTATTCATGCTGGGGAAAACCATGTTTTACACTGTAAAGATGTACAGTGATTACATGTAAATAAAAAATAAAAATAAATAAAAAGCCAATTTTATTACAGTGGGGTTTCATTGTTCTCTGCTTGGGTTTCATTGACCTCCTCAGATCTTGGATTTATAGTTTTCTATGAATGTGGAAAAAGTTCAGCATTATTTCTTGACTTTTTTTTCTTTTTTTCCTTACTGTGTCTTTCATTTGCATACTTTTTATTATAGACACATCTTTCTAACTAATCTTTCCTTCTGGAATGTCTAAACAATGATTAAGCTCATTTAATAAATTTTTCACTTCACACGTTATCATTTCCATTTGAAGAATTCGGTATGATTATTTTTATAACATCCATTTTCCACTTTTGTTTTAATGTTGAGATACAGTTGTAATAACTGCTTAACTCCTTAGTGCTTATTCTGTTTATTAGTTTTGGATTGGCTTGGATCATCTATTTTTCTTTACTATTGTTCATATTTTTCTACCTCTTTATATCTTAAAATTTTTTACTAGATGGAAAATATTGGGAATTTTACCTTGTTAGCTACTGGCAATTTTCATATTTGTTTAATATTAAAAATTTTTGTTCTGAGGCACAGATAAATTACTTGGAACTAGTGTGATTTCTTCAGATTCCTTTTGGATTTGGTTGTCAGGACCTCAACAGGACTTAGCCTAGCAAAATGCTTTTAAACCTTAGCACTGTTCACACTCTGAGACATATAATTTTTTGTTGTGTGTGCATTTAAGGGAAATGGGCCATTCTTTTTTTTTTTTTTTTTTTTTTTTTTTTTTGAGAGGTTTTTGCTATAGGGCATGTGTGCTCACCAGGAAGACAGAAAGAGATAGAAAGCGAGAATCACCCCTTCCCCAAGGGGGATTGCCATGCCACAAACCCTTCTCCTCCAGTCTCCTCTCAGGATTTTGGGCACGCACGCACACATGCCCAGCATGAGTTTAAGCCACCGGGTCCAGGACTAGAACCGCGGTCGACTACATGGGAGTTCAGCGACAGCCATTACGCTAACTGCTGGTCCCTGGGCCATTATTTATAATGCAGACTTAGTACTTGCAATCTCTGCCTACCATATGCCAAAAGAATACTCCCACTCAGTTGTGGCAACCAAAAATATATACAGAAATATTCACATGTCCCCTGGGGAAAAATAGTTAAGAATAACTTATCTGAAGTTCTTTCATCCTACTACCAGGGCAGTCTTCTAAGTAATCAACGCAATGCCAATCTATCAATCAATTATTGTAACACAATTTGCCTCAGTCTGGGTGATGAGAAAGGACAATCTTAACTTTACATGAATACTATGTTCTGCTCCTTCTAATCATTTTAAATGTGCTTTTCCCCCTATCCATGAGGAATCCTCTCACATACACTTGTGGATCTGTTAAATACTTTAGTGTAACCTGCTATCAAACTACTGAGTTCTCTCTTTGCACATCTTTCTCTTCTCTGGAACTGTATTTTTGCACTCAAATATCATTCAGCTCCCTAGATTCTCAGTTCCATCTCTTCAGTGTAAGGTTCCACTGAGCTGCATCTGTCTCTCTTTTCTGGAAACACAGACTGGAAATTCTCTTTCTGCAGTAAACTGAGGTAATAGCAGAGCTGCCAACATTTTTTTTCTGTCTCTCAGGGATCACTGTCTTTGTAGTCTGACACCTAAGTTTTCATTTTCCTTTTACTGTGGTGTTGGGTAGGAGAGTGGATCTTGGTACTTTGTATGAAAATGGAAGTCTGACTTTGTGTACTTCTAAAAATAGAATATCTAAATATGGTCTCAGAGAGTAAAACAGAAAATAATACTTCCCTGGATTAATGGGCCATATATATTACATTGAGATGTGTAACAAAAATACTGGAACTCGAGGAAAATATAAACACACTTAATAGGCACAAAAATAACAAGTTATATGCTAATGATAATATATATGTTAATGTCTTTGACTGGACAAATACAGACTATATCTTTCTGGGTAAAGCAATATTGTGCACTATTGTACAGTGATTAAATGTAAATAAAAAATAAAATAAATTGGGAAAAAAAGGAAAATACTAGAACTCCTAATTATGACCATTTTTTAAAATGAAATATGAGAAGAATTCAACAAATAGCTGATAGTTAATATGCAACTAAATAGCACACGCACTGGGTGCATATTAGTAACTGCCATGTTTCATTTTTTTCATTAAGGAAGCAACAAAATCTACAGCTAGGAAGAAAAGGGACCTAACTCTTCTATTTTTGTATATTAGTACATCATGACCACTTGAAGTGTATTTTAATATATAATTTATACAACTGATACAGTAACTTCTCTAAAAACATGGAATTAAAATAGAATATAGTATTACAATATCAGTAATATATGTCTCTGGAAAGCATGTCTTTAATGGAAAAGTCACTAGATATCTCACATGAAACTTAACACTAAGTTATTTTTCTTTTACAGAAAGATATTTCTAAATTTGCTGACATTTTTAGTGATAATAACTCACTGTCATTAGATGCCATCTAGCAGATATTGTTTTAAATGACAAACAATATGTACTTTTTTTTTTTTTTTTTTTTTTTTTTTTTGGGAGAGGTTTTTTCGCTATAGGGCGCGTGCGCTCGCCAGACAGACAGAGAGAGACATAGAGACAGAAAGCGAGAAATCACCCCCCAGGGGGGATGGTCACGCCGCAATCCCTTCTCCTCCATTCTCCTCTCGGGATCTTGGGCACGCACGCACACGCGCCCGGCGTGAGTTGTAAGCCACCGGGTCCGAGACGCGAACCGCGGTCGACTACGTGGGAGTCCGGCGACATAGCCATTACGCTAACTGCTGGTTCCCACAATATGTACTTTTAAGCTAAAGATAAAAAACTTAATAAAGAAAGAGTTGAGGGGCCGGCAGGTGGCATGGTGATTAAAGGCACTAGACTCCCTTGAGGCCAATTGCAGTTCGAGTCCCAAACCTGGCAATTTGCTTTCTCACTTTCTCTCTCTCTCTCACCCCCTCTGGTCAAATTAAAATAAATTAATAAATAAATAAATTTAAATAAAATAATTCCTAAAAAAAAAGAGTTGAATACTTTCAAAACAAGAATTGTCTTTTTGTTTTGTGAGAGTTTTTGCTATAGGGCACGTGTGCTTGCAAAAGAGACAAAATGAGACAGAGAGACAGAAAACGAGAAATCATCCCTTGGAGTGGATGGCTATACCACAATCCATTCTCCTTTATTCTCCTCTCACATACCCAGCATGAATTTTAAGTCACTGGGTCTGGGACTCAAACCATGGTCAATTTTGTGGGAATCCAGTGACGTAAATTCCTGAGAGGAGACTGGAGGAGAAGGGATTGCAAATGTGGCCATCCCCACTGGGGGTGATTTCTCACTTCTCCTCTCTCTCTCTCTCTCTCTTTCTCTCTCTCTCTCTCTCTCTGTATCTTTGTCTCTGTCTCTCTCTCTGTATCTCTGACAAGTGCATGTGCCCTAAAGCAAAAACAAAACAAAACTAATCTATTGGAACTACTACTGGAGAAGAAATGTAATGCTCTGTGAGGCTGACCTATATCTGACCTATATGAGAGGGTTCTGGGTTGTCACCAGGTTCCTATGATCTGAGGCTGCCTAGGTCTGGAGGTTGACCAGGGCATGAGAACCCTACTGGGATTGTCTCTTTGTCTTTGTTGTAAGGAAAGAAAGAAACAGATAAACTTCAATACAAACAACTAGTAAAATAAATTAGTCAGGTGAGGTAGTGTTTTCCTGTATTCCTTGCTACTTAAGGAATTGAGACAAGATGATCACAATGCATTGTGACCTTGTTTAATAAGCAAATAAATGGAACTTAAAATTAAACTTTGATTCCCTGTACCACAAAGATTAAAATTAAAATTTTCAGAAATAATAATGTCTTATTGTATTATTTTGCTCAAATACAATTATGATAATTATGTTTTGAGAATAAAATAAATGTAAACTAATAATTACACAATGTTTTCCTTATTCCCATCTTTAATTACCATTTGATGAGTGTATTTTAGAATATACATGTGGTGTTTTACAGGACTATAAATGATTGTTAAATATATTTATGCATATAATCATAATAGAATTCCAATTTACTTTTTTTCTCTGCCTCTGAGAATGTGAAGTAAAATAATATAGAATATACTCTCTTGTCTGGATCTTTAACTGCCCCTTTGGGAACTAATAGCCTCTGTTTTTATGATGACCACAAATACAATGACCAATTTTCAGTTATTTCCAATGTTCAGAAATACCATTCCTCTAAAACACATTTTAAAATTTCCATTGTAAAATAATTAAGGCGTATTTCTTTTAAAGGTCTAATCTTTCTGTATGACTATTTTTGTGTTCACTTAAGTTTACATAGTATTGATAGAGGTATTTTATTTGGAGAGAGCTGTATTTTGTAGTAAGCCTGCATAACAACCAATACCTGCAATACCTAAAAAAATGAAATCCCTGAATTTTAAGTTATACCATAACACAAACTAGTTTTATCAGAACCAAATTATATATTGAGGCACTATAGTTCTTACTTAATTTTCAGTATATTTGTTCATACTCACTATATACTTTTTCTGTATAAAACATTTTTCCTGTATTTTGAGGATATTTTTTCTAATACTAAGAAATAGAATCTAAATAATACACCTTAAACTTAAACAATATTTCAAGAGTTTATATGTATACACTTGAATCACTTAAATATGTGCAGTTTTCTGTTGCTTTTATTTTGCTTTATGGATTATTTCTCTTATCATAAAGCTAGCACAGTTCTTTAATGGCTTTCTTAGAGCCCTCATGTGTGGAAGAGAAGCGTATTATATTCTCAACAACAAAACATATTGAAATGAACTCACCTGCACTTTATATGCTTTATAAATTAGAAGCATAAAAACAAAAGTGACTGTTTTGAGAAAGGTTGTAAGACATATCATTATGAGATCTGCACATACCACTGCCAGCAATGATCTACTACCAAGATACACATACCTGGGGGCTGGCAGGTTGTGTGGTGGTTAGAGGCGCTGGACTCCCACAGGGCCGATCATAGTTCAAGTCCCAGACTGGGGACTTTCTTTCTCACTTTCTCTCTCTCTTTCTCTCTCTGTCCCTCTCTGGTTAAATTAAAAAAAATAAAAAAGAAAGAAAGAAAGTGAATTATTAAATAAAGCTAAATAAAAGAAGTCTTTAAAAAAAAAAGATACACATGCCTAAACTAGAAACGAGTCAAGCTTAAATTTTAATAGAATCTTACCAGAACTTAGCTCATTATTATATGAAATCAGATATCCATGGGTCAAAACATGTGCCTGAAATACAAGTCTATTTGGTAATGGTATAAAAATAAATGATGTTTGGATGTATTTTAGTGTCTACAGAACATTTTTACATATCCTGACAACATTTCAATGCAAATACAAATTTAATTTTATATGATTGCCTTTAATGAATTACATTTAATTAATTTATTTGTTTAATTCTCCTCTCTTTTTCACAGTTTTTTAAAAAAAACTCTTAAAAAGACCAAGCCACGTTTCTAAGGGAAAATCTATCACACAACTACCATAAGGGAAAACAATACCTTTTAGGTTTTACATTTCAAGTTCTTTGTCTTTCAGCATTGCATCATGCAATTTTGAAAAATAAAACAATATATGGCAAAACCAGGCGCACAAATCACATAAAATATCATTCTTGAGAATTATTAAAAGTGCTGGTCATCAAAGTCAAGTAATTAGGAATCATTTCTCAGGATTCCTTCATTCTTTTGCTTTTCACTTTAATTTTATGGTGCTAGCCATTAAATAATTTACTTTTGCTATTATATTTCATTAATATTAAGCAACATCAGAGGAGATAAATTATGAATCAAAACCGAACTGTAAGAAGAGGTCAATTTCAACTGACTTCTCCTAAAGCATGTTTGGTAACTGCTGCGGGCCTGGAGTTAGAGCACCTCTAAACTAAATTAAAGCCTGTGGCAAGAGAAAAGGAGTGGGAGAAGCCCAAACAGACATTATTTCTACCACCATATATCATGACGGGGACTCAAGAATAAAACCAGAGGACAAACCATGTGGATAACAGGAATCCGCTTAGTAGACTGATTCCAAGTAGAAAATAATTTCCCTAACCTGTACAGTTAGGTTAACATCTCCTTTTTTTGTGCCTCTCCACAACACACATAACTCACACACACGGATCTATTTTATAACTCCTTTGCTTTGGGCTGCATTTAAACAAATACATAGCTACGTAAGTGTATAACTGCTTCCTAGAATTTAAGATTATTTATTTTGTAAATGGCAAAAAAAAAATCCCTTTATATACATTGATACCCAGAACGTCATTTATTGTTTTTTAGGAGTACTGAGAAAAATATAAAATGATACATATGCTTACTATTCAGCAAATAATTTCTTTTTGCATCCTCCCTCTTCAAGCATCATCTGTTTTATAATCTTCTTTCTTTTTTGTTCATTTTAGAGATTTTTGTCCAGGGGAGTGTACATTGCTGGAGCGAGAGAGAGGAAATGAGAAAGTGAGAAATCACTCTGAAGGGGGGATGGCCATGTCACAGTTGCTTCTCCTCCATTCACTTCCTGGGTTCTTGGGCATGTATGCACACACACCCAGCATGAGTTTCAGCCACCAAGTTCAGGACTCGAATTACAGTCAATCCTGTGGGAATCCAGTGATGTAACTGCTATGCCATCTACTGGTCCCTTTATTCTTTCTATAACTGCATGTCATTGTGCCGTTAAGCACAGTCATCTTCTCTACCAAGTATCACTTCCCAAGCCTACTCATTCAAGAAAGTAATCTTGAGTTATTTAATCCTGTTTATAGAGAGATGATTCTCCCCATTTTATATCTATTGAGCAAGTGGCATCTGTGGCCTATTAATAGGTGCTGAAGTCCTTTTTCTACCGCATCTAGGTATTGGAGCTGCCAAGGAACACACAATGCAGTCAGGTCTTGGATGAAATAACACTGTAGAACTCATATAGAGAAGAGATTGAGCAAATCAATCCCTGTAGTGGGTATCAGTCCTTGTCTCCAGCAGATCTCTCTGGCATCCAGCTAAGACCAGTTGACTGGTCTACACACAGTCACCTTGCACTACAATGAAAGACCCTGTGCTCTCCCCACAAAAGACAAATATGGCAGTGGGAATGGCCAAGTGCCTTGTGGAGCATATTTAAGTAAAACAAAGGAGTACATATTGAGTCTGGCACAGGAAAATATATATTAAAATATCTTTAAAACTATTTAGTATTAACCATTATTAACATTCTTATGGAAAATCTGAAACTCGTAAAAACAGAGAAAGTAGCAAGAATGAACTCCTATGACATCAACCTGCTTCAATAATTATCAACCATGACCAATCTTTTTCTATCTATAATGTCCCAACATGTTTCCTTCCATGCAATATAACCTGAATAAAATCCCAAATCCCAGATATCATGGCATTTATTTTGTTTAAATAAGTTTAATTCCATTAGAGAATATACACATTTAGAGTATGTATAATCATGTGCCACATAGTTATGTTTCTGTCAGAGACGGAAAAGGGAAGTCCTGTAAGATTGTAACAGGATAGCACGCAGCCTAGTTGCATAGTAGGCTAACCCATTGAGACTCATGCAAGTGTACTCAATGATGTATGCACAATGACAAAATTGTCTAATGCTATATTCCTCAGAATGCATCCCCATTGTCAAACAGTATATAGCTGCGCCAATAGAGAAAATTTAACAGAGATGGTGGTAAATCCTAAATTAGAGTATTAAAGTAAATAGAGAAAATTGAACATAGCAATTACAGATACCTAGGCAATAATTTAAATGTGGTTCTATCTTTGAGAACACTGCTATTTCTAATGCACTATGAACTGAATGAACCTCCGAAGTCATTCTTTTCTTTTGTATTTATTGAAGAGGAGATCATGTTTCTTTGCTTTTGCCAGGTGGCGCAATAAACCATCTCCATACAAAGAATGATAGACTTGAAAACTCTTGCTGAGAGTGTCGCAACTATATTTTTCAAACCATATGCTATCTAACCAGATTAATTAGAGGTATTAAGACATTTTCTCATTCACAAATTTTCCTTATTTGACAAATATTATATGTTAATACATATAAATATACGTATTATGAACCATATATACATATTATGGAACATGAGTCTATGCTAAAGTTTACAACAAAGAGAACCTAAAATGTCACTTATTTTCTGATGTAAATGTATAATTAAAACACAAAATTAAAATACTAAGAGAGGATTTAATACAATCCAGATAATTTAATAAAATAATTTACGGGGCCAGAAGGTGGCATGGTGGTTAAGGACTCCCACATGACCAACTGTGGCTTGCTTTTTATACTCCCTACTTCTCTCACTCTCTTTCTCTGGTGAGCAGATGTGCTATATAGCAAATGTAAAAAAGAATAATAAAGATAAATAAAATTAAATGATTCTTTAAAAATAATAATAACTTCAAAAAATTTTAAAAATTCCATGGTCATTTAAGGCTTTCTTTTCATTATGTATCTCTGAACAACACATGATATTGATTGGATTATAGAAGACAGGTTATCATCGGTATCAAGAAATTCAAGTTTTATGTATCAGTATTTTAATTTTTATTAATGGATGAGGGGAAAAAGCAAGCTTTGAGAAGCAATTGATTTTAAAAAAAAGCACAATTTAACATTAATTATAGACTCTATCTGAGGGACCAGCAGTTGGTGTAATGGCTATGTCACTGGACTCCCATGTAGTCGACTGTGGTTCAAGTTCCAGACCTGGTGGGACATAAAATCACAGCGGGCACGTGTGCATGAATGCCCAAAATCCCGAGAGGAGAGTGAAGGAGAAGGGATTGTGGCATGGCCATCCCCTCTGGGGGATGATTTCTCGCTTTCTGTCTCTCTGTCTCTTTCTTTCTGGTGAGTGCACACGCCCTATAGCAAGAAAACCTCTCCAATAAATAAATAAACAAACTATCTGACTGTCAACCATCAGGATTGGTTGTATGAAGTGGTAGGTAAATGAATTCAGAGTGACAAATCAACAAGAATAAATAAGTGGTATTTCTTTCTTTGTTCCGAATAGTTTCAAATTGCTTAGCTATTAGAATAGGGAATACAATTCTGAGTTACGGTGATCTTAAAAAGAGGAGAAATGTTCTATTACATATTGGTTTATAAACATACAGTTTGCTTAAATAGCATACCATAGATACTTTTTAATTAATTTTCACTTAAATTTTGGTCCAGTGCTTAAATCTGACCAAGTATATTGCCTTACAATGGGAAATATTTAAGAAACAGAAGATATTATTTTTATTAATGAAGGTGGTAAAGAAAACATGACTCAGAACCAGCAGTTGGTATAATGGCTATGTCACTAGACTCCCATGTAGTTGATCATGGTTCAAGTCCTGGACCCAGTGGCTTAAACTCATATCAGGCGCATATGCATTTGTGCCCAAGATCCCGAGAGGACAATTGAGGAGAAAGGATTGTGGCGTGGCCATCCTCACTGGGGAGAGGGGGGTGATTTTTCACGTTCTCTCTCTTTGTCTTTCTAGCCAGAGCACGTACTCTATAGCAAAAACTTCTCAATAAAAAAGAAAACATGAGTCAATAATCTGAATATTGCTAATTTGTCTTTGTTGACACTTTGCTTATTTACCTCATTTAGCATAGTAATATATTACTCTTCCATTTCCTTTTACACTAAAATGTTTAGATATAAGTTTTTCTATTATTTTCTTCTTTTTTGTTTACAGTTTATCTCTGGATGACAAAGGATAAAATATTTTTCTCACATTGTAAATATTAAAATGTAACTTTCCATGAATGTGGTGCTTGAAAAAGTGTAAAATACAAAAATACCAGTGTAGATTTAAATAAAATATGTGGTAGAACATCAGCTTGTTAATAATATTTGGTCTTAGGTCCTTACATAAAATTTTATATGTTTCGAAGCACTTTCATCTATAGTAAGTAATTTAATTCCCAATAACAACCATGTAAAGAGATAGGAAGAACCAGTTTCAGATAGTTGAAGAGTGAATCATAGGGCCAGCAGTTAGCGTAATGGCTATGTCGCTGGTCTCCCACGTGGTTGACCGCGGTTCGTATCTCAGACCTGGTGGCTTAAAACTCACGCCAGGGGGAACCAGCAGTTAGCTTAATGGCTATGTTGCTGGACTCCCACGTAATCGACCGCGGTTCGAGTCCCGGACCCGGTGGCTTAAACTCACGCCGGGCGCGTGTGCGTGCGTGCCCAAGATCCCAAGAGGAGAATGGAGGAGAAGGGATTACGGCGTTGCCATCCCCCCTGGGGGGTGATTTCTGGCTTTCTGTCTCTCTGTCTCTCTCTGTCTGTCTGGCGAGCGCACGCGCCCTATAGCAAAAACCTCTCAAAAAAAAAAAAAAAAAAAAAAAAGAGTGCATCAGAATGCAAGGCTTTTTCTTAGTTTCTGCAATATATACTGGTCAGAGATTAAAAATTAATTTCAAACAACATCTGACAGTAAAGAAGGAAAGCCTCTCTTAAATACAAAAAATTCTGGACCTCTATATATTCCTTTTGTTTTGTTTTCTGACTGCTAATGCAATATCTTTAGGAAAGAAGCTTTTTTTCTTTTTCCTTGTCATTTCCAGTTGCTGAGATTGTGTGCTTCCATGGATCCAAGGCTTTTATCCATCTTCAGAGCTAGAATTGGCCAGCCAAACACATCTTTCTCGCATTGCATCACCTGACACTGACTTTTCTGCCTTCCTTTCCACTTTGTGTGTGTTTGTTTGCTTTTCTTTTGTTTGTTTTGTTTTAGATTGCTAGAGGTACATATGCTTGCCAGAGTGAGAGAGAGAGAAAGAAAATGAAAGTGAGAAAGCATCTTCCCCCAAAGAGCTATCATTCACATGCCTGCACACGATAATGCCAGCTTCCAGCAGACAGTAATACTAATTTCTTCTAGTCACTGATAAATTGTTGATACCTAGAAGAACTTTCAGATTGAGTATATCCATTTGCAATGTGATAAGAATTATGAATTTCACCTTTTCCTTTTGGAGACCCATCCTTTCCACTATAAAGATTCAATTCTGGGACCAGCAATTGGCGTAATGGCTATGTTGCTGGACTTCCACGTAGTCGACCACAGTTTGAGTCCCGGACCCATTGGACGCAGGTGTGTGCATGCCCAAGTTCCTGAGAGGAGAACGGAGGAGAAGGGATTGCGAAGTGGATATCCCCCCTGGGGGGGTGATTTCTCGCTTTCTGTTTCTCTGTCTCTCTCTGTCTTTCTGGCAAGTGCATGTGCCATATAGCAAAAACCTCTCTAAAAAAAAAAAAAAAAAAAAAAAAAAAAAAAAAAAAAAAAAAAAGATTCAATTCCATCCCTTCCTTGTAGAAAGGGTAGGATTATTGCCTGAAATTATGTGGCCATGAAAGAGAGTGAAGAAAGAAGAAAATAAGGTGGGAAGGAAGGGAGGTAGAATGAGGGATGGAGGGAAGGAAGAAAGAGAAAATGAAGGAAAGGATGGTAGAAAAGAATATCTTATGAAATGTGATTGACAGATAGTAAAAAAGAACATTTCTCTTGCTTTTGGATCATAAATGGGGGGGATAACTGTCCTGGGACATGTCAACTATAACACCCTCCAATGCCACCCCACGCCTCTCTGAGAAAGTTTGTCTGCAGCAGAGTGGAAAACAGGAAAGCCAAGATAAACATAGGTATAACAAGAGAAGGAGAGGATAAGAAACAAGGCTGTGGAAAGAGAAAACAAGATTTTCTTGAACAGTTGGCAACAAGCAGAAGTGATGTCTTTTGGCCTTTTGATTTACTTTCAGAATAAAGTAATTTTGGGCTTCTCTTGTCCTTGTCTTTCTTTTTACTTGTGAAAGAATTGTGGCATGTATTCAAATGCAATGTTCACACTGGCTTCATAATGTGCAAAATGACTATTATAAATGTTTCACTTGTTTAACATGCATATTCAAAGCTTGGCTCTCATCCCTATTTGTCTATTTTTTTTTCCAATTTATCAGAGAGCATGCATAATCACCATTGAGAGACAGACAGAGAGAAGAGAGAAAATAAGAAACGACCCCCAAGGGAGCATGGTCACACCAAAATCTCCTCTCCTCCATTTTCTCCCTCTTTTCATGATTTTGGGCATGGATTCACCCACACCCAGCATTTTTCCAGACCTCTGGGTCTGGGACTTGAACTGTGTTATCAGCTATGTGGGAGATCCAGCTGCTTTAACCACCAGTCTATAGGCTGGCCTATCATTCTTTGTTGACTTCTGTCCTTGTTGGTCACTTTCCCTCTCTTCCTCCAAGTCTTACTCTCCTTTACTTATACACACTCTCTTCCTGCCTAGCAGTATTGCAGTTGCTTCCCACACATGCCTCAGACCCCAATATGGAGTCAGGATTTACAATTAGTTTATAAGTTAGTACTTTCCAGGTATATTCATAATATCATACATTCAACATGAGGGGAGTAACAGCTTGGCAAAGGTACCAGCTACTGATTGTTGAGCTTTCTCATATTCCTTCTGCCAATTTTTTTGAAAAAGCTTAAACACCAGTCAGTATATTTTAAATCTTTGTTTTTCTTTTAAGAGAGATTATTGCTATAGGGCCCATGTGCTTGCCTGAAAGATAGAAAGAGGCAGAGAGACATCAAGTGAGAGATCACCCCTTAGGGGGGATAGGCATGCCACAATCTCTTCTTCTCCATTACCCTCTCGGGATTTTGGGCATGAATGCACATGTGCCTGGGAAGAATTTCAAGCCACTGGGTCTGAGACTCGAACCACAGTCCATTATGTGGATGTAAACATTCCGCCATCTGCTGGTTCTTTTTAACCTTTTTCTTACAAGCCATATTTTATCATAGGAAGGGCTTTGCCACTGCCTTTCCTCTTCTAACCTCTGTGGACACTGTCATTCCTCTTTTCCTAGAGGAGTCATATTGTCATATATCTTTTCTTATTTATTTACCAATATTCAGTCCCATTCAACATTTTATGGATTTACTTATTTGCTTTCATATAGATATTGTTCATTTTATACATTCTTCATACTTATTTTATATCTATTTAAACTCAGCTATTTTTTTTTTTTAGTTCCTTCTTCTCATATTTATTCAGTCATTGCAATGTGTTTAGAGCACTGAATGCTCTTAGTGTAAATTCTCTAGGGCATGTTGATGGGAAGATAACTTGTTTTGTCTAAGATAATGACAAAAATTAACACTAATGACAATACATAGAGTTGGTGTGGGTATGGCAACACAAATATGGTAACGTTGACTAGCATTATTTTGAAACAGAAAAGTCTTTTAGAAACCTTGTTGTTGTTGATTCTTTCCTAGTTAGGCTTTCCTTACAAGCTCTGTTACACTTGTTTAACTCAACCCAATGGGATTTTCAGAATTCACAGGTGAAGGCAGGCAAATAAATGCACCTAGAGAGAATGAAGGGACCATATGACAGCTGTTGAAGACAGATTTTGACCATCTGTTACAGAGTGATTTCAATCTTGAAAAAAGCAGATATTTGAGAGTGTATATTATGCCAGACCATCACAGCTATATTTATTAACAGAAAAGCAATGAAATGAAATGTGGATAAAACAAAGTTTACTTGATTGAATAAAATTATTTTTAAAAACTTAATATCATCACCACCAAGTGGTATATTTAGAATATTAGAAATGACATGAAACACAATACAGTACTACATAAAATACACAAACCACTCATATTGAATTATAACCAACAGTTTTGAGGGTAACATAAAAACAAAATATTTAATGAAAATGCAATTTAAAGAAATATGTTTCATTGGGAAAAAGCAGAGTTATGCACATGCCCTGACTATTGCTAAATACAATCTAGAAGATCAAGAAGCTGCTAGACAGCAAGAAGAAGACAATCTATTAAACGGAGACTATGTTTCTGTAAAGTCTAATTCAATTTTAAGTGAGATCTTAGTTTTTCAGGGTTTTCCTTTTGTATTAAAGTAAGGTGGGAAAGTACATCAGAAATTGATTTTAGAGCATGTCATGTATGCAATAGTTGTTTCAGTTTTCTGCTTTTTAGAATTAGAGAGTGTCAATATTTTAGAGACTTGAAGTAAGTGAAAGACGATGAAATGTGAGTGACTTCCTCTAGGCTCATAGCAATGTATGAGACCTAACTGTAAAACATTTTGATTTACTCACATACCTGCCTCCTGAAAAGCAGCATGATGTTGTAATGGAAATCAAGGGAGGATCAGGCCAAGAGCAAGAACTAGACAACTTGTTCGTACTGAGGGATGATTTCTCCTGTGTCTCCTATGTTTCTCTGTGTCTTATGGGTAGGATCCCTGACCATCTTCATTGTGAACTGCTTTGTTCAACTGTGTTTGTGTAGTGAAAAACTTTTGAGAATAAAAAGAGTGTCTACCTTCACAGAAAATAAGAGGCTGTGGTTCATTTACTGTTCAGAAGAAGAAAGACAATCCCTTTCTCCAAGTCACAGACATACTCGCTCTTCCTGCTTCTAAGAAAAGACTCAGCTATCTGTGCTTTGGGACCTATTTCTATAATGTATCCCAGGGAGCATGTAGGCATTGCCTTCTACTCTTCCTGTTGCCCTTCGAGAACTGAGAGCTCAAGGACCTGCAAAACTCTATCATTCATTACTATTATTGCCATAAGTTAGTTAGAAAGTCCTTCGCTTTAACCCAGGGGTCTCGCACATTTTGTCTGAATCCCGAAAATCTGTGGTTAGCTAATCTTAGAGTGCTTGAGAGCCAAAACTAATTTTCGTTTCAAAGTCCTGTCACATTGGGAAGATGTAGTAGAAGAAAAAGACAGAAATACTATGATTTTACTGGATTTGGTGCATTAGGCTAATATAAGAGTAAAATCATGTAAAATGGAACATTATTCTGAGTTGCAGATGAAACCTACCTTCATAATTAAGCAGAGAATAAAACGTGTTCTATTATGCAAATGATAATATTCAGCCAATGGCGGAAAGCTTTACATATCTGTCAGATGTTATTAAAGAAGATATTTTCGTTGTATCCCATGGAACTCAGCAAATAGTAAGACTTTTCTCTGACCAGGCTTTCCCCAATTTGTTGCTGCAAATATATTAATGTAATAGAGTGTATTCTTAAATACAAAATAGAACCTATCACAATGCTTAGTAAGAGCAATCTGAAAATCAAAATAAAGGACAGATGTATACAGATTTATCTATATTTTTATCTATCTATCTATCAATAATATTCTTTATGAAGTGACAAAGTGGTTTTGGCAATGATGAAGCAAAAATGACCAGAGTTACTCTTTTTTTTTTTTTTTTTTTTGAGAGGTTTTTGCTATAGGGCGCGTGCGCTCGCCAGACAGAGAGAGACATAGAAACAGAAAGGGAGAAATCACCCCCCGGGGGGATGGTCACGCCGCAATCCCTTCTCCTCCATTCTCCTCTCGGGATCTTGGGCACCCATGCACACGTGCCCGGCGTGAGTTTTAAGCCACCGGGTCCGGGACGCGAACCGTGGTCGACTACATGGGAGTCCAGCGACATAGCCATTACGCTAACTGCTGGTTCCCCAGAGTTACTCTTTTGATAACTTTTTATATTTCTCTTTGCTCAGTATCTTTGTGTCCAAATAAGACAATAAATAAATAGCTTTTGTATCAAACTAGAGATGAACACCTAGATGGACAAATCCAGTAGCACTCATGGGCATATAGATCTGCTTCTGTACAGTTAGAATCAGTATCGTTACCATTTTCAGGACCAGCAGTTGGCATAATGGCTATGTCGCTGGACTCCCATGTAGTCGATCGTGGTTCAAGTCCCAGACCTGGTGGCTTAAACTCACTCCGGGCACGTGTGTGTGTGTGTGTGCCCAAGATACCAAGAGAAGAATGGAGGAGAAGGGATTGTGGCGTGTCCGTCCCCCCGCAGAGTGATTTCTTGATTTCTGTCTCTCTTTCCCTCTCTGTCTTTAAAGCAAGCATACGTGCCCTATAGCAAAAAACTTTTTAAAAAGAAAAAAAATATATATTGCTATCATTTTCATTGTTCAGACATTGACAGGGAATTTTCTGTTTTTGTTTTGGAAAACTAATGAATGAAAAATATTATTATCAAAAGACTCCCAAAATGAAGAGTCTGATGATATTTTACAAGTGATAAAGAAGGAAATAAGAAAAGAAAAAAAAAAAAAAAAAACGTAGCTAAAAGGGGAAAAAAAGAAAAAAAAAAAAAACAACAACTATTGAATACCGCAAACATACCTTTTAAGGCATCAGAGAGCCATAACACTTTTGTCAGACAAATTCTGTAAATGCAATTATTGTCTAGGTGGGAAAACAGATTCTGAATGCTTTCTGTGAATCCTCTTAATTCAGGCTCGATTTCCGATCATAAGAAATGGTAACTGCGGCACATATACTCTATGGAATACTATTCAGCCATAAAAACCAACAAAACCATGGCTTCTGACAGAAAGTGGAAGAATATGGAAGATTTACTGCTGAGTGAGGCAAGCCAGGCTATGAAGGAGAGACTTTGTAAGTCCCCACTTAATGTATACTGAGTGTCTGCACTCTGTGACTGAAACTGAATGACTAAAAGATACACAAACACAAGAGATGGGTATGAATGCCAGATGTGGTGTGTGTGGAGGAGTGGGGCCTAGGGAAGGACATTTGGAGGAGGGATACAGAGGTAGAGCATTGACGGGATGGGGAGGTGTGGTGTTTATCTGTTGAAGATATTTTGATCAACGGAACTGGGGAGAAATATTCACATACTGAAATGTTCACTTCGTAAGCTAAACAATGTGGTTGAATGTATATTAAATAAATAAATAAATAAATAAATAAATAAATAAATAAATAAATAGAAATGGTAAGAATTCTGGGACCAAAAGTTAGTATAATGGCTATGTCGATGGCTATGTCGCTGGACTCCCATGTAGTTGACCGCAGTTCGAGTCACGGACCTGGTGGATTAAACTCATGCCAGGCGCGTGTGCGTGCATGGCCAAGATCCCAAGAGGAGAATGGAGGAAAAGGGATTTCAGCATGGCCATCCCCCTGGTGGGTGATTTTTCGCTCTCTGTCTCTCTCTGTCTTTCTGGCGAGCACACACGCCCTATAGAAAAACTCTCTCCAAAAAAAAAAAAAAAAGAAATAATAAGAATTCTGATGTTTGTGTACTTTCAAGATTATTTCAAACAATAGAAAAGGTTTGTGATTCTTTATTCTCCACAAAAATTCAGACTCAATATTATTATTATGTTGCAGGCTCTCAACTACAATATGTGTCTGTCCTGCTTGACAGAATCAGTTTCACTTAACTTAATTCCATCCTTAACCTACGGACCTGAGAATGAAGTGTCCAGAAATAATCACTGACATGAGCAAAACAAAGTTGAAATTGGTAAAGGGGAAACTAAGAAAGAATGGAAGTGGAAGAAAGAAAAGTTTTATCCCCTTTTTTAATGATGTTAGGAATTCAAGACAAGCCAATTATACCTCCTTATGTCACAAGTTATTTCTGAATGTATAAACATGCTATCAAATAAGGACAAAACCACTTACCTAAACTACATAAAATGCCTTGTATAATTGAGAAAGACTGATAGAAAGTTTTACTTAAATCGTCCTAGAAAAAAATAAAAGAATGTGTAACAACAGAGACCTCTTCCTAAGTGTAAAATATTCTCCAATGAATATAGGATTCTGACTAAACAATTAAAAATGAGCTAAAATGAGAATAAATAAAAGAAAAAAAAAAAAAAAAAAAACAGGGAGTCTGGGAAGATGGACCAGAATTAAAATGTGAGTAGAGAAAAGAAGTCACATATCAGAGGAAGTCAATGGAGTGTTCTACCCTAGGTAGAGAAAAAGGGATACATTATATTTAGAAAACTTAGAAACAATGAGACCAGCTGATGGCATAATGGTTACCATTGTTGGAGTTCCACATAGTCAACTGCAGTTCGAGTCCTGGACTCCTCGGCTTAAAACTCACTCTGGGCACGTGTGTGTGCATGTCCAAAAGAGGAGAATGGCGAAGGGATTGTGGTGTGGCCATTCCCCCTGGGGAGGGAATACTTTTCGCATTCTGTCTGTCTGTCTCTCTGATGAGTACACATGTCCTATTTCAAAAAAAAAAAAAAAATCCTCTTCCAAAAAAAAAAAAAGAAAGAAAATTTAGAAACAAAATTAATCACAGTAAATTTAACTTTTGTTATTTAAGAAATATATTTTACTAACATTAAGTGCTGGTGGTAGTAAATAACATTTCCCTTTGGTGAGCCATTGAAGGGGAAGATTTCTGTGATTTCTCAAATTTTCAGTCTCTTTTTTTGTATTCTACTCAGGTATTCAATTTAGAGTCTATCTGAGAATGTAAGCCCAAAGATAAGGAATTGTACAAGCCTTTTAAACTGCTAAACCTAAGATGTTTTTATTAGGCAAGGACATTGCCACCTCCACATTTTCAGAGTCATTTCAAATCCATCATAGCTCATGTATCTCACTCTTGCAGAAAATTAAGGAATGAATGAAGAATTTAAGGATATCACTACATTCATTTCCATAAGCCTTTGAATAATAATAATAATATATAAAACCACCAGCTATTTTAGTCATCCATGTGTCTTAGGAGATTTAATGTTTTCTGGTGGAAAGATGATAACCTTTTGGGTTGTGGGAAAAGTCATAACCTGTTTTATCTATGTTTTTCAAAGGTCATTAATTTATATAAAAACAAAGATAAATCAATGAGATATTGCCCACTGTGTTTGATAATCTCTGCCACCTTTCAGTGAACTTCATAATTCCCCATTCATTGAAAGACCTGTCTTTAATGGTGAAAACTGAACAGGGTGCTGATTTACAGCTTTGTCTGAATTGAACGTTCTACCAGGCAGAGAGTTTTGAAGAGAGTCAAACAAGTGGAAGTCTGACAGCGGGAGTATGGTGGGTGTGACAACACATCCCATCCAAACTCTAATAATTTTTGACAGGTGATTAAAGTTATATATGGTCTTGTGACTCCTTTACAATGAATGAGTTCTGGACATTTCTGGATGATGGATCTGTTCAAACTGTCCAATTGCCAACATTGCACATTCAAATTGATTGGTTCCTTGGTAGGAACTCAAAAAACACACCTTTAAAATCCTACCAGAGCTAGAGCATAACCTTCCTCTTTGATGAATGTCTGCTTCTGAAGTCTTTTGACGCTAATCATGATGTCGGGACCAAGACTGTTTGCATAGCACTTTGTTGTAAACAATCCACTTCTCATCACCTCTTAGGAGTCACTCCAAAAAAGGATCATTTTCCTCATGTTTAATGAGCATAGTGCAGATGTTTATATGCACTGTCAAATTAATTTCTTTGAGTTCATGAGGAATCCAAATATGGTAATTTCTTATGTATCCCCTGATTCTGCAGGAGTCTGTGAATGCTTGACTG
The DNA here is from genome assembly GCA_026018925.1 of Tupaia tana. Lineage (NCBI taxonomy): Eukaryota > Metazoa > Chordata > Mammalia > Scandentia > Tupaiidae > Tupaia > Tupaia tana. The sequence continues at coordinate 55,662,355 of JAKSZU010000005.1, forward strand.
ATGGATGTTCAATATTTCTGCAAACACTCATGTCATGTAACATGGGTTTGACTTGACCAATGCCTTTATTTTGGCATCATCAACCTGTGTGGGCCTCCATGACCAAGGAGCATTCTTGAAATCAAAAGCATAAGCTTGAAATTTTGTGAACAACCATTGGCACTGATGTTCTTATAGAATATTCTCAACATAAACTTTAGGCAACTTTTCACAAACTTGATGGCCATTCTTACCTTTATGGAGGAACACAGTAAAATATGAAAAAAATGCACAGTTTATCTTCCATGATCAACTTGTTGTAAAATCTCCCAAATTCAACCTAATTGCTTAATTTTTTTTAGAACGAAGCTAGAACTGTCAAATGACAATAACAGCGTAGATGAGAATGACTCCAGTACCTAAAAAAATGAACTTGCACCATCTGTTGCAAAAATATGTCATAAATTTTCCAACAACCCAATAGAAAGTGAACAAAGAAAATATGAATCTCTCTCAATTCCCATGTAATTTAATTAATAGGAGAGTTGTTCATAATTTACCAATTCTAAGTATTTCAGAAGACTCAGTCATAAATAGAGTTTGCAACACTGGATTGCTCATTACCTCAAGAAAATTTCATTTAATCATATCATTGCCTTTCTCACAGGGTAAAACTAAAAACACTACAAGTTTGTAAATTTACAAAGTATATTTCAAAATTGATAAAAAGGTCGATTTTAAATGTTGTTACTATGAAAATTCCGTGAGGTGATGGATATACAAATTAACTTGTTCTAATTATTTTGCAGTATCTATCTATCTATCTATCTATCTATCTATCTATCTATATATATCACATAATACGCCATAAATGCAGAAAATTACTATTTGCCCATTTAAAATAAAAAGAAACTTGTAGCAATAGCACTTGCTCTCTTGGCACCTGCCCAGAGGTCCCTCAGTTTATAGAATCACATGCATATTTAAAAGTCTTTAGTTTGGTTTCCCCTCTTGTACTTGGCATCCTCAAATTTGATGGTGGACAGGGCACTGTAAAGGATATAAAGCAAGGTTCTCATTCTTCTGCTGCTTAGTTTCGGCTCTTCTGTTTTTCGCCATTCACAAAAAAAAAAAAAAACCACCAAAGCTTACAACTTCCTGACCTAGAATCTCTTCAGTTTATGAGATCTGCCTACCAAATAATGCTTTTCCCTTTCCCTCTTATACCTCTGCCACAAAGTGACCCAACAGTTTTCTGCACTAAAACTGCTATTGATATTTTCTTTTCAATCTTGTGCTCTTAGGATACAGTAAAAAGCTCCATGCACTCTAACCTGTGGTACTACCCAACTGTAAGCCTTTTTGATGTCTATAAATTTTTATGTTTTTGGTGCTGTTCACAGAAATAATCCATTCTTCTATATCTTTTACTACAGCATTGGGACATGATTTTCGCTTTTTGTTTATTGTTTTCTTTTTCTCTTCTTTTTTTTTTTTCCTAAGTCTAGGTGAGCCTTACAGAATTTGAAAATTGGCTCTATTACACCTCTTTTGCATGCCAATCGTATTTTTATTTTTTATTTTTTCTTCCTCATTTTGAATCTCTCTCTCTCTTTTTTTTCCCAAACATTTATTTTTCAAAGCTCTACAAACCATTAAGTTTTAAAGAAAGGGAAGAGGCATTTTTCCTTGTAACATTAACATTCCTTACCTTAGCCTTGATCAACTTCAAGAGAGAAATTGGCATTTGGCATCTACCTCTATAAAGATGTTGACACAGTGTACTAAAAATAAATAGATAGGGGCTCTTTAATGTACTTAGGCACTACTAATAAACATTTTTTTATGTTCTCCAGTGTCTAAGAATAAATTATTATTTATTCCCTAGATTTTATGGATTAACTCACTTCTATCTCAGTGAAATGATCAAGCCCCTTAACCCTGCAACCCCTGTGTCTTCTGCCTATCACCATTAACCCCTCAAATGATGGTTTTAGTTATCAGCGGCAGCAGGTAGGTGAAAGTATCATTAAATGAAATATAATTCAAAGTTACTAACTGGGCTCCATTTTTATAAAGTGGATTATATTTCTGTTTTCTGCACAGATCTTGTAAGTTGTTGTTTTACATCCTCTCAATTTTCTCCCTCTCTTCCAAACAACTTCACTTTATAGAAACAGACATTGGGTTCCAAGAACACACTTTTTCTTATGCTTTTGACTTTTGTATGACTCAGCACTCTGATTATCGAGGGAATAAGTTTGAGTTTTCCTGATTCCATTGGTATGATCTATATTCTTACTTATTTATTTGATTTTTTTTAGCTGTAGTGATTTGGTGCCTTAATAAATCAACCTGTTTTTGGCTGGCAATGTGGAATCAATTCAACCATACTTTCACTGACATGAGTGTCACCTGACATTTTGGAAAGTTTATTGGAGAGGTTTTTTGCTATAGGGCGTGTGGGCTCGCCAGACAGACAGAGAGAGACATAGAGACAGAAAGTGAGAAATCACCCCCCAGGGGGGATGGTCATGCCGCAATCCCTTCTCCTCCATTCTCCTCTCGGGATCTTGGGCATGCATGCACACGCACCCGGCGTGAGTTTTAAGCCACCGGGTCCGGGACACAAACCGCGGTCGACTACGTGGGAGTCCAGCGACATAGCCATTACGCTAACTGCTGGTTCCCTTTTGCTTTCTTTTTGATTAAGGCTTTCTGAGACATGCTTTTTAACTGGTTCATCGGCCTTTAATCAGATAATATAGTTATGATCAAAGCATAACTATCACCTGTGAAAAATGCCTTAGTAATTTAAGATAAAAGGGGAAAAAATAAAGAATCATAAATGCAAAGACTTCTCAAGCATTGAATAATGCAATCTTTTTAAACCATACACCATTCTTTATATTTTTATTTCTGTACCTTAATTTTATTATCCATTATTAACACATTCTTTAGACAACTAACTTTCAAACTCTAGTATCATAAACTTATTCCAAAAAGTGGATTACGTATCTCAACTCTTTGTTTCCACAGTACATGGCACATACATGAATCTCAGCATTCATTTATTTAATGACTACAATTTATTCAACTAGATTTTCTCCCCAAATTATAAATCTCTTGACTAGTCTCTTTTCTGGCTCTTTATTTCTGAAGTATAACCAAATTTTTTTAATGTGGTAAGAGCTCAAAGTTTGTTGGCTGAATAAGTAATTAATCAAATAGATTTAGACTTTTTACTAGCCTAGTTGAAGTATAGTTGTCTAAAAAATTTGTATATATTTAAAGCTCACAGGGACCAGCAGATGGCATAATGGTTATGTCACTGGGCTCCCACATAGTCAACTGTGGTTTGAGTCCCTGACCTAGTAACGTACAACTCACACTGGGTGAGTGTGCGTGCGTGCCCAAAATCCCAAAAGGAGAATAGAGGAGAAGGGATTGCAGTGTGGCCCACCCTCCAGGGAGTGACTTCTCAGTTTCTGTCTCTCTGTCCCTCCAGCAAGTGCTCACACCCTATAGCAAAAATCTCTCTTAAAAAATAAAGCATACTGGGGCTGGCAGGTGGCATGGGGATTAAGGGTGCTGGACTCCCACATGGCCGACCACGGTTCAAGTCTCGAACCTGGTGACTTGCTCTCACTTTCCCTCTTTTACTCTATCCCTGTCTATTCAAATAAAAAAAATAAATAAATAAATAAATTTAAATAATTCTTTAAAAAATAAATAAAGCATACATGGTAAGCTGTCATAAACATGCATTGTGTAATGAGTAACAGAGAGTGTTAATAATCACTTCACACATATTTTTATTGTTTGTAGTGAGTATACCCAATATCTACTATCTTATAAAATTTTAAGTATGCAATACAATTTTTGATGTTTGTAATTTCATATTAACACTTTATTTTTGTACATCTTTGTGGAGTACATTGAAAATTTGTGCTCACTGGAGAGATAGAGACAAAAAGTGAGAAATTACCCCCAGGAGGCATGGCCACACCATGATCCCTTCTTCTCCAGTCTCCTCTCAGGATCTTGGGCACACTTACACACATGCCCAGGAGAATTTCAAGCCTCCAGGTCGAGGACTCAGACTGTGGTCAATTACATGGGATTCCAGTAATTTAACCATTGTGCTATCTGCTGGTCCCACAATAAGAATTTTTAAAGTACACATGCAGTGTGCAATAATAAAATCAAGGATATTATCATATTTGTTGTTTTCAACAAATAATATCACATTGTGACATGTACCTTTGAATTTCAAAAAAAAAAATTGTTAGTATTCAGTTTTCAAATAAATTCTGTTAGTATTTATTTGAGATTTTATATATGTACAGATGGTTTGCAAAAAATATGCATAAACTATATACTATCTACCTATATATCTATATGATTGGCAAAATTGCTTTTATTCACTCTATTGTGGTAAGAGGTTCCACAACAATACAGCATTATTAATCATATTCACCATGTTATACACTGGATCCTCAGAAAGCATGTATTTACTTATTTATTTATTTGATTATTTATTTATTTATTGGAGAGGTTTTTGCTACAGGGCACGTGCCCTCACCAGAAACAGAGAGACAGAAAGAGAGAAATCACCCCCTGGGGAGGATGGCCACGCCGCAATCCCTTCTTCTCCACTCTTCTCTCAGAATCATGGACACAAATGTACACATGCCCGGCGTGAGTTTTAGCCACTGGGTCTGGGACTCAAACTGTGGTCGACTACATAGGAGTCCAGCGACATAACCGTTATGCTAACTGCTGGTACCTAGAAAGCATTTATTTTATAACTAAAATTTTATATACTTTGACCAACAACATATATATATGTATATATATATATATATATATATAAGCCTTTCAGTTGTTAATAATTATTATTCTACTCTCTGCTTCTGAGTTTAAGCACACAAACACACGCGCACGCACACACACACACCCTACATATAAACAATACAATCTAGTAATTGTCTTTCACTGATTGGCTTATTTTACTTAGAATAATGTCCTCCAGTTTTAAACACATGGTCACAAGTGCCAGGATTTCCTTCTTTATTCATTCATCTACCAAAAGATATTTAGGAGTTTTTTTATATCTTAGTAGTTGTGAGCAATACTGCAGTGAACATAGAAATGCAGATATCTCTTTAAGATACTGATTTCATTTCCTTTGGATATACATGCAGAATTAGATTCCTGGATGATATGATAGTTCTATTTTTGGTTATTTGAGGAACCTCCAATACTATTTTCCATTATAGCTGTACAAATTTACATTACCACAGTAGTGTGTAAGGAACTATTTTTCTCTACATCCTCATCATTTGTTGTCACTTGCCTTTTGGTAATGGCTAGTCTAAAAACTAAGAGATGATATTAAGGTTTTGAATTTACTAATGATTAGTGAGAGTAAGGTTATGTTCATGCACCTGTTGTCCATTTGTATGCCTTTTTTGAAAAAAAAAATGACTATACAGGTCATTTGTCCACTTTTTTCCTTTTTTTAAGAGTTATTTATTTAATTTTTTATTCATTATTATTATGTTTTAATTTGCTCTAGGGCATATGCATCACCAAAGAGAGAAAGATAGAGAAGAAGCAAACTGCTTGGTCCAGGACCCAAGCTATGGACAGCCATTTGGGAGACAAGTGTCTTAACCACTATGCACCTTCTGACCCCATTTGATTATTTTTAAATGGAATTATTTGTACTTTTCTATGGAGTTGTATGAGTTCTATACATATTTTAAATATTAATCCCTCATCAGATACGTGATCACAAATATTTACTTCCATTCCATGAGTTGCCTTTCTAATTTGTTGATTATATCTTTTGCTCTTCAGAAACTTTATATTTTATATATTCTGTGTGTTTATTTTTGCTCTCATGGTCTGTGCCTTTGGAGTCATACTCAAAACACTAATTGTCAAGACCAATGTGTAGGAGCTTTTCCCGTCTGTTTCTTTTTACAAGTTTTATAATTTTAGGTCTTGGGTTTAGTATTTAATTAATTTTGAATGACTTATTTTTATTTATTTTATTTTTAGAGAGATTTTTGCTATAAAGCACATTCATTTGCCAGAGAGAGAGAAAGAGACAGAGAGACAGAAAGCAATAAATTATCCACCAGGAGAGAAGGCCATGTCGCAATTCCTTCTCCTTCATTTTCCTCTTAGGATTATGGGCACACATGTACACAAACTGAGTGTGAGTTTCAAGGCACCAGGTTCAGGACTCAGCCTGCCATCAACCATATGGGAGTCCAGCAACATTAAACACTATGCCATTTTCTGGTCCCAAATTTGTGTATCTTGAAGGCCAGAAATGTAACACTAATAGCAGTCCCTCCCCAAAGGAAACAATTGTCACCATCAATAACCTATTGTATGAGGCACATACATCCAGGAACACATTGTTGTCTTCCAAATATAACTGTGTATGGTGTCTACATAGCATCTGCCCTCACTAGCAACACAGAATCTTTTCCTTTACTGTCAGATGTTGTATCAGTAAAAGACACATTTTTGTAGTTATTTCTGAATGCTAGAAAACCAGCTGTGCTATTTTGTGTTTCCTTGTTTCTTCAAAGAGTACTGACACTCTCAGCAGAATTTTTTGTTTGTTCTAACTTCTACATATGTTATCTATGTCCCCTGCAGAGAGTTTTCCTAACTAGAGGACTGCGAGCTAATGTTGTATGTTTAGAATTGAGCTATGCTGTTTTGTTATTACAAGTTAACATTGTGAAACTCTAGAAAAGTGAAAACAGAAATAAGGTGAGACAAACTTATTCTAAATATTTTTACATGATTTCTAAAACAAACAAGGGGATATTAATGTGGAAAATAACTTTAAATTATTTCAATGAGCAGAGTTCGTATCAGGCACGGAAACTATATAGCTACAGGTTCTTGATTTTCCTAATTTCATAATAACTAGATAATGGGAAAGGAAAGAAATGAAGAAGTAAATTAATAGAAAGTGATAGTGAAAGAGGCAAAAGTAAACTAAATAAGATGGGATGGAAAATTTCAAAAAAGAAAACCAAATGAGATGAAATATGAGAAGTAGAGGGGAAAAAAAGCCACTGAAAATATTATTTTTGGAAAACTAGACGAGAATGAAATCCAACTTTAACATTAATATTCTATTACAAGAAAGAGAAATTTGTTTTCTCCATGAGTAAGGATAACAGAACTAACTGTAGAGTGTTAATTACAAGGGAAGAAAGTGGACATCCCTTTAAATTTCTATCATAGATTGACAGAATGAATATATGCAGTTTTATAAAAATGTAGGTCTTGGAATCAGCAAGTGGTGTAAGGGTTACGTCGCTGAACTCCCATGTAGTCAACCGCACTTTGAGTCCTAGACTTGGCGGTTTAATACTTATGCTAGGTGTGTTTGCACATATGCCCAAAATTCTGAGAGAAGAATGGAAGAGAAGGGATTAGGGCATGGGCATTCCCCCTTGGGAGTGATTTCTTGCTTTCTGTCTCTGTCTCTTTAGCAAGCACGCACACTCTATAGCAAAAAATCTCTATTAAAAAACATACGAAAAATTTAGGTCTTCAATATAGTAAAATAAAGCCATGAATTAAAAATGAGATCCTGATTACAAAAACAGGTATCATGACTACACATAATAAAATAAATATAACAAAATACTTTCAAACGAAACTAAACAAAATCTTATCCAAAACTAAAGGCTGTATTACCTGTCATAATGCAAGCAACTCTCTGACTAAAAAATTGTTTTTTCTATCACTTAATTTATATAAACATACATACTAAATATTTAGTTGGTGAGCTGTCACTTTAAAATTTATATTTTCATGGACACTTAATATATTTGTTAAATTACTTATAAAGGATATGGGAAGTACATGCCTTGTAAAATTTCATTTGTAAAAAGTTTGACAATAATTTGTGTTGCCTTGTCCTTTAAGATCATGTCCACTTCTTCGTACTCTCCTTTTTTCTCAATCTTTATGCAATACTCAAATTGAACTTCTTTAACTTTGTAGATGTGTTTATTCTTCTGGCTTCCAGACTCTTTTATAAATAGTTCCTTCTTTTAGAAAAAGACCCATTCTACTCTTTTTTTCATGTCTAGTTCATTCACTCATTGTGCTTCAGCTTAGATATAATTTCTTCTTACAGTTTTTCGTTCACCTCTGCTGCCCATCATCTTCTTTTGCATAACACCTAATCATTAGTCTTCACTAATGTTCCAAAAAGGTAGGGAAACACTCAGTTTGAAGGACACCCACACCTCCACTTCTATTGCAGCATTACTCACAGTTGTTAAGACATGGAATAAACCTAAGGGTACAAAAACTGATGACTGGGATGAAAACCTATAACACATATATACTGTGGAATATTACTCCACCATAAGAAAATATTACTCAGCCATAAGAAAAAAATGAGATTTTATCATTTGATTGAAAGTGATGAATATAAAATACTTAATGTTAGGTGAAGTGAACCATACTTTGAAAGATAGACCCTGAATATCCACACTCAATTTGTACTGAATGGCTGTCCTTTATGGCGGAAATGGAAAGATCCAAAGATATGATAGTAAAGAGGGTAAGAATAGATATCATAGACTGTAAGGGAGGGCAGTGGGTATTAGATAGCTGGTGGTAGAGGGTGAATGAAAAGGAAAAAGGGAAGAAACATTTAACATACAAAAGAATGAAAAGTTCTCTGTTGAAATAATGAAGGTCTGTAATCTTTGCTTTTATAAATATTAAAATTAAAAATAAACCAAATACTTGTATTCAGTGCTACTTTACCAACACCATGAGAATAATTAACATCGCTTTTGTTTTACATTTTTATTTTTAAAAACAATTTACTATAGGATATGTACACTCGTCAGAGAGAGACAGAGAAAGAGAACTAGTGGAAAAGCACCTCTCCTGCTGGCCCTGGCAGTTCTTCATGGCATCATCCTAAGGATTTATTAGTAAGCATGTTTAAGTCATAATTTATTTTCAATCTATGTCATAAATGTATCACCTCTAAACAGATTCCTCCAGTTTTCTTTATTATTATTATTTATTGGTAATTAAAAATACAGTGTAAGATCTACCCTCTTACGTAATGTTATGTTATGCCACAATTCCTTCTCCTCCATCTCTCCATCCTTTTGGAATTTGGGGTATGCATGCACACGTGCTCAGCATGTTTCTCAAACCACCAGGTTCAGCATTTGAACCACAAGTTCAACCATGTGGAATCTGGCTGCCTTCACCACCGTGCAATGGGCTGGCCCTCTTACCTTTCATTTATTATCCCTGTAGCTAACATAATTTGTTAATGAATTATATTTTTCTGAATGAATTATATGTAAATGAAAGGTGTCCTTTGAATGTTCATACTTAATATCATACTTTAATATTCTCTTTTTATAAATATATGGAAGATGTATCTATTTTATAAAAATATTTAGTTTTATTATATTCTGCTTTGTTATTCTAGTGAAATGACATGCAGTGCCTTTAAGGATTCTCTCATAATATTATGGAATTTATTCATTCATATCCATTGCTTCATAAATATTTACTGAGTATATTTTATGTCCCAAGCTTAAGGGAGCATTCTCCAGTCACTATGTCCAATGTTACTAAAAACAAAATAATATTGGATCATAATTAATTGCAGAACAGGCTATTAAAATTATAATTAGCCGTCTTACATACAAAAGACAAACCCCTTTTTATCCTTAAGCATTAGTTCACCTTGAAGAGTAGTTTTCTATGTTCATGACTTCCACTTGCTATAATATATATTCTTTATTGTGCTATTGTTGATATTAAAAAAGCTATACTTATGGTAGTTTTATAGGTGTATACTTACCTCCAAATGCATCAAGTTATCTATAACTTTGCCACACTCCCCCTGTGATTTTACTTGCTAACTCTCTCAGATCTGTTCATGCCTCCTCTTTTCACTGCTACTTTTTTCAGGCCATGCTACTGCACTTCTCACCTGAATACCTACTCAACTGGCTTATCCTTCCTGACCTCCACCTCCCAACTCCACAACTAATTAAGCCAAATCTACCCATGACTAGCCCTGGCATTTCTTCATAGCACTCATCCTAAGAACTTATTATTAGTAAGCATGTTTAAATCATAATTTATTCTCAATCTATGTCATAAATGTATCACCTCTGAATAGATTCCTCCTATTTTCTTTATTATTATTACTACTACTACTGCTGCTACTACTACTTATTGGCAATTAAAAAGGCAATGTAAGGTTTACCCACTTATAAAATTTTGGTATACTCTACAGCATCATTAACTGTAGGCTCTGTGCTGTACAATAGATCTCCAAGATTCATTGATCTTGCATAACTAAACCTTTGCATGCTTTAATATTTCCCACAGCTCTTTGGCATCCACCATTGCACTTTCTCGTTCTATTAATTTGACTGTCTCAGGGTCATCATTTAAGTGGTATCTATTCTTTGGTATTTGCAAAAAATGCTTTATGTATTTATTTCTTTATTCTAGGTTTTTGCCATAGAGTGTATGCACTCACAGGAGAGAGAGAAAGTGAGAAATTACCACCCCCTCAAGGGTGGGTACATTGCAATCTCTTCTCCTCTACTCTTATCTTAAAATCTTGGCCATGCATGCGTACATGCCTAGTGTTATTTTCAGGCTGCCAGGTCTAGGACTTGAATTGTGGTTGGACATGTGGGAATTCAGTGCATTAACCACTACATCATCTGCTGGACTGTGAAAATATTTTTATGAGTTTATCTAATACTGATTTAGCTCAACAAAATATTCATCAAACTCAAAATTTTTACTAAGATTTATCTTTACATTGGTTTGTACTACGTGACACTTTTGTTATTATACTACTAATAAAACAATTTGTACATAACAATATGGATTAGACAAATTATGTTAGTGAGGTAAGAAATCAATAAGCAAGTGCACTTTTTTTTCTGGAACAAGGCTTGCTTTGTTGCTCTGCTGCTGCTTCAGCCTCTGCAATGGCTGAGACTGCAGGTGTGTGACATCGTGCCTGGCTCTTTCAGATGGGGTTCTATGCTGCTCCTAATGCTGACCATAACTGTGCTTTTTTCTGCCTCACCTTCCTGAGCAGCTAGAACTGTAGGCACTCACCATCAAGTCCAGCTTGTCGGGAGGGCCAGGATTTGAACTGGGCCTCCTATGTGGCCTCACCATCAAGTGTTGGGAGGGCCAGGATTTGAACTGGGCCTCCTATGTGGCCTCAGCCTGCAGAGTAGCAGCATCTGCTAGCACGTGCTACTGTGCCTGAGCCAGCAATTATCCTAGACTAGAAACATGACATGTTTCTCAAATTATAATTCGTTATAGTATGCAACTGAAAGCTTATTAGGTAATGTAATACAAAGAAGCGAATGAGAAATGAACATTCATTAGAAAATAATTGTTACAAGTCAGTCTTAGAATGAAGGGAACTTAATATATTGAATGCCAGTTAAATTTTCCAAAAGCATTGTTAAAGGACAAGTATATTAAAGTGTAAAAATACTTTGGAAAATATTCTCAGGCTAGCTCATGGCCTCATGGTTAAGGTGTCTGTATCCTACGTGATCAACTGTACAAGTCATGTCCCAAACCCGGTGGCTTGAGAAACACATTGGGCATGTGTGCCTATGTGCCCAAGATCCCTGAAGAAAACAGAGATGAAGAAAAAGGGATGCAGCATCACCATTCCCCTGAGCGGGAAAAGGTGCTGCCTTGCTTTCTTTCTCTGTTTCTCCTCTCTCTCTTTTTACTGAATGCACACCCCCTCTGGCAAATAAATTAATTAATTAATAATGCCATATACGAATATTTTTGGCCCTGGATTGTGGTGCAGCAGTAACAAAACACTCTGTGAGTTGACCCACATGGAAGTTACTTGTTTGCTTCTGAAGACCTCCATGAACATCCCAGATGTGTGTGTCCCTTATCCAGGACTGGCTGCATCTAGGGGTAGATAATGGCGTGAGGACTATCTTAGAGCTGCCACTCTTTCTTTCTTTCTTTTTGAAGAGGTTTTTACTATAGGCCGCATGTGCTCTCCAGAAAGACAGAGAGAGACAAAGAGACAGAAAGTGAGAAACGGCCATGCCACAATCCCTACTCCTCCATTCTCCTCTCAGGATCCTGGGCAAGCATGCACACGTGCCTGGTGTGAGTTTAAGCCACTGGGTTCAGGACTTGAACTGCGGTCGACTACATGACAGTCCAGTGATGTGGCCATTATGCCATCTGCTGGTCCCAAGAGATTCCTCTCTTTCAAGTTTATACAGCTTGCAGTATAAAGAAACAAATTTTAAAAAATAATACCTTCCAATTCACTTTCTTTATCTTAAAAAATTATCTTTCATATAAGACTGTTTTTCAACACGTTAGTAGGTATAAACCAGAAATCTGAGGGTTTTCAATTCTATTGCTACAATTACCCCCATTTTAATATTTTAATCATTTTATAAGAAATGTTCCTCAGTTGTGAGACATGCTTATGCTGATGATGTTATTGCAATAAATGCCATGAAATTAATTCCCAAATACTAATATACAAGAAAGGCACTAATAAGAAATATTAAAAATGACATTTTTAATTGAACAAGTTATATCTAAATGTTTACATGCATCTGTACTTTTGATTTTAAGTTTTTTTTTTTTTTTTTGTTTTTTTTTTTTTTTTTTTTTTTTTTTTTGCCTTATGGTATGTGTGTCCACCAAAGAGAGAGAGAGAGGGATAGTGAAAAACAACTCCCTAGGGGTAGTGGTCACACTGCAATCCCCTCTTCTCTTTTTTCCTCTTGGGATTTTGGGTACACATGCACACATACCAGGCTTGAGTTTCAAGCCACTGGTCCAGTTCTTGAACGATGTGTGAGTCTAGTGCCTTAACCATTACACCACCTGCTAGCCCCTTTTCCTATTATTTTTTAATATTTGATACTTTTTTAGTTATTTTTCACTAAATTGTATTTTAAAGTCACCTTAAGCAGTTAATCAGAATACTTTAAAGATAAAAGAGAACAAATACCATCTAAAAACGTAATTAATGTTTTATTGCATTAAAATATGCATAAATAAATTATTAGCTTTACTTAAACTGAGTGTTGAGAGATGTGAGGAGTTTGTCAAGTGATATAAGTGAAGGAAAAATGTGAGATTTGGGAGAAAAATCTAGTCGAAGAAAAGAAGATTGCTACACACAGAAATATGCTTATAAAGACATTGCTTCCTATTTTATTAGAAATTGTAATTATAAACAAAAAGTCGTGCATGTATCTTTTCTTTTTAAACTAAGCATGACATTTTATTTTAACTTTTTAAATTTTTTGCCATAGGACATGTGCATTTGCTAGAGAGAGGGGAAGTGTGGAATCAGCTCCCTCCCAGGGGTGTTGGCCACACTGCAATCTCTTTTCCTCCTTTCTTTTCCTGGGATTTGGGCAAGCGCACACACATGCCAAGCATGATTTTCAAGCTGCTGGGTCTGGGACTAAAACTGTGGTTGGCCATGTGGGAGTCCAGTGCCTTAACCACTACACCATCTGCTAGCCCCAAGAATGACATTTTAAATGCAAATTATCAAGTATTTCTAAGTATAAAAAATTATAGAATTTTACATTTCTACTTGTACTTTCTAAACCTTGTAAGTACGTACTCATGTGCACACATACACAGGTTCAATTGGGTAATTACGTTCTATGGTTAGAGAAATGTACGAAAACTTTTGTAAAAGGGATGAGGGCATTAAAGAAATAATTACAAACTAATCAAAGGTATTTGACCCCTACACTTATCTCTGTTCCCAGCTTATTTGAATGTCATTATTGTGAATTTTCTTTCTGTTTAAATGTTTTGCTCTGTCTTTATTTTGGGATTATATACTATCACCTCTCTGTCAGTCAGTTCCCAACTATTAAACCAAGAGAATATTTCAGTAGTATTCAGAAAAAAAGTAGTTAATAAAATGTAATAAAAAAATTTATGCAATTGTCTTTTACAAACAATAAAGCATATATTACCCTACCTTTTGAACATTTAAGAAAAAAATAACTGCAGGTTTAAAGATACTTACCTTCATCTTCATGATTGAACTTTGGGCAAAAAGTAAAGTCCCATAGAAAATAGCAATTTGAAAATAAATAAATAAATAAATAGATAGATAGAAAGAAAATAGCACTTTGGGGCCAGCAGGTGGTGGAGAGATTAAGGCAGCTGGTACCACTTGGCCATCTTAGTGGTTTGAGTCTCAGTCCTTGCCACTTGGCAAGGACTTGCTGAGCTAATGTACCTGGGTTTTCAAAATCCTGAGAGGAGAATGGGAGAGAAAGGATTACAGCATGGCCATCCCTTCTGCGAGATGGCCTCTCACTTTGATTGCACACACACCCAGTAGCAAACAAACAACAAAAAAGAAAATAGCACGATGCCTGACTGCCAAATAAATAATACGTATATGTATATGTATATGTATATGTATATGTATATGTATATGTATATGTATATATATAGAGAGTGACAGAGATGCAAAGTAACGTTCTTCCAAAGAATGTCCTTTGATACAAAATGCAGCAGATAGATGTGATAAAAATTTTTTGAAAAGTGCAGCCTAACTATATGAGCCCCTCATCAGAATCAGAGTATAAGTGGAATACAATTTTTATGTTTTGACAAGTCCATATTCATTAAAAGCCTATCACATTCAATATTAGCAAGAATTTTAAGTTTTTATATTGATGTTATGCTCCAGATTCAAATCATTATTATTATCATCACAAATATTGAACAGATGTTCAGTCCGAATGAGATTACCTTTCCGGCCTACACAAGCAAGCCCTGGGAGTTCAGTGTATGAGTCATCTGTTACTGTCATCTGTTACTAGCACAGGATTTTCATTACTGACTCTATACCCCGAGATATCAAAATACTCTCTATGTTCAATTCAACTTGACTAAACTTCACACAGGTTTCTTTCTTCAGATAGACACATAATTTCTTGGATTATTTGCTCTAGAAAATATATCATTATAAATTTATTCCCTGCTTCTTTACGTTGTAAATCTTCTACTAGTCTCTTGTCAGTTTTGCAAACCAAGGTGACTTTCTCAAGGAGCCAACCTCTTGAAATGCAGCCATCAAACAGATGGTGACATTATCTCTCAGGGATGGCGGCACCCTAACTTCAAGTAGTACCAACTACCAATTATATATGGCCTAATCTCAATGACAGACTTTCCCATAAGGCGTTCCAGATTTTTCCACTAGTGTACCCTACTGCTCGAAAAACTTCCCACCTTTCCTTTCAGAGGACTTGAGCTCAGTCTGTATGAAAGTTTCTCTGTTGTACAGTAATGACCTGAATAATATCTCTTACCTTTTTATAACAAATGTTCAGTAGCATTTCTCTTTTTTTTTTTTTTTTTGGAGAGGTTTTTTGTTATAGGGCGCGTGCACTCGCCAGATAGATAGAGAGGGATAGAGAGATAGAAAGCAAGAAATCATCCCCCAGGGGGGATGGCCATGCTGCAATCCCTTCTCCATTCTCCTCTTGGGATCTTGGCCACACACGCACATGCACTCGATGTGAGTTTTAAGCCACCGGGTCCGGGACGTGAACCGCGGTGGACTACATGGGAGTCCAGCGACATAGCCATTATGCCAACTGCTGGTCTCAAGTAGCATTTCTCTTTGACAGTACTTAATTTTATATTATATTTACCTACAAGATCTCCTTTAAAAATGCTTAAACAAGCAGCTTGGGCAGTTGGGATACAGCTTGCCTACAAGATACATGCCGACCAAGATAAAATGCCATATAGCAAAGTTTGGTGGATTGCTTTATGTCTTGCTTAGATTTATGGATTTCTTTTGCTTTTTCCTTTTTTTCCCAAGTACATTTTCTGTTTCTTGGCTTACTATCACCCAGAAGAGAAATGGAAAAATCTGACATTAAAAATGTGTTTGGTAAGAGACAGAACATAGGAAAGCGCTATTGTCAGTGAAAAGATCTCAGTAGGATGTGTTTGAAAATCTGGCTGCACTTGAATTTTTCTTTTAAATCCAAAGAAATTTTAATGAGCAATATAGAATTAAAAGTCATACAGCCAAGAAAAGGGTGTTAGAATGAGTAAAGAATAACTTCCAAGAGGAAATAATCTGCTGGCTTTCAGACACTCATGTACTTAATAGGAAAGAATATATTTACTACAGGAAACTGTTTCATCTGGAACTAATTCCATTCATTGATAATGTTAAAAGAAATTAATATAGCAGTATACAGATGGTTTCCAATTTACAATGGTTCAACTTACAATTTTTGACTTTATGATGGTGTGAAAGCAATAGTCACTAAGTAGAAATCTTGCTTTAAGTACCAGACGACCATTCTGTTTTTCACTTTCTCAACAGGATTCAACAAATTGCATGATATATTCAACACTTTATTATAAAAACAGGCTTTGAATTAAACAATTTAACCCAACTGTAGGCTAATGTAAATGTTCCACGCACTTTTAAAGTAGAACAGGCTATGATATTCGACAGATTATTTTACAATTTTAACTTAGAATATTTTCAACTTATGATGTGTTCACTTGGATGTAACCTCATTGTAATCAAGTAGCATCTGTCTATGGAAACACTTGATAAAAGAAAACACGATATTGTATATAATAAAAATGATAATAACAATAATGATAATGTGATGAAAATTCTCATTGTTTAATTATTCCAGAAATGTACTAATGTAGATAGATATTTTATGATTAACCCTTCATATATGAAATCCCTCTTAGCATTCTTGCTTTAGACTTCAAAAAATGCATGGTACAGACTTCCTGGGTAAAAATGTTTACCTGTCCTCCCTTCTGAATGACATATTGTCATTTGAAGTCTGGAATAGCTTTTATTATGATAAAATTATTGACTTTTTAAAGTATGTGTGTTATATACAGACTAAGTGTAAACACTATTTTAATTCTTTGACAAATGAGTGCCAATTTGGTCTATGTAAATTAATTTTGTTTTAATTTACTCCTGAGTTTTATTAAACCTTAGAAAAATAAGAAATAATAATAATTGTTAAAGAAAAGCCTTTGAGAGAAATAGCATAGACATGTGATGGTTTTCTCCTTACTAAAACGTATATTCTGTGTACTTTCTTTTAGTGGTTTTTGCCTTAGGGCACTTACACTTGCCAGAGAGAGACAGAGACAGAGACAGTGAGAGAGAAACTGAGAAACCACCCCCCGAGTGAATGGCCATGCCACAACCCCTTCTTCTCCATTTTCCTTCTGGAATCTTGGGCACACACGTACAAGTGCCCAGTGTGATTTTCAAGCCACTGGGTGTAGGACTCAAACCATGGTTGGCTATTTGCAATTCCAGCCATGTCACCACTACGCCATCTGCTGGCTCCATATTCTGTGTATTTTAGTAATACTCTGTTACTATAAATAATTTTGGTTTATTTATTATTTTGCTATTGTGTTTTTCTTCTCTGTTGACATGATACAAATGTCTTTACTATTCATAATTTAATAATACTATGAAAGTTAAAATGAAGTTAGTGTATTTTAGTTCTTGGTTAAATGAGGAAATAATAACATTTTTCTTTATGGATGATTTTCTCCACATATCAAAGGTCATGGCAATTGACATTTGGGATGTGCAAGGCATTTCTACAGAGTCAAAGAATAATAGCATTAGTTTACTATAAGATTGCTTTAAAAAAAATTGTTGAAATCATAGTGGAAAAATGTCCAGGAAAGCTACACCAGAGCATTCTTCACCATGACATCACTTTTGCTCAATTGTCTTATCAAGTAATGACAAATTTGTGAGAGCTTTATAGATAAATCATTCTACATCCATGTTACAGTTCTGATTTGGCTCCTTCTGACTTCTTTTTATTTCTTAATTAAAAATAAAAGCTTTAAAAGATACCCATTTTTCTTCGGTTAATAATAAGAAAAAGAAAGAGAGAGCAAGAAAGAAAGAGAGAGAGAGAGAGAGAGAGAGAAAAAAAGAAAGTGAAAGAGAAAGAGAAAGAGAAAAAGAGAGAGAAAGAGAAAAAGAGAAAGAAAGAGAAAGAGAAGGAAAAAGAAAAGAAAGAAATTCATTGACATGATTAAATTTCCAGTTCTTTAGGTGTTGTAGGATGGCTTTGGTGATAGGTTTTTGGGATTTCAAAGAATTGGATGAAACATACCAATAGTAAAAGTAAAGGATAGCTTATTAAGTAAAAGTGAAAGTATGCTCCTGAGAGGTAGGAGCTGGCTAAGCAGAGAGGGAAAGAGTGGCTCCAGGGCCTCAATAATTTCTTTCCATCGGGTTGTGCCCATTGATCATTGACTAGGCTTATTGATTGCTTTCATTCCATTGGCCATACAAATGTGGTTGGACCTATTGATTCATCTCATTAGTTGGATCCACTGTGGCTGGGCCAACTAGTTTACCTCTTTGGCTATATCAAATACGCATTAATAAGCTAGACATTCCTCACTGGAAATTTCCAAACTACATTATCTTATGCAGGGAATTTTCTACAATGATAATTTTTTTCTGTCTAGTCACATAGATGCTCCAGCCCCCTTACCTGCTTCCATTTTCTTTTTTTTTTTAATTAATTAATTAATTATGTATGTATTTTTGGAGAGGTTTTCACAATAGGGCTTGTGCGCTCGCCAGACAGACAGAGAGAGACAGAGAGACAGAAAGCGAGAAATCACCCCCCAGGGTGGATGGCCACGCTGCAATCCCTTCTCCTCCATTCCCCATTCGGGATCTTGGTCCAGGACTCGTACCGTATGCGACTACGTGGGAGTCCATTGACATAGCCATTACGCTAACTGCTGGTCCCAATTATGTATTTATTTATAAACATTCAATCACATTGTTTAGCTTACGAAGTAAACATTTCAATATGTGAACATTTCTCCCCAGTCCCGTTGATCAAAATATCTTCAACAGATAACATGACACCTCCCCATCCCGTCAATGCTCTGCCTCTGTATTCCTCCTCCGAATGTCCTTCCCTAGGACCCACTCCTCCACACACACCACATATGGCATTCACATCCTTCTCTTATATTTGTATATCTTTTAGTCAATCAGTTTCAGTCATAGAGTGTAGACACTCGGTATATATTAAATGGGCACATACAAAGTCTCTCCTTCATAGCCTGGCTTGCTTCACTCAGCTGTAAATCTTCCATATTCCTCCACTTTCTGTCAAAAGCCAGGGTTTTTTTGGTTTTTATGGCTGAATAGTATTGTATAGAGTATATGTGCCACAGCTTTTCAATCCATTCATACGTACGGGGTCATTTGGGTTGGTTACATGTCTTAGCAATCAGAAACAGTGCCACAATAAACATCGATGTGCAAGCACTTTTCCAGTGAAAATTTCTTCTGTCCTTTGGGTAGATACTGAGGAATGGGATTGCTGGATCATATGGTAGTTCTATTTGTAGATTTTTGAGGAATCTCCAAATTATTCTCCACAGTGGCTGGACCAATTTACATTCCCACCAGCAGTGTAAAAGTGTTCCCCTTTCACCACACCCCCTCCAACACATCATTTTTTTTTTTTTAATCTTAGACATTCTTACTAGGGTTAGATGGTACCTCATTGTTGTTTTGATCTGCATTTCCCTTATGATTAGGGATGTTGAGCATTTTTCATATGCCTTTTGGCTATTCATATGTCATCTTTGGAAAGTGTTTTTTTCAACTCATTCTCCCATCTTTTAATAGGGTTGATCATCTTTTTCCAAACAGCCTCTTTAGTTCCTTGTGAATTCTGGTTATCAGTTCCTTATCTGATGCATAATTTATAAAAATATTTTTCCATTCTGAGGGCTGTCAATTCACACTAATTACTGTGTCTTTTGCCATGCAGAAACTTCTTAGTCTGATGCAATCCCACTTGTCTATTTTGGGGATTATCGACTGTGCTTTGGGGGTCTTATTTAAGAAGTCTTTCCTTACACCAATGTCTCCCAGAGTTTCCCCAGTATTTCCCAGGAGCAGTTTTATAGTTTGAGTTCTTACATTTAGATCCTTGATCCACCTTGACTTGATTTTTGTCAAAGATGAGAGGTAGTGGTTCAGATTCATCTTTCTGCAGGTGAAAATCCAGTTTTTCCAGGACCACTTGCTGAAGAGGTTTTTCTTTTCCCACTGGATTGACTGGTAACCCTTGTCAAAACTCAGTAGACTGGATGTTTTGGAATTTATTTCTGGGGACTCAATTCTGTTCCATTGGTCCATATGTCTGTTTCTGTGCCAGTACCATACTGTTTTGATAACAACAGCTTTGTAGTATATTTTTGGGTCAGAAGTGAGATGCCACCCACTCCACTCTTCTTTTAGAATTGTTTTGGCAATATGGGGTCTTTTATGATTCCAGACGAATTTTATGATTGTCTTTTCTAGATCTGTGAAGAATGTGTCTGGTATTTTGATTGTCATTGCATTAAATATGTAGATTAATTTCGGTAGAATTGCCATTTTGATTATATTAATTCTTCTGATCCAGGAACATGGGACATCCTTCCACTTTTTTGTGTCATTTTCAATTTTATTTTTTAGCTTCTCATAGTTTTCCTTGTGGAGGTCTTTAACTTCTTTGGTTAGATTTATTCCTAAATATGTTATACTTTTATTTATTTATTTATTTTTTTGGAGAGGTTTTTTGCTATAGGGCGCATGCGCTCGCCAGACAGAGAGAGAGAGACATAGAGACAGAAAGCCAGAAATCACCCCCCAGGGGGGATGGTCACGCCACAATCCCTTCTCCTCCATTCTCCTCTTGGGATCTCGGGCATGCACGCACACGCACTCGGCGTGAGTTTTAAGCCACCAGGTCCAGGACGCGAACCGCGGTCAACTACGTGGGAGTCCAGCGACATAGCCATTACGCTAACTGCTGGTTTCCAATATGTTATACTTTTGATGGCTATGGTAAATGGAATACTTTTTTCAGTTCTATCTCAGTCTGCCTGTTACCTGCTTCCATTTTCTACCTTTCTGCCTGATAGAGATGGACTAAATATCTGGTATTATTGCTTACAAAAGTATCTTGAACTTGAAAATTATATTGAGAACTATAAATTTGCAATTTCAATTTTTAGCTTTAATTCCATCTTTCCATGAAGTTTTTGAAGTCTTTTTGCATGATTCCACTGTTTACATATAAATATACCTCTTGTGACTAAAAATTTCATTTTATTAAGACACAAGCAATGTGATGAAGAGAAAGGCTTTATTGTTTTAGCAATGATTTAAACATTAGATAAAGTTCATATGTGAAAAGTATAATCGTTTTCTAAATGCAAAAATTCAAAGTTGTTTTGGGTGTCAGCACTGAGTATTTAAGTCTACTCCCTACAATGTTAGATACAGATTATTTAATCCAGTTGATAAACAGTGGCGTAGAGACTAGAAATAATTTACCTATTGTAATAGTCTCATTATATATAAAATCTTTTTTTTTAAGATTTTTGCCTTAGGGTGCCTGTACTCATCAGAGAGTCAGAGCGAGACAGTGAGAGGGAAGGTGAGAAATCCCCCACATCCCAGGGTATGGCTACACTGTAATCCCTTCTTTTCCATTCTCCTCCTGAGTTTTGGACATGCATGCACATGTGCCTGGCATGATTTTCCAGCCCCAGATTCCGAATTCGAATCTCATTTGGCCCTGTGGGCCTCCAGGGCCTTAACCACTATACCACTGGCTGGCCCTTATATATAGCCTTAAATTAAGTTTTCTAAATTTCAGGCGGATTCTCCTTTCCAATATATTACACAGCAATATCTTCCCCTTTCTGAGCATTATTTATTTTTATTTATCATTTTTTTTTATTTGACGAGAGAGAGAGAGAGAGAGTCAGCCATCAGGTCCAGGACTGGAACCATAGTCTGCCATGTGGGTGTCCATTGCCTTAACCACCACATCATCTCACAGCCCCACTGAGCATCATTTATAACAGCTGCTATATATGCTTTTTCTGATGATCTCCATTTTGTTTGATCTTGGGAACAGCGTTTTCCTTTTCCCTTGAGTACATACCATAATTTTCTTCATATGTGTGTGTGTATGCATGTGTGTGAGTAATTTCAGATTTTACCCTTAACATTACTGATGTTGTGTTAGGCTTCAGATTCTATTATGGTTTTCCATAAAAAAGGTTTCTATTTTTGCTTTATACAGCAGTCAACCTGGTTGGAATCAAATTATATACTTTGTATCTTCATGATGGCTGGCAGCTTAAATATCAGATTATTTTTTCATTTTAATTTTGCCAGAGAATATGTGTGCTCACCAGAGAAAGAGAAAGAGAGGAAAGTAAGAAAGCATCCCTCATAGGGAGCAGTCATGCTATAATTCTTTCTCTGTTTCTCCATCCTTTCAGACACTTGGAGTGTTTCTCAAACTACCAGATCTGGGACTGAATTGCTCAGTTAGCCATGTGGGATCTAGCTGCCTTAATTATCACATTACCAGCTGGCCCCTACTCTCGTCTACTACGAGGTCAACTTTTTTAGTTTTCACTATGAGTTAGAACATACAGTATCTCTTCTTCTGCACCTGGATTATTTTTGTACATAATATTAACTCAATTTTACGTAAAGTAATTAAAATAGAAAAAAAATCAATTTTCAACTTGTTTTGAGGCCTGCATACATTTGCTCCTACTACGGTCTAATATTCTGATAGTTCATTGACCGAGAGTAATTGAAGGATTGGCTTTGGAGCAAGAGATTAGTTTGAAATTGCTGTCACTTACTAGTTATAACCTGCTCATTTGTAAGCTAGTTTACCTTTGGAAGAAAATGCCTCTAAATACTTATGTGATGACTAATAAGATTTTATATATTTGAATCATACATATCTGTTTCTGGTAGTTATCTGACAACTAATACTTATGTAGATACGAATATACATTTGATGATTAGAGATATACATATATACTTATACACATACAAATGTGTATGAATATATGCAAATTCATTAGTCATCAGATAAGTATTTGGAGATACTACATATGTAAGTATGTGTGTGTGTGTGTGTGTATTAATATATATGTATATATATAGCTTTGAAAGTATATATACATATATATATATATACTTATGTGTTTGTATGTATATATATGTGTGTATATATATATAAATATATATCAATACACACACACACACACACACATACATAAATAGAGACAGAGAGAGTCTGCCCCACACAATATTTAGCATAATCTAAGTGTTTCTCTATTCCTCCAGGAGGTTCTGTGGCAACTGTCAATGATTTTCCTCAATGGAAAGGAAATGGTAAGTGAAAGGTGTTTCTAAAACTGGGATCTGTGGATTTATGGAGCATGGCTCTCTAGATAGACTCATATAAGCTATGGAACTATATGAGTCTAAAGTAGTTCCTTCAGTTTAGATTTTCAGAACATTTGTTCTTCTTAAGAGTCCTCAAGTATGAATCTAAGTCAGGGAGCTTCCTGTTTTGTCCAGGGAGAACCTATGGATGACTTTGAAGGTTTAAACCTCTCTCCTTCTTCTCCTGTGTCTCCTTCACTCATGTAGTAAAGCTTCCCTTCCCACTGGGTAATATCTCTGAATTCTGTGAATCTGCAGTGACCATATGATCCTCATGCTGTCTCTGATTGCATTGTAAGCAACATTAACTTTCAGACCCATCACTCATAATGGCTACGGCCCTTTTTGGCAGACAAAGGAGAGGTCAAAAAGAAATATGATGAGGACTCAATGCCAGGACTGCCTACTCATCCTTCATAGGTGGCAAAAGGCTTGGGGCTGATGATGAGTGATAAGTCTTATGAAAGAAACTTGGAAGAAATACAACTAGATCTGGCAGAGATTATTAAGTGGAAAAAATACAAAGCAGGAGGTAAATAAACAAGACAGCAAAAAGATGTTTCCTACTTTTGCTAACAGTCCTGGTAAAAAGTAGCTTCTAAAAGTGAAGGTTGTGGTAACACACAAACACAAATCCTGCTCTGGTGTCCTACTTAAATTGCTTGGCTATCAGTGCAGACGTGACACTAACTCATGAAGTAAAACTCATTTAAGAACTTTAGTTAGTCAGAAACTATGTAGTAGGTAGATGCTATGACCAAGTGACTACAGAATGCAGAACGTATCCTGTTAAACAACTAAGAACTTTTATTGAGCAATGATAAGTAGAAAGTTGGTTCTGGTGAGTCCTCATTTTCTTATATTTTTAGGAATAACAATTATGAAGGCATATTGCTAATTCCCGATAGTTCCAAGTGAAAAGGATACTGTAGGTTGATGAAGAAATACCACACGGCTACAAATTTCTTTAAGCAGACATGTGAGTATGCTATGACAATTATACTGTTACAGTGAGTGACAAAAGGGGATTGGGATGGTTCACTCTGAGAATGGACACTACTACATCTGTTCTTTTACTTGAAAAAATAATAAATATTTGGGGGCCACAGGAATGAAAAAGTACACTTGACCAAGAGTGGCTATACAACAACTAATGTATCACAGCTAATTTAATATTATCGGTGAGGATGATGCTAAAATGATTACAAGACTATTACATGGATATCGCAAACACTACAGAACCTCCATGCTACCACATTACCATGAAAATTTTAGCACAACAACCTTATCCATATTAAATGAATGTAAATACTTCCATTTTCTCTTTGAGATTCAGATTTTATTTAATTTCTCAGTTGCACTTCTGAAACAGTGGGTTTCCCCTCCTTTGTGTGCGTGTGTGTTATTTTGTGTGTGTGTGCTCCCCTTCTCTGATATCTTTTATGATTCATTATTATATGTGATGGGATTGAAGTAAGAAAATGAACTTTCCAGTGTGTCAAATAGTCTTTATTTTATTGATCAACTGGAGTCCATAGAAAGACATTTTAATTTTGTTATTATTATCCTAATATATTAATGTATAGGCTAGGAGAAATTCCACTAACAAGCATTTTACATTCTCCATAGGTGTACCCATTCATTTTGTGTCTTCTCTCCTACACTCAACCTGATCAATTTGAAATAGGAGACTTTTCATAATGCCTTTTATCTCCTAAAGGAGAGGTGATAAAAGAAATGAGAAGATGGATATAAGTATATCATAATTTGTTGTTATTGTTTAAATTACCTTATATGTTTTCTTGCAAATCTAAAGTCACTTTCCCTGGTTTTATTTTTCTGCTCTTTAACATTCCAGCAGCCAAATTGCTTTCTGAGACTATTTTAAAGATAAATTATCTAATTTCTGAAATGTAAGTTGCAGTGATTGTTTCATTATGTCCCTAAGTTGTAGAAGATGGGAAGGATTATACATACATAGCTAGTAATTAAAAAAATACTACATTTATAGAATTTTTTATTGTTTCTCTAGAGATGCTCTAGTGAATTTTCATTGCTCGACATGTCAACCATGAGCCCAATGAATCAGACATGCTTAAAGACTGAAAGTTGGGATTGAAAAATAGCAAGTTGGAAAATGATTGGGAAGTGGTGTATTACTGCCCATGGGAAAGGTAACTCAATATTTTCTAACTGAAAAAGCTTTGGATATTTCTTTCTAGGGTAACTTTTCCACACTAAAAAACTAAAGATAAAGAATGGTTAAGTTCATCATCAATATCCTTCACAAGCAATGCATGACCATTACTGCAGGAAATAATTTTCCTCTATTAATATCCCAGTCATTAGATTAAGTTTTTCTTTAATGATTCAAAGGAAATTACAAATGACATATTTTACTATTAAATTAGTTGAAATGTTAAATTAAAAGCAAACTAATTAATCATGAAATTAAGAATGCTTTCATATGAAGGCAAATTAGTAATGTCCTATTTCATTTTACCCTTTATTATACAATGCTCGTAGGATAAACTATGTAAATCACTAACTGTAGTAAACAAACAAATTAAAATATGACCTCATACACATATACAGTCTTACATCCATAAAAATATTAATATATACACCTGAATAGACTAACATTTTGGAATTCATAAGCTTTTCTTGACTGCTTTATTTTATTTTATTTTATTTTATTTTATTTTTAATATGCTGTATGATGCATGTGCTTGCTAAAGTGAGACAGAGTAAGAGAGAGGGAAAGTGAAAAATCACCTTCCAGAGATGATCATTCCAGAATCCCTTCTCCTCCATTCTACTCTCAGGTTCTTATACACTCATGACCATACACCTGGCATATTTTTCAACCCTTGGTTCTGGGACTCAAACAGCATAGTCAGTCATGGACAATCCAGCCAACTCAACCACCACACCACTGACTGGTCCGATTGTTTTCAATATCAGTTTATGTCTGATTTCTTCTTATGTAACCTTACTCTAAAGCTAAGCAGTAAATATTGTCAGTGTGCTTTTTAAATCAGATTTTTTTTTAAAAAAAATTAAGTTATATTAATTATTATTTTACAGCAAGGGATCAAAATACTATGTTATATATGTCTACACAGTAATGGATAGTATTCAAGAGGCCTACGAAAACATAATGGAAAGGTTTATGATGAAAACTCTAGGGCCAGCCCATGACCTGGTGTTTAAGGGAGCTGGATCCCACATGGCTGTTTGTACAAATCAAGCCCAGGATCTAATACCTTGAAAAACACAATGAGTGTATGTACATGCATTTCCAAAGTCCTAAAAGGAAGTAGAAATAGAGGAAAAGGGATTGTGGCAAAATCATCCCATCTAGGGAGAGAAGTGCTCTTTATCCTTCTCTCTGACTGACTCTCTCTTTCTTGAGAATGGATATACCCTCTTCAGCATCTAAAACATATTTAGAAGGGACAAAATGAGGTTGAAGACAACATCTGCAACAACAGACCATCCACATCAATTTGGAAGAAAAGAAGTAATATTTCTTGTGTCCTAACTGATAACAGCTGGTGATTTACAGCAGAAACAATAGCCAGCACTATAGATATTGCAATTGGTTTAGCTTACACAATTCAAACTGAAAAAATTAAACTTGAGCCAACATTTTTTTCAATGGGTAACAAAACTGTTGAACTCACATAAGCTACAGACAAGAGACAAGCTATTAATGAAAAGTTTAAACAAATGGGATCCATATCCTCAAGCATTTCTTTAAAGATTTGTAACAGAAGATGACATATGGCTTTACCTGTATGATCCTGAAGACACAGTACAATCAAAGCAATGGCTACCAAATTGCGGATGTAACCCAGTCAAGAGAAAAGGTCTTGGCAATAAATTTGGTAGATGCTCAAGGAATTTTTTCTTGTTGACTTTCTGGACTGTCAAAGAATGACAACATCTTCTTGATATAAGTGTTTTGAGAAAATTGATGAAACTTCATTGGAAAAATGTCTGGAAAAGCATTATTAGAGAGTCCTTCTCCACCTAGACAATGTTCCTGCTCATTCGTTTCATCAAACAAAGACAATTTTGTGAAAATATTGAGAAGAGATCTTTACCCATCCACCTTAGAGTTGTAATTTAGCTCCTTCTGACATTTTTTGTTTTCTATTTTGTTTTTTTTGAGAGGTTTTGTGCTATAGGGTGCATGCGCTCGCCAGACAGACAGAGAGAGACATAGAGACAGAAAGCGAGAAATCACCCCCCGGGAGGGTGATCATGCCACGATCCCTCCTCCTCCATTCTCCTCTCGGGATCTTGGGCACGCACGCACATGCACCGGGCGTGAGGTATTTTTTTTTTACATTTAATCATTGCACCTCTTTACAGTGTACAACATGGATTTTCCCAGCATGAATACAGTGCACATCAGTCAAGAAAATGACTATACCATATACATTATCATCAACAGACAACCTTTCACTTTTATGTCTATTAAGTGTGTTGCTTTTTCCCTGAATCCCTCCCCTCTGCCCCCAATTACCCATTCCCATTACCTTTCCCATACTGTCTCTAGTCTGGGACGCGAACCGTGGTTGACTACATGGGAGTCCAGCAACATAGCCATTATGCCAACTGCTGGTTCCCGACATTTTTTGTTTTCTATACTCACATTTTTTAGGACTCATTTAACAGACACAAAGATGAAATGGCACCTATTGAAGATAATGTGTATAGTAATGTCCTGGACTAGGCTAATAAACACTATATATATGCTGAGAAAAATTGTTATGTATACTCTAAGGATGCACAGTGATTAAATGTAAATAAAATAAACATTAATTTAAAAAAGCTTTAGAGCCAGCCATTGGCCTGGTGGTTAAGGCAGCTCGATCCCACATGGCCAACTGTACAGTTGGAGTATTGGATCCAATGGCTTGAAAAACACATTGGGCACATGTTCATACATGTCTCAAATCCTAAGAGGAAAATAGAGAGGAATTGTGGCACGACTGTGCCCCCCAAGGGGGTGCTTTATCACTTTCTCTCTCTCTCTCACTCTCTCTCTCTCTCTCTCTCTCTCTGTTTCTTCCTGGAGACTGAACATGCCCTATAGCAAATTTTTTAAAAATTAATGAAATGTGGGACCAGCAGTTAGCATAATGGCTATGTCACTGGACTCCCATGTAGTCGACCGCGGTTCATGTCCCGGACCTGGTGGCTTAAAACTCACGCTGGGCACGTGTGTGTGCATGCCCAAGATCCCGAGAGGAGAATGGAGGGGAAGGGATTGCGGCATAGCCATCCTCCCTGCAGGGTGATTTCTCACTTTCTATCTCTCTGTCTCTCTCTGTCTGTCTGGCGAACGCACGTGCCCTATAGCAAAAAACCTCTCAAAAAAATAAATAAATAAAAATAAATTAATGTAAAAAAATAGAAAACACCCATTTTTCTTATTTTTTATTATATCTATACACCACAATGTAAATATTCTTTGTCATAATATTACACAATTGACCATACACAATAGATAGAATAATAAATGGGTGAATAGGTTGATAACAGATAATAGTAATATGCAATACATATTTGCATATTAGAAATAAGGTTGGTAAGCTTTTTTTCTGTAAAGGTTGTATGTCAATACTTTAAGTCTACAGGCTATATGGTTTGTTTTGTAATTGGTCAACACTGCCTTCATAACATAAAAACAGTTGTAGAAAATACCTAAATGAATAGGTATACCTATAGTTCAATAAAAATTTATAAAAACAGGCGATGAGCCAGATATGGCCATAGCCTGTCAGCTGCTAATCTGGTATATAGAATTATAATTATTATCTGCAATACAATTTGATAAATAAGAATATATTATATTTTAGTATACTTACTACAAAATTATAAAATATACATGTTTTATAATATAAATGTTTGTATACAGTATAGTATTACATTATATTATATATCATGTCATATTACTGTATGACATATTTCTTATATAATAGCATAATGTATAATATACACATATAAAATGCATATCGTATATCAAAGGTGATTGACAATATAGACTGTATAGTACATATCATATATCATATTTACATGAAAGATAAAGATATTATTCATAAGAAGTTAGTTTCTTATTCTGGGATACAAATAAAATGAAACCAGCAAAAAGTAATTAAATAAATATGTCCAGAATTTACCAAAGCCATTGCTTTTATTATTTGTTTGAGGTGAAACATTGTTATATTCTCTCTAAAATTATTTGGAAAACTCTGTGTTCTTATTTATAAATCAGTAAACTAATAAACCAACAAAAAACTGTTGAAAATTGAATTATGTATCAGTTCTATGTTTATATTTTTGTTTGGTATTGTAATAGTCTAGAATTAAATAATAATTGTTTTCTGTCTAGATAGGAATTTTTACTCATAGATCTATACAGGTTTAATGATTCCCTGTTATGTTTCTACTTAGAGGCTGATTATTATCAGAAGTTATCATTTCTTCTATAGTACTTTTAATTATTTAGGTTATGATATATGTTACAGTCCCTAGTGGCATGAGAAATTGAGGTCTGCCTCTATGGAGCAAACACTTCTTTAAGGCCCTTTCTTAAACACTTGTGCACCATCTACAAAGCCTCCAATCCCTTTTTTAACCTCCCACTTTCTATTGCTTACAATTTTACAGGTTGAAAACTGTTCAAATATTTGTACCACATTAGGGGCTAATAAGAATGAGCTCACAATTCTCTGATAAACTCAAAATAAATTTTACCTATCAATTTAAAGAGAAAGCCCCTTGTTGCTTTGCATTTCTATTTTATTTTTGAAAGGGAAATATTTTTATTTTTGTTTTCATCATTGCAGCCTCCCAACTCTGGATTTATGTATAGATAATTGGTGGAATCAATTATGTCAAACCTCTCTTGGCACTGTCTGCCACTGGTTCTGGTTAAGCATTATGGCATGCAATGAGTAATCAAGATTGTATTCTAAATTCAATCTTTTCTATCATTCATTTAGTAGAAAACTTCTCCAGGCAATAGCAAACATTCTGTGCTGTTGCCAGACTTTGATTGTTCTGTATTCTCAAGGATATTTTAAGGGGAGATGGAAGAAGTTTATATTTGGAACTGTATAAAAAAAAAAAAAAAAAAAAAAAAAAAAAAGATTGCCATGATGTTACAATCAGCAGAAATTATCTGTTTACTTGTCTGTCTCTACTACTCGTCTTTGAACTCTTTGAAGTCTAGTCATTGAATCCCTAAAGCCTAGAACAGTTAATGACATACAATAGTCATTTAGTAAATATTTACCGAATAAGCCTTCCCTCTGAGGGTTGCACCTGCTCTGAATTGACTTTATGTCTGTCTTTGCAATGCTGTGTTAGTCTATGAAAGCAGTAAATATCTTAGATCTTCCAAATCAGCATCCCCAGGGTAATACTTGATTTCACTTCATAAACATATGTGAGATATAAAGGGTACACAAGAAAACAGAGAAGGAAAGAAATAATCAATGACTCCTTTCATACAGAGGAGCTTGCCTTGTCAAAGTGTTGCAATAAGATAAAGTTACCAAGATGCTTTACTATAGAGTATTCCACTGGTGTAATTGTATTTCAGTAAAGTTATTATGGTCCCTGAACTGGTAGTGAAATATGACGTATGAGGGAATTACAAAAAGTTTGTGGAGTGGAATTAAAGTACAAGTTTATTTTGGCGCAAAATAATTTTGAAATCCATGCATAACTGTTTCACAATATGTATTTCAATGAGCTTTTTGAAAATTCTTCATACAATAAATCCGTGGACTTTGAAAATAAAATGTCTGAAAGAAATTGAACTCATGTAGCTCCCTTATTATTGTCCAAGATTAAAGAAGTACATTTGAAATGCACACATAAATGTGTAAAATTCTTTTTGGAGGTTTGAGACTAACCGGAATTTTCAACCAAGAGTTAAAGCTAATAACATCAGGGATGAGAAGATGGTGTAATGGTTACATCGCTGGTCTCCCATGTAGTCAATTGAGGTTCAAGTCCTAGACCTGGCAGCTTAAAACTCACGTCCGGGTACATGAGCATGTGCAGCCAAGATCCCAAGAGGAGAATGGAAGACAAGGAATTGTGGCATAATCATCCACCCTGGGGGGTGATTTTTTGTGTTCTATGTCTCTGTATCTCCAGTGCACATGCCCTATAACAAAAATCTCTCTCTAAAAAACAAATACTAACAACTTCAGAATACATAAAGAGTACCATACACCTAGTTATTATATTTCTATAATCTAACCTACTACTTTTAAAATAGGGAACAGTATTCTACTCTTTTAAGTCAATAGTTGTGAAAACTCTGTGGCAACTACTAGGGTATGCCCTTAGCTAGATTAAAGATTAGGAAACAATTTCCTGGGTTGGGGGGAGGTCAAATGAAATTAAATAATCTGATTTTTGTCAAACACTGTCACTGTACAGCTTATTTACAAAGCATTTCCAAAAAGTTTACGGAAAACATATATTATCAAAAACTGCACAGATTTAAAAATGTATTGAGCCATGATAAACTGATGTATTAATTCCATTTTCAGAAACATTTTAAAGTCCTCAAATAAATGGAAAACTTTTCTTCTTGGTTAATGATTTTAATATAAATGTATTTAAAAGAAAATAAAACAAATACTGTTGCATTAGGACATTTTCTTTTTCTTTTTTTTTTAGATTTTTTTTTTTTTTTTTTTTTTTTTTTTTTTTTTTTTTGCTCTAGGGTGTGTGTCCACCGGAGAAACAGAAAGCGAGAAATCACCCTCTTTGAGGGAATGTCCATGCCACTATCTCTTCTCCTCAGTTCTCCTTTTGGGATTTCGGTAATGCACACACACACCCCCACTGTGAGTTTTAAGCTGCTGGATCTGGAACTTGAATCATAGTCTACTACCTGGGAGTCCAGCAATGCAGCCATTATGCCTTTTGCTGGTCCCAGGATATTTTCTTTAAGCTATTTCTCAGTAGAGGTAGAGTAGCCTTAAAGTAATACAAAAAGTTTACGACACCCGTATGTGTTTCAAATGAGTGTTATAAGTGCAATGTTACTAATTATTGTTATTTTAAACATTTCTATCTCAGAATATGTGTGTACACATAATAACAATATGTTGTATTGTGGTTCTCAACATTAAAATGCTGAGAATTTAATAAAACCTGCAATTTAGATGTTTATTTAGAGAGATTTTTGCAATAGGGTGCATATGCTCGCTAGAGAGACAGAGACAAGAAGCAAGAGATCACCCTTCTGGGGGAATGGCCATACCACAGTACCTTTTCCTCAATTCTCCTTTCCGGATTTGAGGCATACACACACATGCTCCCAGTGTGAGTTTCAAACTCCCAGGTCTAGGACTCAAACCATGGTTAGCCATGTGGGAGTCCAGGGATGTAACCCTTAGGCATGTCTGGTCTCCTCGACTTTTATTAGATCAATTAAATTATTTGGAGTCTAGTATCATTTGCTATATAATTATCAATTTTCTGTAACTTGTTTTATTTAGTTTACTGATTTAATGGCAAGACTAAAAATGTTCATATATTTTAAATTACTTCATAAAGTATCAATAACATTTATTTATGTACTTTTTATAAAGCTCTTTAGATAGCTATTTTACCTATCTCTCATTACACTATCCTCTTCATACACCATGCTTGTTGGTAAATACTACTTACTCTATGTTCTTGAGACTGGATTTTATTTCAAAGATCGAGCTTTCACTATGTTTATACATCATTACTCCAGATCAAGACCAGCAAATTTTCATCACAAGAAAGTATTCATCTACTAATGAAAGTTTTACTTCCTCTCTCAGTCTTTATTTTGTCTGCTGTGGTTTCCCTGGATCCTACTTAGCAATTTGGTAGTCTGAACATAAGCACATGTCTTTTTAAATATCTGGCCAGAAACTGGGGTTTCATCATCTTAGACATTATGCCATTATGTTGTATTATACAATATAATCGCCTTCTGCTCTGACAAAAATTTCCAACTGCCTATTGAAAATCTTAACAGATGTATCTTTCATATGTGCAGATTAGAAGTGAAATAGTTGATGTAAGACTAAATACCTAGGTCATTGGCAAAAAAATTGGATTATGTCTTTTTTTATAGGTACAGATTTTTTTATGTCTTTTTTATAGGTACAGATATTTATGTCTTTTTTTATAGGTACAGATATTTCTTGATTTTGACAATTTTAAATTATTCCAGTAAAATAAAATCCACAAACTAATTTGCCACACAGTGAGAACCTTTCGTAATTGACTTTATTGAGAAACTCTTCTTGAGCAAGAAAATATGGCACTTATGAATATGTTTCTGCGTATATACTATTAAAGCAATTTATTAATTATAAATAGCTTATTTGTTAATAAAATAGTCTAGGTCAAATAATTTCTTTAAATTCTAATTAATATTTTTAGCATATTTATACGGCCATGGTAAGACCATCTTATAAGCAAATGTGTTGATAAAAAATGTTATGTATTGATACTTGAATTTTTCAGGTATTGTGCAATTTCATAGGTTTTAGAGCTTGAACTCTTTTGTGAAGGTTTTTAAAATTTCATTCTTTTCTTTTTAATATGTTTTCAAAGACTAACAACAAATTATATTCTGATTCTAAAGCATGAGACTTAGATTCAGTAGAGGGGTCTTCTCAAGGGGAGAAAGACAATATTTATGGATAGATATCCTTAAGCATTTAATATTTAAGCAGCATGGTGCGAAAGAAAGAACATGGCTTTAAAAATTAGGAAACCAGAGTTCTATCTTTTGCTCTAATTTTTAATGTTTCTTGATAAAATATACTATTGACTAATTAAATGGACCTGTGCTTGCTTTTATGTAATAAATTTATTTGCTAGAGGGCACACATAGTCTCATGAAGGAGACAGAAAGAGAGAGAGAAGAAAAGAAAGTGAGAAAACATCCCCACACAAACATCCCACACGGGGCATGGTCACACTGCAAACCTTTCTCCTTCATTTCTCTTTCCTTTCAGGATCTTGGCCATGCAGACATATTTCTCAAGTCACAGGGTCTAGGACCAGGATGGTGCTATCAGTCATATGGAATCCAGTCACCTCAACAACCTACCACTAGCAGAAACTATACTTGATTTTAAAATTTGAGAACTTTTTTATTATTATTTTAATTTTTGGGGAGAGGTTTTTGCTATAGGGCGCATGTGCTCGCCAGACAGAGAGAGACAGAGAGACAGACAGTGAAATCACCCTCCAGAGGGGATGACCACGCCACAATCCCTTCTCCTCCATTCTCCTCTTGGGATCTTGGGCATGCATGCACATGCTACTGGCATGAGTTTAAGCCACCAGGTCCAGGACTAGAACTGCAGTCGACTACATGGGAGTCCAGCGACATAGCCATTACACCAACTACTGGTCCCTATTTTAATTTATTTTATACATTCAATCACTGAACATCACTACAGCTTGTAAAATGAATTTACCCAACATGGATACACTTCATCCAAATCCAGCTGAAGATAGGCACATTATCATCAACAGGCAACCCTTCCTTTCTGTGTCCCTTAAATGTCTTCTTGCCTCTCTGTTTTTCTCATTGATTCCTTTCCTCTCAATCTCCCCTATCTCTCACCCTTTTCCCACACTGTCTTCAGTATCTGTAACCATTTTTATAGCTTGGCTTACTTCACTTGGCAGTAAATCTTCCATATAGAACTTTTTTTAAAAATCTAAATTTGATATTATTATATTTCTTCTTCTTCAAGATCCTTCTCATGATATTTTTCAGTTATACACCTTACCTTCTAGAGGTAGCTGTTCCTCATAGGAATTTGCCCATTTGCCTTTGCCTTCCCTTCTAACTCTGTTAACTTCAGTCAATTCAAAGTGCATTTTGATTTGACTATGACTATATATATTATTTACATATTTTATGAAATATAAAATGCTATTGACTTTAAATATACATCACTGGGGGCTTGCATGTGGCATAGTGGTTAAGGTGTTGGACTCCCACTTTGCCAATTGTGGTTCAAGTCCTGAACCTGGTAGTTTGAAATACATGCTGGGTGTGAGTACATGTGTGTCCAAAATCCCGAGAGAATGGAGAAGTGATTGTGGCATGGCCACCACCCCGGGGGATGATTTCTTGTTTTCTGTCTCTCTGTCTCTATCTCTCTGCTGAGTGCATATGCCTATACCAAAAATCCTTCAAAAAACAAAAGTGCCTCAGTGATTTGCTTTTAATTAAAATGCAGCTAAATATTACACATGCTTTCATCCTCAAATTTCCAATTTTTATCAACCGTAGAAGTTTTTATTATTTAACATAGATTTTAGATAATATATCACGCTTTTAAAATTTAGAATCAAACATAGAAGACAGTTACAGTGCAGTACAAAAATATTTTTGAGCACCATAAATGAACATTCCCAACATCTTGCCCTGTGAATTCAGAATGTTTAGTGTTTATTTCCAACAAACATACCTTCACATATAATGACAATACAATCATAAAAATGAAATTATCGTTGTTATATCATTCTACTCTAATACTTTGATCTCATGCAAATTTTGTCAGTTATTTCAATAATGTCCTTAGGAATAGGTGTTCCCAACCCTGGGGCCACAGACTGGTGCTGATCTGTGGCCTGTTGGGCCCAGGACATGGACTAGTCCACCTGGCTGTGCAACATGAGGTGGACGGTATGCAAGTGAGAATGATTTCATCTGTGGTTCCAGCTGCCCCCCATCACTGGCATTACCACCTGGGCTCTGCCTCTTAAATCAACAGTGGTGTTGGGTTTTCACGAGAGCACAAACCCTATTGTTGTAATTATTTCACCATATATTGCAATATGGTAGTGGTGGAAATGGGCTGCATGGTGGATGTGGTGTGCTTGGGTCATCTTGAGATTAATCCATCCCACTTACCCCCCCCCCCCCCGAATACATAGGGATTATCTCCCATCAGGCTGAGCTTGGAGACCAGGAAGGATAGACACTATTGCTTTAGAGCACACTCAAGTTCTGTTTACTGTTCTCTTTAGTTGTCATAATACTTAACTGGGAACAATTCCAAAGTATTCATTTGACTTTTATGATCTTAACAGCTTTAAAAAATTACAGAACGTTGGACCAGATTAATGATGTGGTGATTAAGACAATAGGATCCCAAATGACTGACTGTGCAGTTTGAGTCCTGGGTCTAGAGGCTTTGATTCCTGGATCTAGCAGCTGGAAAAACATATGGAACACTTGTATGTGGATGCCCAAAATTCCAAAAGGAGTGAGAAATGGAGGAGAGGGATTGTTGTGTGACCACACCCCATGGAGGGTACTATCTTGTTTCCCGCTCTTTATCTCTTGTCTTTTTCTGGTAAGTATATATGCTCTCCAGAAAGAAAAAAAAAAAAAAAAAAACTACAGGGCATTATTTTTGTAGAATATTTGGTAATGTGGGTATATATCTGACACTTTTACATGATTAGACACAGGTACTACCTCTCCAGCAGGAACATCACAGATGTGATGCTGTGGTCTTCTCCTTGCAAACTATCAAGTGGCACAGGTTTGTGCTTTGTCCCATTCACGACAATGTTCACATTAATCATGTAGTTGAAAGAGTGTCTGCCAAATATCTCCATCGTGAAGTTATATCTGTTTTCTGTTAATAAGTATTGGAGGTTACTTTAAAATCATAAAAAATACCCCATTCCACATGAATTTTGCACTGACTTATTTACATCCGCATGAACCCGTCGTAGAATCGCCGTTTGCTTTTATTTCAGTAGATTCGCTATTATGAGTTATACTCAGGCCTCACATTTTCCTAGATTGATTAGGGGCAGCTATAACTAACTTCTGTACCTTTTTTTTTTTTTTTTTTTTTTTTTTGAGAGGTTTTTCGTTATAGGGCGCGTGCGCTCGCCAGACAGAGAGACAGTGAGACAGAAAGCGAGAAATCACCTCCCGGGGGGATGGCCACACCGTAATCCCTTCTCCTCCATTCTCCTCTCGGGATCTTGGGCACGCACGCACACGCGCCCGGCGTGCGTTTCAAGCCACCGGGTCTGGGACGTGAACCGCTGTTGACTATGTGGGAGTCCAGCGACATAGCCATTACGCTAACTGCTGGTCCCACTGACTTCTGTATCTTTTTGAAATGGTCACTTTTATTTTCTTGGTTTTCTTGGTTCATTTATTTTAAACAGTTTTAGTGATAGAAAATGTATGCACTATAAAGGCCACCCATGGAGGTATGCAGTTTGATCAGTTTTAGTAAATATATATGACATATGACTGCACGCTTATCACCGGAGTCCGGAGTTTGAATACTTTCTATTAGCATCAAAAAACCCCAAAAGGGCCCACTCCCCCACTCCCGCTTTGCTTTCTGCTATCTATCCCCACATCTACCCACAGTATTCTGCTTTTTGTTTCTATGGCTTCATCTTATCTACAAATCTGTGTAAATAAAATCAGATGAAATGTACTCTTTTGTGTCAGTCTTCTTTCGGCAGAGAGAACAACTTTTTAATACCTCGTGTTGTACATATCTGGAGTATATGTTTTTCTAGTTTATGAAAAGTATTCCAAAGCATAGATTATACCACATCTTGCTTATTAATCTATAGGTGATGGACCTATAGCGCTTTTCACTTGTACCTTTTAT
This sequence comes from Tupaia tana, assembly GCA_026018925.1. Taxonomy (NCBI): domain Eukaryota; kingdom Metazoa; phylum Chordata; class Mammalia; order Scandentia; family Tupaiidae; genus Tupaia; species Tupaia tana. Next base: position 55,700,479 of record JAKSZU010000005.1, read on the forward strand.
AAATAATGTGAGTATAGGCATTCATGTGCAAGTCTTTTTTTTCTTTTTTTTTTCTTTTTCTTTTTGATAGCTTTTTTGTTATAAGATGCATATGCTTACCAGAGAGACAGAGACAGAAAGTGAGAAATCACCCCAGAGGGGTATAGCCACATCACAATCCCTTCTCCTTCATTCTCCTCCTGGGAACTTGTGCACATGCACACATGTGTCCGGTGTGAGTTTGAAGCCAACAAGACCAGGACTCACATTGTGGTCAGCCATGTTGGAGTCCAGCTACACAGTTGTTATGCCATCTGCTGGCCCCTGAAGTGCCAGTCTTAATGTGGACATATTTTGTTTTAACAATAAATTTAAGAGACATTTACCACAGTGTGGATAGGATCCATTTGGGATTTAAAATACATGGTAGATTGTGCTCTATCACATATAAATCTGAGTAGGTAAATTACAGAATGACAATATGATCTTGAAAATGTATATAAGAAATAACTGTAGACAAGTCAACCCAGGGTGCCCTCAGTTAGGTTAAGTTTCTAGGTTGATGAGTGAGTAAATGAATTAGTTAATATATATGGAAAACTTCCCTAAAAGGAATGCTGACTAGACACAAATATTATTTTTTTCAAAAGTTTATATATTGATTTGACATATGAAAGAGAAAGTGACAGAATCACCCTGCAAAACGGTCTTCATATAATCTATCTCCAGCCTTGGCCACCCCAGACACATGGCAGTGGGCATGCACAGGGAAACCTCAGGACGAAAACCTGGGACATTCCCATATGAGTCCAGCATTACGGACTATTGTGTTACCACTGTGCCACCGGCTGGCTTCAGGTTTTTCAAGGCAGTTATAAAAAAATCTATATTTCTTGGGCCAGCAGGTGGCATAGTGTTTAGAGAACTGGACTCTCACATGACCAACACTAATTCAATTCCCAGATCTGGTAGCTTGAAAATGACACAAGGCATGTGTGCACATGTGCCCAAGGTCCTAGATGACTGGATAAGTTATTATAGCATGGCCATCCCTCGGGGGGGATTTCTCATTTTCCTTCTTATTTTCATTCTCTGTTGAGTGCATGAGCCTTATGGCAAAACCTTATTAAAAATAAAATCTAATTCTAAAAAAAAAAAAATTACAAAATCAAGGGTCAGCAGGTAATGTAAATCTCATTTTTTAAACAAGATATACATCATGTGAATCCAAATTATTTGGAGATTAACTCTTAATTGTTTAAAGTAAAAATAGTTAAAAAAAATTATAATTTTAAAGTTATATATGAATTTTATATTTAAGTAATGTATACTTTAATTAAGAGTGCCCATTTTCCCATAAACATATACTTTTGAATATAATCATTTTGTTTAGATATTATTTATGTGGATTTTGATTACTGGACAGCTTACAAAGGTATTTTCTGAAGACATAATTAGTTCTGTTAAAGAATCTTACAAGTAAATGTGATTAATTGATCTATGCTGAGCAGGAAGTAAAAAGCATTTAAAAGATTAGGAAAAAATATCTTCTCCATAAAAGTAGCTCTAATTTATAGAACTGTCACCACTGCCTCATTTTATTCACCCACACAGAATAAGTATAGTACTGCTAAAATGATTTTATTAAAAATTACATTTTCTTTATGACTGATATAATTTAGTAGCTAAATGTATTTAGCTCTGAAGATAGAGACTAGTTATATTTCCTGTGAAATCAATGAGGGTTCCAATAATTACTTCTATAGCACAGCTTTTTTTTTTCCACAATAATATGAGAGAGAGAGAGAGAGAGAGAGAGAGATGAATGAATGAGAGAGACACAAAAAGCAAAAGAAGAGAAAAAGAAAAAAGAATAAAGAGAAAGAGAATAAAAAAGTGAATTCTGATCCTTCAGGATTTGGAAATAGTCCATAATTTCTCTGAATGTACTATGATGGGTTTCCCAATAAAAATATTAGGTCACAAATTCTAGGAAAAAAACTGAAAAAAGAAAACCTAACTAAGAAAATAAAAACAATGAAAAACCTTATTTTTTTTATAAATGACATGTCTAATGTTTATTTCATTTTGAAATAACCTAATAAATTATAGAATAATTAAGTGCAGTATTTTTCACAAATACTTGGAAAAGAGATTCTCGTTTTGTCTCTGTGGAAAATCTAGATGCTATTGTTAATGTAAACCAGGAATCACAATTTTAAAAAGAGGAGGAAAGGAACCAGCAGTTAGCATAATGGCTATGTCGCTGAACTCCCATGTAGTCGACCACAGTTCGAGTCCTGGACCCAGTGGCTTAAATTCACGCTGGTCGCATGTGCGTGTGTGCCCAAGATCCCTAGATGAATGGAAGAGAAGGGATTGCGGCATGGCCATCCCCCCTGGGGGGTGATTTCTTGCTTTCTATCTCTCTGTCTCTCTCTGTCTTTCTGAGGAGTGCACATGCCCTATAGCAAAAACCTCTTCCAAAAAAAAAGAGGAGGAAAAATATTTGATGCAGTTATTATGAAAACCATGAATAAATTTATACTGTAGGTTATATACTCAGTTAATAATAATAAAAGTAATTATTATATTATTATTTTATACATATTATAAATATTCCAATTATTTCTTAACTAACTTTAAAAGTTCTTTAGAAAAATACACAATATAGATGAGTTTCCACTTTACCTAGATTATCTATAAAGTTTCTTAAATTATTATTCATATGTTCTTGAAAAAATCACTATTATAGCATTTACGTTACTCTTTCAAGACCAAATATTATTTCTCTGGGATGTAAAAATCAAAGTGAAGTCAATCAATTTCAGAGATTTTTATCATTACATTTTATTATTGTGTTTTAATTTTGAAAGTATGGCTTTAAACTTATTTTTCTGTTACTTATGTCCTGTTAATTACTGAATAATTTTATTATATATTTCTCTTCAATTTAAAGTCCATTTCCTTCAATAATAATTCATGTTGAAATGTTTTGGCATTTTTTTCCCTTGACTAAATTTTGTTTTACATTTTTTTTTTTAATCAAATTAACTATCATGGATTTTCTCACTTTTAACAAACTGTACATTTAACCTTTATAGGTTTTGTTTGTTTGTTTTGGCTTGTTTTTTGTCGTTGGGAGTGTGGGTTTGTTAAAGAGATGCAGAGAGAGACAAAGTGAGGGAAAGTGAGAAATCGGCCCCTGGTTGGGAATAGCCATGACACCATCCCTTCCCTTCAGTTCTCTTCTCAGGATTTTGGGCACACACTCATACATGCCTGGTGTTATTTTCAAGTTGCTTGGTCCAGGCCTCAAACTGCATTTGGCCACATGGGAGTTCAATTCTTTGACCATCATGCCACCTGCTGGGACCAGCCTTTATAGTATCAAAAGGAATAAAACAATAATAATTTGGTTTTGTGAAATTAAAATGTGGTACAATCACATGGTCACCGTTTTAAGTTCTGTGTATATATGTATTGTTTTTCTTAAATGGTAGCATATTTAAAAGTCATATATCCTGATTTAATTGCTACATAATTTCCTACTTTCTCCAAATTGAGATTTATGACCTGTGCTTCATAGATTGGTAAAATTTATTTTCACCCCATAGAAGTGGTGTTCATGATAGTTGAACTTATGTTTACTTCCTCTTTTGGTCATAATTTCTCTTTTTCTTTCAAATAAAACTTTAAATAAACAAAATTTACTTAGGTTATGACCATATTCTGAAGATCATCCATACAAAGGAAAGTATATCTTTAAAAAACCATATTTTTGCTAGATGTTTTATTGTTTTGTTTCTTTCTTTCCAGAGTTAGAGACAGAAAAACAAAGATTCTCCCATCAAGGTCACCCCTGCTTCGACCAGCCCCAGATCATGGGCACTTAGGCACTCAGCATTTTCAGGGAGATCCTCCCTACTAGAACCAGGAATCTTCCCAGAACAGTGCATTAGCTTTGCACCACCATTGGCCCCTGGATCTTTTTCTTTACTGTCTACAATTAGCCTTATTTTCTCTAAAATATTAGATAATCTGTACACGTATGAGTACATATTCAGTGTTCATTCATACTCTGAACTATCAGTCTATTCTTACCCAATTGTTAGCATAACTAATATAAAACAGTTTTCACAAATACTGCTAACTAGCACTCTTTAGGACAAACAGTTAATTTAGGGTTATATTAGTACGTCCTTTTAAAGAAGATTACTTATTTCATTGTAAGATAGAGGTAGACAGAGAGACTGAGACAAAGAGACAAGAACTCTCAGCAGGGTATCACACTGTAATAAACACCATTCCCAGTCTTTCAGCCTAGCAGCGTGATGGGCATGCGCACATGCCCAGCAAGCACAGCACAACCCAAGAACCAAACCCTGATTATCCATATGGTTTCCAACAATGCAGAGCACTGAGCTATTTCGACAGTTAGGTATAGTTTCCTGAAGCTATAGAAATTGTTGCTAGCATAAAAAATGTAATGTGAATCACCAAATAAATGGAACTTCTTTTTGGCTAGTTCTCACTGGTTAACAAATTATTTTTGAAGTATAGTTAGCATTTACATCTTAACAGTGATTATTTCTCATACAAAAACTGAAAGAAAATATAAATTACTTTATTCAGAGTATAAACTGTTTTCAACTTAGTGATCTATAACAAATACACAGAGCTCACAGACCACTGAATTCAGGAAGTTCTTTGTACCCTTATATGTTTAATATTTTCATTATTAAAAGCTCTGATTTGAGGGCTAGCAGATAGCATACAGGTTAAGACAGTTGGATAGGACATGACTGACTGCATAGTTTCAGTACTTAGTATCTTAAAAAACACTTCAGAGCGTATGCCTACGTGCTCAAAGCCCCAAGATAAGTTGAAAGGATTTTGGTGTGCCATTCCTACTAGAGGGTGATTTCTTATTTTCCCTCTCTTTCTATTTCTACCCAGCAAGTGCATGTGCCTTATAGTGCATACGCATACATACGTGTTTGCAAGCGTGCATGCACATTTTATTTGAAAAGAAGAAAATGCTATTTTTAATGATTGACAGTCCTAAACATATCATAATATTATACTACTTATTATTAATAATAAAAAAGCAACCTTAGTAAATTATAAATGATCTACTGTTTACCTTATCTTGAAAATTAAAGAGTTTCAAATAAATGTTTAAACAGAGTTTAACCCAGCTCCTGCTTCATTTATGTTTTGTTAAAAAGATCATTTCCAAAGAGAAGTTGCCTCATGTAATGCCATAGTGTGGAGTAGAATTATGTTTAGAACCAACATTCTACCTAAATTGTTACAGATATCTGAAATCTAGGACTCATTTGTTTTTTAAAATATAAAGTGGTAGTCTTAAAATATTTGTCTCTCAACGTTTAGTGTTGGCTAAGTGAAAAATAAAACTAGCCTTTATATAAGAATGACTTTATTCTAAAAGACTCCTGCAGCAGGCGAAGAGGCTACTGCAATTGGAAGAAAGAAGGCTCTGAAGATCCACGTGTCTTAACGGTCAAGGAGAGAGGTTTCTCTTTCATAGGAATATATGGAGGAATAAATAAGGCTAGAAAAAATAATGAGTGAAGAGGGAAGAATTGGTGATGTGATTGGACAGTTGATCAGGCAATGTTTTCTCAGGAGAGAAGGTAAGAAAGGGTTGTGTTTCAATGCCTATTGAACTATAAATTGATTGGATGTGCAGTAGTCTATGTAGAGGAAAGAAGCCTAACTAAAGCTTGGCCAATCCAATGTAGCAAGTATTTTGATTAAACTGATCAATGCCAATTTGAATAATTTATTCATTCAATCTATCTATCAAGTCAATCAGTAATTATATTAGGTAAATACTAAATTCTCACTTTATACTATTACAAGGTAAATATGAATGGAATTTCTTACAACATCATCCACAAGTTGCCTACCTCAAAATAATCAACTAAGGCTTAAATAAACAGATGAGGCATCTATATTTCAAGTAATTTGTGAGAGTAACTGTAATACATTAGCCTATGTAAAGCTCTAAAAAAATAGCCTAAAGAGGTTTTCCTCTTCCCACTGAACTGACTGGTATTCTTTGTCAAAGATCAGTTTGCTGTATGTTTTGGAGTTTATTTCTGGCAACTCTTTTCTGTTACATTGGTCTATATGTCTGTTTTTGTGACAACACCATGCTGTTTTGATTATTACTGCTTTGTAATACATTTTAGGGTCAGGGAGTTAGAGCCGCCCATTCCTCTCTTCTTGTGTAGGATTGCTTTGGCAGTATGGGGTCCTTTATGATTCCAGACAAATTCCATGATTGTCTCTTCTAGATCCGTGAAGAATGTCTCTTGTAATTTTACAAGGATTGCATTAAATATATAGATTAATTTGGGTAGAATTGCCATTTTGGTTATATTAATTTTCCCAATCCAGGAAATGTCCTTCCACTTTTTTGCAATATTTTCAATTTCTTTTTTTTTTAAGATTTTCATAGTTTTTCTTGTAAAGGTCTTTGACTTCATGGGTTAGATTTATTCTTAGGTCTCTTATACTTTGTGTGACTATGGTAAATGGTCTAGTCACATAAAGAATCAGAAGTTGGAAGAATTGATACTCAAGATGCCTGTTATATACAATGGAAAAGTGATATCTATATAAGGAAAGAAAATTTTATTCTACTCAACAAATTAATATATGCTAATTACCTCCTTATTTACTTTAAATTCTACATATTCTACAATTATATATATCCACTAATTAAAGTGATAAACAATATCAATTATACTGCTACTAGTACTAATCTGATTTATATGTCTAGTATATGTTTATGATACCAATGAATTGATACCAGTTGCTTACAGAAACCCTCTGGCAAATTAAAACAAATAAAAAAAATTTTTTTGAAAGGGTTTTGCTATAGGGCGCATGTGCTCATTAGAAAGACAGAGAGAGGCAGAGAGACAGAAATCGAGAAATCACTCTCCAGGAGTGATGGCCATGCCACAATCCCTTCTCCTCCATTCTTCTCTCGGGATCTTGGGCATGCATGCACATGCTCTTGGCATGAGTTTAAGCCACCGAGTCCAGGACTTGAACCATGGTTGACTACATGGAGTCTAGTGATATATCCATTATGCCATCTGCTGGTCCCACAAACAAAAAATTTTTAACATACAGTATATTCATGTTGGGAATCTTCATCTTGCATGATGTAATGATATAGAATGGCTGAATACAAAAAAATAATAACAATAAAAGAAAAGAAAAAGTTGTTAGCAATAGAAAAACAGTTTTTAAAAATGTAGTCATTAAAATATCTTCTTTACAGCTAATATTATACTAAATGGAGAAAAGCTAAAAGCTTTTCCACTAAAAAACAGGTACAAGGCAAGGCTGCCTGCTTTCTCCACTCCTATTCAATATAGTACTAGAAGTTCTAGCCAATGTGATCAGACAAGAGAAGGAAATAAAAGGCATTCCAATGGGGAAAGAAGTGCTAAAATTATCTCTGCTTGCAGATGACATGATCGAATACATAAAAAACCCAATAGTATCTGTGAAAAAAACTTCTCAAAGTAATAAATGCATACAGTAAAGTGGCAAGATACAAAATTAACTTACAAAAATCTATAGCATTTCTACATACAAACAACATGCAGACAGAGACAATATTATAGATTTAGAATGTCTTTTTCTTCATCTGTGTGGTGCATATTACACTCTGTTAATATGTTCTACTTAAAAAAAGTTTCTAATTTTGGAACCAGCAGATGGAGTTGCAGTTAAGTCACTGGATTCCCATTTAGTCTACCATGATTCATGTTCTGAACCCAGCAGCTAAACACTTATGTTGGGCACGTGTTCATGCATGTCCAAAATCCTGAGAGGAGAATGAAGAAGAAGAAGAAGGGACTATGGGTTGGTCCTCCTCCCTGGGGGTTTTCTCACTTTCTGTGTCTGTCTCTCTGGTGAGCTCATGTGCTCTATTGCAAAAATCTCTCTGAAAACAGCAAAGCAAAGCAAACTTTCTCATTTTAATTTAGTTAAATTTGCTATTTTTTTCTATTATGGATTTTGTTTTATGACCTGTTGAAAATATTTGACTACTGCAAGTTCAATAAGATGACTTCTTTGTCATATTTTGCTTTATTGTCATTAATGGTAAGATCTATAGTTCACTTGGAAATTATTTTTGTTCATGCTAAGTAGGAAACACAGTTGGCTTCTTTGAATTGATACCAAAAGCTAAACAAAATCCATTACCTGGTATTCTGTCCACCCATGTCTTATGCCAAAGAGCTCTCTACATGAGAGTCTTCTGAACTCCATTAAACTTCTTAAGTCCATTACTTGAACTCTTATCAAATTTATCTCTGTCTAAATTCTTATTGATATATACATATATATCATTATATAGATATTAATATATTCTCATTGATTTTTCTCTCTCTCTTACTCTCTCTCTCTGTAGATATATACACATATACATTTTTAGAAATTTGTTCAATAAGACCATCTAGAAACAATACTGCATCTAGAGTTTATATCTTTGATTTTACATACTATTTTTATAAAAAGGTACCAAGGCTCATAATTCTGGAAAAGTAGGAAATATTCAAAAAATGATAGAATCATAATTCAATGCAATCTCATTGAAAATTCTAGTGCATATATATATATATATATATGTGTGTGTGTGTGTGTGTGTGTGTGTATCTTAAATATATATATATATACATAATATATATATCTGTATATCTACATATATATATATATATATATATATATATATATATATATATAAATAAATATGAGAAAAGGTGATCCTTTAGTTTTTTCTCCCGAGATTATTTGTATATTATTGTTTCATGTAATTCCTTAAAATCAGATTGCCAATTTTCACACACACACACACACACACACAGAGACACACATGAACAAATATGCAAACAAAAAGAGGCTAGAATATTTAATGAGATTGCATTGAATAGTGGTTCTATTATTCTTTGAATATTTCTTACTTCTCTGGAATAAGTATTTCCTACTTCTCCAGAATTATGAACTTTTGTGCATTTTATAGAAAACAGTATACAAAATCAAAGATATAAACTCTAAATGTAGCATTGTTTCTAGATGCTCTTATTAAACAGAACTCTAAAATAAATATACATACACACACATTTACGCACATACCAAAACCATCTCTACAGATTATCTATTTATCATAGATCTACTGTCTACCTATCCATCCATCCATCATGAGTACATTCACACTTATCAAGTAATCCCCATGATCCATGAGAGATATGTTCCTAGATCCCCAGCAGATGCTCTGAAACCACAGACAGTATTGAACCCTATATAAATATATTTATTCCTATACATATATACAGATGATAAAATTTAATTTTTAAGTTAGGCACAGTAAGATTAACATTAAAACTCATAATAAAATAGAACAATTATAATAATACACTGGAATAAACATGTGAACATAGCCTCTTTCTCTCTCAAAATATCTCCCATCATAGTAGAAGTCTTAGCAACCTCGGCAAAAATTGTTCTTTCCTTATTTAGTTGAAAGTTCTCACTTTTTCACTAAAAAGAAGCATGTTATGGCTATCTGAATTGCCAGTATCACTAAGCTTGTACTCTGGGGCCGTGATTAAGTGAAATAAGGGTTACACACACTGGGATACCACTACACCATGATACTCTGCATAGCTACTCAGGGACTATTGCTTGGGTGGCACCTGTAGCATGAATACACCAGACAAAGGGATGATTCCTGTCCAGGGAGAGACAGAGGGAGAAGGCTTGTGATTTCACTGCATTACTCAGAAGGGTGTGAAGTTTAAAATTTATGATTTGTTTATGAAATTATCCACTGAATATTTTTGGATGGTAGCTTGTAGCCGATAACCAAAACCAAAACTGCTGGTAAGGAGGCAACATTGTAAATTCAATTGTTAGGTAATGCCACATGGTTTGTTTTAAACTTTCTTTTTTTTTTTTTTTTTTTTTTTTTTTAATTTCCTACATGGCAAGTGTGCTTCTCAGAGAGAAACAAAAAGAGAAGGAACGTGATAAAGCAATCTTCATATGGGATAGTCATGCTGCAATTCATTATCTGTTTTTCCTTTTTAGATCTTTGGCACACACACACACACACACACACACACACATGCACTGCATGTTTCAAGCTGCCACATCCAGGACTCAGATCATATAGTGAGCCATGTGAGATCCAATCACCTTAACCTCCACACCACAAGCTGACCCATCTTCTCTCTTTCTAATTCTTTTTTTTTTTTGGAGAGGTTTTTTGCTTTAGGGCGCATGCGCTCACCAGACAGACAGAGAGAGACATAGAGACAGAAAGCGAGAAATCACCCCCCAGGGGGGATGGTCACTCCGCAATCCCTTCTCCTCCATTCTCCTCTCGGGATCTTGAGCATGCACGCACACGCGTCTGGCATGAGTTTTAAGCCACCGGGTCCGGGACGCGAACCACGGTCGACTATGTGTGAGTCCAGCAACATAGCCATTACATTAACTGCTGGTTCCCTCTCTTTCTAATTCTGATACCGTCTTGTAAGGTGGAGAAAGCTGACTACTGTTTCACTAAATACATTTGCTATTTTTTGTTTTGTTTTGTTTCATTTTCTTTTCTTATAGATCAGATGTTTAAGAAGAAAATTACAGTGCACTTGTGACTAGATTCTAGCTTTGTCCATAGTTATACTTTAAGGTATTTTGTGAATCAATAAAATGTGGGAAAAATGTAAAAAAAAAATAATTAAAAAAATAAATAAACTGGGACCAGCAGTTAGCGTAATGGCTATGTCGCTGGACTCCCATATAGTTGACCACGGTTTGCGTCCAGGACCCGGTGGCTTAAAACTCACGCCGGGCGTGTGTGCGTGAGTGCCTAAGATCTCGAGAGGAGAATGGAGGAGAAGGGATTGCGGCGTGACCATCCCCCCTGGGGGGTGATTTCTCGCTTTCTGTCTCTCTGTCTCTCTGTGTCTGTCTGGCGAGCGTACACGCCCTATAGCGAAAACCTCTCCAAAAAAAATAAATAAATATAAATAAATAAACTTAGATAATCTGATTATTTTGTTGTGATTCTGCATCCTAATTGCTCCCAGACCTAAAGAGAAGGCATACTTAAATATGTGAAAAGAATTTTAATTATCTTTTTCTAGGCATATTTTGAGTACACAGCCAATATTTATTAAATAATTTTAAGAGAAGAAAACTATAATGTAGAAAATTAAGCAGTGAGAACTGAACATCTCAATTTACTATACTCTAACATAGGGCATTTAAATGATTTCTGAATTGTAAATATAATACACTCAAATTTCTATTCACATATTTAACAATGAGTATAAAAGAAATCCTTAACACAAATACATAATTTAGTCCTCATAATATATTATAATATTAATAAAGTTTACTATTTTAGAGTTTGTGATTAGTTACTGAAGAGTAATCATATATTTTATGCAAACTGAAAAGTAGCTTTACTCTGATAAAATATATGTAATCCAGTTCTTAAGCTATAATTTAGCAGAAGAATATAAAAATTTTATTTTTTTTAGAAATGCATAACTGGCTAAATTTAAGAGCTGATGATTGTTTTATTAATTTATATATAGATATGCTAACATGAAATTGGACATATAATGCTGTTTATTTACTGATTTCTCAAATTGAAAGAGAGAAAAACTGGGTTTTCCTTTTTTTTCTCAGTCATATATGCTTTAGGATTTGGATTCAGACAAAAACTAAACTTGCTAAGGAAACAGACAAACAAACAAACAAAAAAAAAACACTAATCTTGGGATGTTTTATCAGAACATGATTACTACCTTGATTATTTTTACCTTATATATGAGGAATACAAACTGAGTTTATAATGGTAGTATAAAAACTCTTAATTAAAAGTATACAACTTATGATATGAATCATTTAAAGATGTAATTCCCTAGTAAGCATTATAAAGAGAAAGACATCAAGGAAATTAGTCAGTAATAAATTTAATATTTTTTTTCATTTATAACATATGTTTCTAATGAACTACAGTAGATCAGTGTATTTGAATTGTGATCTATTCTTTCTGAAGAGAGATTTTTGCTATAGGCATGTGCACTCACCAGAGAGAGACAGAAAGCGAGAAATCCTCCCCAACCCCGCATTGGGGATGACCACGCCGCAACCCCTTCTCCTCTGTTCTTCTCTCAGGATCCTGGGTCCACACACATACACACGTGGCAGGTATGACATTTAAGCCACCTCATCCGGGACTCGAACTGTGTTCCACTATGTGGGAGTCCGGCAACGTAACCATTACACCATTTCAGATCCTGTCATCTAATATTTTTTTTTTCCAATAAAGCAAATACCAAGTAGCTGAATTACTGCAGAAATTTGCTAGGAAGTTGACTAATGTTTGTGAGTAGATTAGAATTATAATTTTGTTTGTCAGCCTTCCTGTTAATTCTTTTTTCTTTCAAAACAAAATTTTTCTTGGCTTAAAAAAAAGTCATACTAATGTTTTGTTCTAAGTATTTTCAAACATAATCCACACCCTAGTTATTTTTGGTTCCATGTCCAGTTTAATAATTTCTGTATCATTACTGCAGTGTTGTTGTTTAAGGAGTATTAATATGTTATGATGAGTTTTTTCTTTCATGTGATTCTTTTTTTATCTGGATTGATGTATTTGGAAAACACTTTCTTTCCAAAAAGTTACAAAAGATATTTTTAATTGCATAAATTCTGTAATGAAATATTTATCAGAAATTATTATTTTACAACAAACATTAAAATATTTCAATGTGAACATATGTGATAAAATCCTTTTTTCTCTATACTCTTACACAGGGAAACTTAACTTTTGAAATATATTTAAAGCTATTTTCCTTCTCTTTCTTTTCTTGATTTTTCTTTTGTTCACATATTTTAAGATATACTCTATTAAAGTTTTGAAATGCCCTAGATGTTGAAAATCCTCTCATTTCAATTTCAATGCATTGTAATATTTTTAAATTAATCTTTTAAAATAGAAGCTCTGTCTCTAGAGTTGCATTGTAAACACTGTGCCAATAAAACTGACTTAACCAGGGTTATTTTATGGAACAGATGCTTTAATGTTATGTGAAAAGAATTCAAATCTAATGGGCAGTTTGGGACTCACACATCTGTTTTCATTAGACAAAAACTTTCTATTTTATTTTTACAATATCTTAGATTTATTCCAGAAAAGCACATTATTATTTATATTTTAAATATATAATATGTATGTATTATATATTTTAATTATGGCAATAACAATTAAAATGTTATGGTAACCTTTAATACACCTCTTTTTTACACCATTTCATATTTTATAATTTACTCTTTTTGTTCCCAAATTTGTTAGTGGTTTTATGTGTTTACTGGAGACAGAAAGCGATAAAGCAACGCCCATGGAGTTGGTCAAACCACACTCTTACCGCCTTTTCTCTTTTCTTTGGGATTTGTGTGTGTGCACACATGCTGTGTATTTTATAAGCTGCCAGGTCTAGGTCTCCTACTGTACAATCGAACATGTGGGATCCAACCACCTTAACCACCATGCCAGCAGCTGGCCCTATAATTGAATATTAAGTTGCCTTCATTGTCTTCAGAAGAAATCAAAGACAAATGGCATAGAAACAGTATTAATATTAGAAGACAAGGGATGCCCATGTTTTGTACAATTGGAGCATTGTTAGAAGTACTTTTCTTATATTCAAAGATTTGGCAAAAAATTTTTAAACATCCTTATTGGACACTAAGTCTTTTTTTAAAGAATTATTTGTTAAACTTTTTTTTTTTAGAGGTTTTTGCTACAGGGCGCGTTTATTTAAACGCACGCACACGCGCCCGGCGTTTGGACAGAACATGGGAGAGAGATTACGCTAGAAAACTTTATTTATTTATTTAAATTTGCAGAATGGGAGAGAGAGAGAAAGCACCAGGTCTGGTGCTGGCATGTTGCATGGCCGCTAAGGTCTCTTTTGCTGAATTGTAGATGACTGCTTCAAGTTCTCACATGCCCTTTCCTCTTTGCAAAAGCATCCTTGGCATTGCTCTCTATCTTCTTGCAAAGACATCATTTATTTTAGACTAGGGCCAATAATTTAACCTTATTTAACCATACTACTTCTTTAAAGGTCCCATCTCTACATATGCTCATGACACTGAGCATTAAGATATCAACATAGGGGGAACCAGCAGTTAGCGTAATGGCTATGTCGCTGGACTCCCACGTAGTTGACCGCGGTTCGCGTCCCGCACCCGGTGGCTTAAAACTCACGCCAGGCGCGTGTGCATGCATGCCCAAGATCCCGAGAGGAGAACGGAGGAGAAGGGATTACGGTGTGGCCATCCCCCCTGGGGGGTGATTTCTCGCTTTCTGTCTCTATGTCTCTCTCTGTCTGTCTGGTGAGCGCACGCGCCCTATAGTGAAAAAACCTCTCCAAAAAGAAAAAAAAAAAAAAAAAAAGATATCAACATAGGGAGTAACAGTTAGCTTAATGGCTATAACGCTGGACTCCACGGTTTGAGTCCCTGACCCAGTGGCTTAAACTCATGCCAGGCGTGTGTGCATGCATGCCCAAGATATCGAGAGGAGAGTGGAGGAAAAGGGATTGTGACGTGGCCATCCCACTTGGGGTGTGATTTCTCGCTGTTTCTCTGCCTCTCTCTGTCTGTCTGGCGAGCACAGCTCCTCTATAGCAAAAACCTCTCAAAAAAAAAAAAAAAATCAACATAACTTTTGCTGGGGACAAAATTCATTATATAACAGCATCCATTTGCTGGTGATCTCAAAATTATATCTCATATTTTCTCATTTGACACTTTCATGTGGCCTCTGAAAATTGTATGTAAGCGACTGGATGAGGCATGGCAGTAAAACACAATGTTCTGTGAGGCTGATCCATATGAAAAGGTTTCAAACTCACATCCACAGATCTCCTTGAGGATCTGGGCACACACATGCCTGTGAGCAAGGGATGGCCGAAGATTACGGGGGACAGGTCACAACCTCAAGACCCTGTTGGGAGCGCTTTGTCTCTGTTAGTATCTCTCTACTTCTCTCTATTTATTGTCTTTTCCTTTTATTTAACATTCAATAGCCAGCGAGTCTAAACAACTGGAAGGACATATAACAATGAAGCAAAATGCTACTAATGCCTATTTTCACGTTTCCCATTCATGTCTAAGCCTCCATAACTTTTGTTCTGATTCCTATAATATACTAGATGGTGTTCCTATCTCTGTCCTTGTTCTGCTCCTGTATAGTTTAAATAAAGCTGTCAAACACATAGGTTAAAATGTAAGCTATTGTATAATTCTGCCCATATTATTCTGAACAAGTTGAAAAGTTCTGCAATGGCCCACAAGTGTGTATTAGACATGGTCCCCACTTGAGATATTTTGACCTCATCTCCAACTCTTCTTATTGACTCTGATAAAGCCACTCTGTCCTGCATACTGTTTCATGAACATTCTTGAAAGGCTTCTAACCTAGGTATTTGCATTTGCTCTTTACTCTGCCTGAAATGCTCTTTATTAATCCACAGAATTTCCCCTCTCACTTTCTTTAGGCCTTTATTCCAATGTTATCTTCTCAGTGAAGTCTAATGTGACCATATTATTTTCAATTAGTATCTCCTGAGCAGAATATAGTTCTTATCATTCTTTCTTATTTGTTTTTGTCTCTGTCCTTATCATTTGCAGAAACACTGTAATATATTAAAATATTAATAGTGTTTGTTTAACTGGGAATGATGGTATACCTCTGTAATCACAGTTTCTCAGGAGGCTGAAGCAGGAGAATCAAGAGTTCGAGGTTGGCTGAGCAACATAGCAATTCTCTTGCTCTTAAAATATTTTGTTTTTAAAAGGCAAGGGAGTGGTGCAGCAGTAAACCATGACTCTATACAAAGCAAAGCTGACTTACATATGAAGGTTCCAGGTTCACATCTGGAGACTGCTCATGTACAAGCCTGCCTGTGATCTGCGGATGGCTGAAGCTGGGTGTGGATTGTGTCATAAAGACCCTGTTGAGGATACCTGTCTGTTTCTCTCACTGATGGAATAAACAAATAAATAAACTTAAGGTAGTTGTCTCTCCCTACTAGTATGTAAATTTTCATCGTCACATGGTTTTGTGTACTTTGTCCACTGCCATAGGACCAAGACTTCCTAGTGTACCTGACTCATGGTAAGCGGTCAATAAATATTTATATGAATGAAATAATGAATTAAAGAACACACAAGCTATATGAAAGAGATGGCCATCATTGGATTGTTGGACAGTATTTATATATACACACTCCTTTGTTGGTAGCATATGAAATTCAGAGATGGCATGGGACATTCACATTTCTGTACTATCATATTTTAAGGTACTAGTGACAGTTTAACAACTCTATCCATGTTTTCCAAAAAGGAAAGAAAGACTTCTTATTTCCTATGTCCCCAAACTGAATGATCCTTGGGCCTTTCAAAATAAGGTCACAAACAATGTTATCTTTCTTATGTTCAAAAAGGCCATCTGTGTGAAAACCATAAGTCTAATTCTTCCTCTACCAGATTTTTCAAATTAGGTCAGCTTTGAGAAAACTGTTTGATGTTGAAACATTTTAATCTAGCACTCAATAGAGTGTAACTTCTAATAGTGTCTGTACATTAGTGGTTCCCATCATCCCATCATTATGGTATAGCACACTGTGATATCATCTAGCCTGTTTTTCAGAGTTTTAAAAACATATCTGAATATTAATAATTGTAAAATTTATTGACCAAAAAGAATGATGGTTTTAAAACAACAACTTTTATTTTAATGTACTATTCTAAAATGTGATTTATGTTAACGAATAACAATATATTAATATATCATGGATATTAAATATTAGACAAGATAATGGGTTGCTCTGTTTTGCAATTTTGTTATGTCATTGACCAATGCTCCTGTTATATGTCCTCTATAAGCCTTTCTCTCTCTCTCTTTTTTTTTGCTATGGGGCACTCAACAAAAACATAGAGAGAGAGAGAGAGAGAGAGAGAGAGAGAGAGAGAGAGGAATTAAGAGAGCATTCCCCTCTTCCCCACTGCTGGGATAATGGCCATGCCACAATCCCTTCTCCCCCATTTTCTTCTCTGTATTTTGGGTATGAAAGCACATATATCAGAATGTTTTTCAAGCCATTGGTCCTAATCTTGAGCCCTGCAGTTGGCCATGTGGTTTTCAGCCACTTGAACCACCACACCACATGCTGGCTCTTTCTTATAGCCTTTCTTTTATTTTTCTCAAAGTTTTTTTTAAGGTTTTTGGCATAGGGCATGTGCGCTATCCAAAGAGATAGACAGAAACGTGAAAGGGAAAGTGAGAAATCACCTCCCAGAGAGATGGCCACCCTGCAATCCCTTCTATTCCATTCCCCTCCTGGCATTTTAGGCACACATGCATGTGCATCTGGCATGAGTTTTAAGTCACCAGGACTAGGACTCAAACCGGGATTGGACAAGTGGGAGTCCAGCACCTCAGACACTACTCCAACTGCTGGCCCCCTTATTCTTCTTTTTTTTTTTTTTTAAATAAGAGAAAGAGATTTTTGCTTATAGAGTGTATGTGTTTGCCAGAGAGACAGAAAGCAAGAAATAACTGCCCCCCACCCCCAGGGGGAATAGCCACACTACACCAATCCTTTTTCCTCCATTCTCTCAGATTTAGGACATGCACACACATGTGCCCAGTGTGAGTTTTAAGCCACAGGTCCAGGACTCAAACCATGGTCAAACCATGGTCGTCTACGTGGAAGTCTATCTGCTGGTTCCTCCTCTTTCGTGTCAAAAATATTTTCTCTTTTGGAGAAGTTTTCGCTATAGGGCGCGTGCGCTCACCAGACAGACAGAGAGAGACGTAGAAACAGAAAGCGAGAAATCACTCCCCAGGGGGGATGGTCACGCAGCAATCCCTTCTCCTCCATTCTCCTCCTGGGATGTTGGGCACGCACGCACACGTGCCCGGCGTGAGTTCTAAGCCACCGTGTCCGGGACGCAAACCGCGGTCGACTACGTGGGAGTCCAGCGACAAAGCCATTACGCTAACTGCTGGTTCCCAAAAATATTTTCAAGACTCTTCATTTCTTACTTATTAAGAATAATTGCTGTTTTAAAACTTAATTTGATCTTATTTTTTAACAAAAATTATGTAGCTTTAATGACAACTCTGAGTATTTACTGAAAAAGTAATTCTCACAAGTATATAATGAAGTTACTTCTTTTGTCTGCATTGCACAAATGTGGGTATGGAAGCCTAAGGATGACGTAACTTTTCTTAGTACTTATAGCTAGGAAGTAGTAGAGATCAGGTCAGATTCGGAGTGACACTCTGGATTCTGTGCCCTTAACTTGTACAGGCTGCCTCAGTGTTAAATAAGTGACTAATTCGACTGATTTGCACTTTCATCCCCAACTGTTAGATACAGGTTTCCCTTAAGTGTGTTTGAGTATAATTTCAAAGTATAATATCAAGCTAAAATTCATTTTCTTTTCAAAATGAATTCTCTGTATCCATATTAAAATGTTAGAAAACATATATCGTGTAGTTAATTTCTATGAGCTGATCAGCATTCAGTTGTTGGTACCAGCATATGCAATTCAAGCACTATAGAAACACTCAGTCTTCAGAAGTTTGTGTGATGAGCCGCTTTCAGTCAATATTTAATAGAACAAATAGCCAAATAGGATTGCTTAAATCATATAAGACTGACATTTACAATAGAATCATTATTGGAGCTGGCATGTGGTTTGGTGATTAAGGTACAGGATTCCCACATGGCTGACTGTGATTCAAGTCCCAGACCTGGCAGGTTTGCTTTCTCACTTTCTCTCTCTCTCTCTCTTTCGGATCAAATAAAAAAAAAAATAATAATAATAGTAACAACAACAACAAATGGAATTAAACAATAATTCTTTAAAAAATAAAAATAAAGTCATTATTTGAAGTACATTTTGTTAGTATTAATCATATAATTATATATTAATTATAGTAATTAATAATTTATCAATGACATATTTATATAATATACTATGATGTTTAAGGTAAAGTCCATATATTTTCACTACTTGTGTAACTATATGAACCAAAGCTCCCTTACAAATTTATTACTAGGACAGTATCAAAATGATGTTTAATATAAAGTATGAGCAAAGAACATCTATGAGAGTAATTAACCTCAGAAATTATATATTTACTTTTTGGTTATCTGCAAAAAAGGTCTTACCAAGTAATCATCTAAGTATTCCCCCATAATTAGAAGTAGACTTCATGTTCATTAGTAGATTGGCTGACACGTGCTTGATTTTTCCTCATTAGATCCCTACTCTGGTAAAGTACGTGTCATTTCATTTTTAATTGTGCAATTCAATTATATTTATTGTTCCTTCTTATTTTCACACATCTTGTAGCTCACAAAGTGTGTTGAGGATGCTTAAATAAAACTTTTAACGATGATGGCATGCACTATTTTTCTGCCTTGTTGGTATAAAACGCAAATTTTGGTGACATTTTAGCTTGAGTCAGTACACAAAAATTGCTATTTTCATACTCCTGGAAACAATGACAACTAAAACTTACTATTACATTGTGCAATAACCCAAGACCTGGCTTATTTTCTTTCTTTTGTTTATTTATACTAAAATTTACACATCATTAAAAGCAATGTTTTTTTTTACTCTTCTTTCCATCAAAATATATTGCCTATTAATTCTAATTTCAGCAGTGTGTAAATAACTACCATGATCGAGTGTCTCTAAGTAAGGACAATTTTTTTTCAAACTAATGGAAATTTCAGTTGTTTTCAAACCTAACGTATTGAAGCTTTATCAAAATTTCAGACTAATTAGA
This sequence comes from Tupaia tana, assembly GCA_026018925.1. Lineage (NCBI taxonomy): Eukaryota > Metazoa > Chordata > Mammalia > Scandentia > Tupaiidae > Tupaia > Tupaia tana. Next base: position 55,720,406 of record JAKSZU010000005.1, read on the forward strand.
CAATTCACCTACCATAGGAATTCTTATTTTCTGTCATATGCACACATACCCACAGTTTTAAGTTAAAGAAAGCTGACTCATTTTGGCAGGAGATCTCATTTTTATTGCAGGAGGCAATTCAGACTGCAAATGAACACAGCTTTTGCAAAAAAAAAAAAAAAAAAAAAAAAAAAAAATGATTAAAATGGGAAATAGTTTTGCTCCAAAATAAACACAGCCTATACTTTATATTATTATTTATTCACTAGAAGTAAAAAGTTTCATTATATTAAACTTTTTACCTCTGTGCTTATTCCAACGAAAAAAAGGAGGAAAAATAAGGTAAAATAAGCATATTAAAATTGGTCAGTAGTTGGACCACCTAGTGGCAGTGGTTAAGACAGTTGGATCACAGGACCAGCAGTTAGCGTAATGGCTATGTCGCTGGACTCCCACGTAGTCGATCGTGGTTCGAGTCCTGGACCCGGTGGCTTAAACTCACGCCGGGCGCATGTGTGTGCGTGCCCAAGATCCCAAGAGGAGAATGGAGGAGAAGGGATTGCGGTGTGGCCATCCCCCCTGGGGGAGGTGATTTCCTGCTTTCTGTCTCTCTGTCTCTCTCTGTCTGTCTGGCGAGCGCACACGCCCTATAGCAAAAACTTCTCCCCCAAAAAAAAGAAAAGACAGTTGGATCCCACGTGACTGATCAAGGGGTCCCATCCCAGTCCCCGCGTCTTGAGACAAATACCAGGTGCACATGTACACACACAATTTTGAAAAAAGGCAGAAATGGAGGAGAAGGGATTGTGGCATGACCATTCTAATAGGGAAGTGCATTCTTCTCAATCCCTCTCTGCTTCTCTCTGGTGAACGCATACACCTCCTGGAAAAAATTGAAAAAATAAAAATAAAAAAGTCAACATTCATCACTACTTTTCAAAAGTAAACAGATTCAATAATAACCAATTCTTTTACGCAGTTTTTAGGAGAAATAAACATTATTTTTATATGAACGATGAGAAACAATAAATAAATAAGTAAAACTTCAATCCTATTCTTTTTTCTTTTTAAAAATATTGCCACATGGTGCATGAGCCCACTGGAGAGAGATGGAGAGGGAGAGTGGGAAAGTGGGGAAGCACTCCCCGAGGGGAATGGCCATGCTGCAATCCCTTCATCTCCATTTCTCCTTTTGGGATCTTGGGTATGCACACACACACACACCTGCTTGTTTCTCAAGTTGCTGGGTCTGGTACTCAATCTGCACGCTCAGCCATGTGGGATCCAGACATTTCAACCACCACCACTGTCTGTCCCTCAATGGTATTGCAAAAATATATAAAAGTTTGAAATTTTAAGTATCCTTATTAATTTGCAAAATATGCTATTTAATGTTTTTTAGCTTCTATATCCTATTTACAGTTACTTGAAACATTTTTTCAAACTCTTCCAAAAAATACTTTCATTTGAGTAAAGAAGTTACAGTATAAATGAGTACTTTGGGGGCTATTAACAGAAAAGGGGTCTTTTTTGGGGGACCAGTAGATAGCGTGGTGGTTAAAGTTTTGGGCACTCCCTCATGGCTGACTATGGTTTGAGTCCCAGGCCTGGGGGCTTGCTTTCTCACTTCCTCTCTCTCTTTCTGTGTCTCTCTCTAGTCAAATTTCAAAAATGAATGCATAAAATTAAATAAATAATTCTTAAAGGGGGTCTTTTCTGTGTACTTTACATTTTTGTGTATTTGGGACGAACAGTTGGTGCAGTGATGGCTATGTCGCTGGGCTCCCATGTAGCCAACTACGGTTCGAGTCGCAGACCCAGTGGCTTAAACTTATGCCAGGTGCGTGTGTGTGCCCAAGGTCCCAAGAGGAGAATGGAGGAGATGGGATTGCGGCGTGGCCATCCCCCCAGGAGGTGACTTCTCATTTTCTGTCTCTCTGTCTCTCTCTGTCTTTCTGGAGAGTGCACACACCCTGTAGCAAAAACCTCTAAAAAAAGAAATTTGTGTACCTAAGACTAGCTTAGCATATAAAGATATTTAATAAAAATTAAGGCTGGCAACACCATCTTGCACCGATGTCAATAATCAATTTGCCATATGTATTATAATTTTAAAGTTTGTTTCATCTCTCAGCTAGGGTTTAAATAGAAACCCAAAAGATTATATAAATAAATTAATAGTTGATAGATAAACTGATTTTAATTTAAAGTATTCATTGACTATAAACTGATTTCAGAGAACACATAATGTCTTTCGTCCATAATATGTTTTACTTTATGTTATATTTATAAATTAATATATGCATATGCAAAGTGCAGAAATTTATTTCTAAAATCAATCTTACAGATATTTCTAAATTAGTATCTTCTGTAGAAAGAAAAACATTTACAATATAATTACTGCATTTCTTTACCAAAGACATAAAAAATTATGATACTAATTACTTTGACAATAGACTTATTCTTTTGCCCTTTTCATTCTATTTTTATTTAAAAATATGAAGAAGTAGCTCTATGAGCACCAGAATGATTGCACCATATTATGTATTTATTATTAAGATAAGGGTTTGACATTTTTTCTGATTAATTATGCTTGCTTTTAGGTCAATATAATATACCTAAAAAGAAAAAAAAAATCAATGCTATAATATGATTTTAAAGTAGCAATTTCAACAAAAACCATGTAATTTTGAAACTTAAATTTCTAATTTCATACTTGCTTTCATTTTCATCTGTGTATTATAATAAGCAATATTGACTTAAAGAATAATTGAGAGGTAGATTTAATGCAATACCACTGAAATTACTTTCCACACTCAGAATGTTCTCACAACATTCAGAACTTTCACCTACAGAGATTGTTTTCCTACTGTATAAATGCATTTCTGGAGATATTTCAGTATATAATTATAGATTTTGAACTAAATGGCAACAATGGCATCAATCTCTAAGAGAGAGAAGATAAGACTTATTAAATAAACACCAAAATAAATTATTTGAGGTCGTTCAGCCCAGTGTAAAGCCCTATGCATAGAAAGGCAGGTCCTACATGGATAAATCATGCTTCATATCCAGCCTGGCACCTTGGAAAATACACTGCCAGTTGTGTGTGTGTGCATGCTTAAAATATTTATGGCATGGAGGGAGAAATGGAGGTAAAAGAATTGTAGCATGACCATGCCCTATTAGGGAAATTTTTCTTCTTTCTTTCTCTCTCTGGTGAGCACACATGCCCTTTGGCAATTAAAAAAGAAAAAAAAAAAAAAAAAGTTGATTCCTTTGGCTTTAGCTTAATAGACTAAATTCAAGTTTATATTGACCTTGTCTTAAATAAAACCATAGCAATAAAATATAATTTACCATTTGGAAAAAAAAAGGTTTCTGAATAAACATCTGTGGATTAAATTTGGTAAATATGACTATAAAATTAACCTCCCAAAAGATACACTTTTGTTCTCTCTCAGCTGGAAACCATGGTTCCTACAATTGAGAGTAGAGTTTTTTGTTTGTTTGTTTGTTTGTTTTTGAGATTTTTTTTTTTTTTTTTTTTTTTTTTTTTTTTTGCTATAAGGCACGTGTGCTCGCAAGAAAGACAGAGACAAAGAGACAGGAAGGGAGAAATCACCCCCCAGGGGGGATGGCCACGCCACAATCCCTTCTCCTCCATTCTCCTCTCAGGATTTTGGGCACGCACGCACAAGTGCCCGGTGTGAATTTAAGCCACCGGGTCCAGGACTCAAACTGTGGTTGACTACATGGGAGTCCAGTGACATAGCTGTTATGCTAACTGCTGGTCCCAAAACAGTAGAGTTTTTTAACTCATAACATGTTGCATTATATGGCAATTGCTGTCAATTTTTCCCCTACTTTAATTTTTTTAGTTATAATAATTTACATTTACATATGTGACTTAATAAGTAGAGATACTGTATTTAGTTTTAAATGCTAGGTCAATACTTGTTTTTTGGTGAAAGAATCCTCCTATTTGTTTTAAGTAATGTGAGTCAATTGCCCTGTCTTCCCTTATTCAGTTGCCAAATACCTTAATTTATACTGTATAAAATCTTCGGATGTCCACTTTGCATCACAGAGTTTTAACTATTTTTGTTTAAAAATTGCTATATTTGAATAAATATTTTAGGGGATTTGTCCAAGTTACCATACTGTTCCATTTTTAAAGTTACGGTTATGCTCCAAAATTTATAATACCACAATAATCACCAACATAGCCTTTTGAATATGAAATGTAATTGAATCATTAATTTTTAAAAATAATTGTTTTATTGAACTTTATTTATTTATTTATTTATTTATTTATTTATTTATTTAATTTGACCAGAAAGGGACAGAGTGAGAGTGAAGTGGGTGAGAGAGAGAGAGAGAGAGAGAGAGAGAGAGAGAGAGAAAGTAAGAAAGTGAGAAAACAAGCTGCCAGGTCTGAGACTTGAACCACACTCAGCCATGTGAGAATCCAGTGACCCTAAGCACCACACCACCTGCCGGCCCCTGAACCATTATTTTCATATCCAAACTACTATTGTATCATCTGTATGATATGATATGATCTTATTGAAACCATGGTTTTGGGTATATGCAAATATACTTCAAATCTAGATGTTAACATACTCCACAGCTAAACACATGGCAATTAGAGAAGTTATAGTTTTCCCTATAATTCATCTTAAACACTCAGAATCATGCATAATACGTTAGATCAATAAAACTTAGGTACCAAAATATATTACCTTTTTATGACTTTCCTGACAAAACAGCAACTGTTTTGAAGAAATGAGTATAGACCCATAAGTTCAAAACATGACTCTTTTCTTCTTATTTTTTAAAAGAATTCTTCAATTTTATTTATTATTATTATATTTTCGATTTGATATAAGGCATGTGTGCTCACAAGAGAAAGAGAGAAGGAAAGTGAGAAACTCAGCCACCAGGTCTGGGACTCAAACCTCAGTCAGCCATGGGGAAGCCTAGTGCCTTACCCACCACGCCACCTGATAGTCCATTCTTTTCTCTTTTTGAAAATGAGAACTGTGATAGTGCCTATATCATCATTGCTCACATGCCAAATCATTAGAATCATGATTATCTTATATTAATACTATAATTTTATCCAGTAAAACTTTTTTTTTTTAATTTCAAATGCTTTGAGGAAATTAAATAATGCTGGCAGGTATACAAGAGATTTCTTGAGAATTTTGGTCAAATTCAACTGTGTTGTCCAAATGTTAATGTTATTGAGTCTAGACTATTTCCCATCTCAGTGCAAGGTTAGATTCTATATTCTGACTAAAATCATTGATTACTCATTACCTTGCTCAATAATTCTTTTGACATTGATTTCCTAGTAACCCACATCAATCCATATAGGAACTGACCTTATCAAATTTGGTCGTTTTATATTTGCACTAAGTCACAGCTCAAGTGGTTTGATTATTCCTACATTATATAATCAAAGAGTGACTTTATTCACCAGACTCTTTTTTAAGACTCAATAAGGTTTAACAATTTGGCTTAGGCAGAACAGTCATAATCAGCCGATAACTGTGTGTTGGCGCATTAAATGAGCATCACTAAGAGAGCTATTTGGAGATCACTCTCTTAATAAACTGTTACTTACACTGTGAGCACAGTTCTCAGCCTTTCCTGCCCAAAGGCACCTCGGAAAAACTAGAATGAAACTGAGGAAATGCTCAATCCCAACATGCATAAACTTCATAAGTTTATTGTGTTGTGTGTAAAGTGAACTCAAAATTCTTGAATCCTGAGATTCATATTTGATTTTTGCATCAATTCTTCTTGTAGTTTGAATATAGATATTACATGAGATGGGAGGTTGTAGAATTATGTCATTGTTAACTATTAATATAAAATAAATTTCACTTGTAGGATGGATAAAGATAATGGACAAAACAAATCTGCAAATTCTGTTTTAATACTTTCCCTGTTGTTATCACCATCTCATGCCCTGACACATCTTCTTTAAGTATATTCATATCTATCTGCCTAGCCATTTATGCACACACATACAAACAAACACACACACATATTTATTTATATGAATTACTTTCATCTTAAAGGTAACTTTTTATTAAAAGTAAAATTTTTCTAACACACATTACACATGATTTAATTTTTTAATTTTACACCTGTATGTGTATTGGGAATTTTTTCTGGTCTTTGTTTTCTCTGAAGAAGGTATCTAGTAGAGTGGGGATATATATATATATATATATATATATATATATATATATATATCCCAAGCTTCACATCAAACACTACACTATTGATAGTTGATAGTCCTCTTAGTTGATAGTCCTATAAACTTGGGTGACTTAATCTTTCTCTGGTTCACATTCATCATATGTAAACTGAGAATAATAATAAGGAAGAAGGATATAAGAAGAAGGAGGAGGAAAAGGAGGTTACTAGTTACATCACTAGGTTACTTTAAGAAATAAATATATTAAAATTTGCAAATTTCTTAGAACAATACTAATATGGAGAAGTCAATCAATAGATATGTTATTATTATTATTTTATTTCACAGTGAGTATTAAACCTTTGTTTAGATTTAATAGCAGCAAAAAAGAAAAATATCTCCACTGCGAGATTTTCAATGTCACAGACTGATTTTTGGTATTCTTTTAATTAAGAATTATTTATTTGTTTAATTATCTTGTTATTGTTATTGTTTTAATTTGACCAGACAGAGACAGAGAGAAAGGGAAAGCGAGAGAGCAAGCCACTAGGTCCAGGACTTGAACTGTGGTTGGCCATGTGGGAAGCCAGCACCTTTATCTACCATGCCACTTGCTGGACCCTGATTTCTGGTGTTCTTAATATGGCAGTTAAGACAGTGAGTTTTATTAATTGACTGCCATTAGAAAACAAAATCATCAGATATATACTATCACATTTACTTTACAGTAAAAAAAAAATATATATATATATAGAAAAGATATTAAATAATTTGCTTATGTTCTTTTAAATTATCTATACTTTTGTTTGCCACTTATTTGGGGAAAACATTGATCTGACTTAACTAAATTCAGTCCCATTATTCATCCCTAAAGATGCATTCATAATTCATAATTAATGAGCTTTTGTTCCTTAATTCCTATACTATATCAGTTTAAATGTGAGGTTTCCAAATATTGATATAAGTTGTTTTCAGGTTTTGAGCATTTTCAATATCTCTTAACTGATATTTCTGGTAACTATAATATAGCTATTTATCTTCATTACACATGATAATTTAAGCATTAACATTTTAAAATTACATAAATGAACTTGTTCTGAGAATTAAAGTAACTAATTAAGTTACTTAAAACCTACTAAGAAATTGGTTTGATTTATGTTGGATCTTCCAAAATGTGTCATTCCGGAAAGATTTATTAACATATTTTTAGAAATCGGTAATCATCATTGTAAATACAGCTCTCTGATTAAATATGGCAATGTGACATCATTTTAGTATTTTATGTGGAGCTGACTGAGGTAGTCACACTACTCAGGTCAAAGCTCAAGAGTATCATTCGTCTTTCTGAGCCCCTTCTCTTGAGTCATGTATGCATGCATATGTTTGTGAACCATATACCATTCACATTTTATTCCCCTTGGAGGTAAATATATTAGTATTTTAACATATACTTTAAGTGCCCATGTTTCTTTTTTCATATGCATAAATTTTGCATTTAATCAAACAGTATCTATGTTAAGTGGCACCATAGAAATCAAGAGAGGATGGTGTTCCAGAAAGGAGTGATTGTCCAACTACAAGAAAGTTTCTTGTAAAGTAAAGCAGAAGGTAGACTAACTTTATGTACTAGATTTAGCAACAAGTAAAAATCATTTGTAGCTATAGGCAAGTTAGAGTTTTTTGACTATACATTAGTCAGATAGTTAATGAGATGACGAAAAGAAGGCAAATGTAAATAACTACCTCTGGATACCAGGTTCATAAAGATTTTGCTGGAGTTTGTTTCTTTCCATTAGAGATGAACAGAAAAAGATAATCCCTAATGGGGTCTTCATGCTGCAATCTACGCCCAGCCTCAGCCAGCCTGCATCACAGACACAGATATGCACTCCTGGCATACGTTGGGTGACCTCAGGTTATAAACCAGGAAGCTTTCTATATGGATCTAGCCTTGCAGGATATTTTGTTTACCACTGAGCCATCAGCTGGTCCCAAGTGGTTGGCTTTTTTAGTGAAAAAGATCCTCTAATAAAAATACTTAAGCCAAAAAATGTAGTTGGGTGGGAAAAAATGAAAACAAAGAAGGGTAAGATGATAATACAAAGCATACCATTTCTGAAAAACCTGATGGAAATAAGCTTCAGAAAGCAAGTAGAGAGTTCAGCTATTTGAATATAACTTAAGTAAGGAAAGAGGGATCCAGAAGCACTTCATTTTTTAAGTTGATGGAAATTGGAGAGTTTATATCATAAGGCTACCATTTATTTTGAGTGCATAAAGAAAGATGCTTATGGGGGACAGATATGACAGAAGAGAAAAAGGTGTAAATGTTCTATGGAAAGAAATAAAGTTTGCAATGATTAAATAAACAAGAAAAATGTTTCCTGGGATTTTTGAGAACTCACTTGTAGATAATAAATTCACAATGTTAACACTGAAGTCTGTGCTATTTTCACCAAGAGTAACACAAATGTGTGTGTACACAGGTGGATGGCTATATTTTCATTCATCAGAGTTTAAAGTTAGGTGTGACACAAAGAATTTGCATTTTTAAATCAGGAGTAAGTGGTACAATGTATCATAGAATTTTAAAAATTCATCTAATGGAAGAGAAAAAATAGACAATGGATAAATAGAAAGACATGTCAAAGGGACCAGTCTATGACATGATGATTAATGTGGCTGGAGCTCACAGACTCATGGACTTGGTAACCTGAGAAATACAACTGAGTGTGGGACCAGCAGTTAACATAATGGCTATGTCATTCAACTCCCGTGTAGTCGACTGCTGTTCGCGTCCCGGGCCCAGTGGCTTAAAACTCACGCCGGGCGCATGTGCGTGGTGCCCAAGGTCCTGAGAAAAGAATGGAGGAGAAGAGATTGCGGGGTGGCCATCCCCCCTGGGGGGATATTTTCTCACTTTCTATCACTTTGTCTCTCTGCTATAGGCACTCAACCTATAGCAAAAACTTCTCAAAAAAAAAAAAAATGAAATACAACTGAGTGTGTGGTATGCATGCTCAAAATTCGCAAAAGAAGGGTAAACCTGGAAGAAAGCATTGTGGTGTGATCCTCCTCTATAGGGGTTACTTTCTCATGTTCTCTCTCTCTCTTTCTCTCTCTCCCTCTCCCTTGTGAGGATCTCTAAGTATTTGAATAAGACTGTTGGATTGAAAGCTTGATAAATAGTTTAGAGAGGAGAATTATGTCTTGTGATTACGACTTAAAATGTGTGACTGTAGGAGGTATTTGTGAACCAACTACAGAATAGATTTTTGACAAAGTAAATGAGTTGAGTAACTAGTAGTGTGTATGCATTCTCCATAGGAAGAACAAAGTCACTCAGAATCTTGGCAGAATTTGAACTGAATTAAAAAAAAAAAAAATCACTCGCAAGAAAGAAAATGTTCAGTGAGTAAAGGACATTTATTCAGAGGACAGTGGGTTATATACTAGAAATAAGAAGCACACAGGGGAGATATGAATGGAAAGAGACTTGAAAACTAACAAGAGTGTGAAAGAAACTAAAGGAATGGCATTGGAAAGCAAGTAAGATATGTAACCCCATGTTCTGACACTAAAATAGATGCTATCTGAAATAAGGTGGCTTTAATAAAGTAATATCCTTAGTTGTTATACAAACGAGTTAAGAACAGAGAAATGAATATGCAAAGAAATCTTCTGGGCTGGGAGTTGTGATGAAAAAGAGTATTTGCTACACCAAGTGTGGGTCAACTAGACAGTAGTAGAAACTTTTGCAATGCAAGCTGTGATAGTTTGAGTCAGAGAAATAGGAAATAGTGAGTTAGGATAAAGAACATTGTGGGAGAAGAAGAAATGATTCAAGTGATTTATAGCTTATTAATTATCAAGATAAACATAAACATAAAAGAAGGCAGACTTGGATTTAAAAGGCAATTGAAGAAGACCAATCAAACATGTTAAGACACTAGAGATTGACCCAGATATTTTATTTCATGGAGGGTAGAGTTTTATAAATTTGCAGAGACATATAATCCTTATGTATATACAATGGGGAAAAAGATGGAAATAGAGATAATTTATCTTAGAAAGCTTCACTAAACTTGTTAACAGAAACTGAAAAATATATTTAATACTATAGAACAATTTCCATCATTAATGCATTAGATGTCCAGACCCGAAATAATATACCAGGAAATAGAATATAAAAACATAGTGAAAGTACAAGGTGTTATTATGAAGCAGATATTTTCCAGAACTCTGAGGATCGGTTAACATTAGGAAATGCTATTGTTAACATTAGGAAATAAGAAAAACATGTGGATATTCCCAGTAGATATTAGAAAGGTCTTTGATGGCATTCAACAAGCATTAATCATAAATTGTGAGTAAACTAGGAGTAGAGTAATTTCTCAAAATGATAAAGGATGTTGATCATAAAATGAGTCAGCATAATATATAGTAAATCATCATGTATGTTTTCATACAACATTTCTGTTTAAACATTTCGGTTGTTTTTCATTATGCCAAGTATTAATTATGAAATTCATACTTTAGCCTTCAGGGCCTTTTGACTGGGTTTTTATCTACCTCCTCAGTGTTCTTTATTCTGCCTCAAAACCATCACTTGTGTTGTGCTCTCTTCTTATAACATGGACTTTCCTTTTCATATAATCTAACACTCGGTTCTAGAGAATTAAGCTGTGGCCACCATATTAGTGAGCTCCTCTAGCTATTTAATATTATGTCTCTAAATCCATCTGCTAACACTATTGCATTTCTATTCAATTTCTCTATTTCATTTTAAAGTAATTTAAACTAATAACTACAAAACAATGGAGTTTATTCAGGAAGATAATGACCAGTGATAAAATGTGACACTGCTCTGCTAACTCACAAAGGAAGGCGCAGGATTTGTGTCTGTAGACTTGAGTGTGCTTGGTACAGGGGCACCTATGATCAGGGGCCGACTGAAGCCAAGGGTGGATTTGACTGAAGCCAAGGGTGGATTCCAGTGCTGAAACCCTGTTGGGCATGCTGAATTTATTTTTTTCTCTCTCTCTTTTTGTCCTTTTCTCTTGCTTATGGAGGAAATAAATAAGCTAGAAAAAAAAAAAAATAAAAGTTAGGTGTATTCATGTACATATCCATGAGTAATAAGAATTACCTTTAGCATTCTCCAGAGCAGGGTCTGCTTTCAACCTCAGAAAAATATGTGAATAGATATTGTCTTCTTACCTTGGAACTATAAGGTATGCAGGAAGGTAATGGAGACTTGACTAGACATTTCCTTCTTCTTCTTTTTTTTTTTTTTTCTCTTTTTCCTTTTTAGGTGTGCCATTGGATGTGTGTGCTCACCAGAAAAAAAAGAAAGTGAGAAATCATGCTCCCCCCCCACCCCATACACACACACACACACACACACACACACACTCCCAGGAGGATGTCCATGCCACAATTCGTTCTCCTCTATCCTCCTCCTGGAATTTTGGGCACACATGCTCATAGTGATTTTCAAGCCAGCAGGTCTGGAACTCAAACCGTGGTCAGCCGTGTGGGAATCCAGTGCCTTAACCACTACACCACCTTATGACTCCTGACCACACATTTCCATCAAGGGCTCTGAAAGTATAGAAAAGCATGGTTAATCATAGATTCCATTGTCTAAGAATCGTGATTCTAAGAGTGACAGTGTCTATGGCAGTTGCAATGACAGTAGCATCCTGAATTGTCAATTCCTGTGACATATTATTGGTCAAGGTTTTAGCTATCCAGAATCTCAAGGGTCCATCCCATTTATAAGCCTGGAGCATCAGCACTATTAAAGATCCAATGAGCTATACTGTTTACCTCCTCAAATGTGTTTGATGAGAAGTTCCTTTATTGTAAAATGTAACACAGATAAAGCTCAAGATGTGGGACCAGCAGTTAGCGTAATGGCTATGTCGCTGGACTCCCACGTAGTTGACCACGGTCCGAGTCCTGGACCTGGTGGCTTAAACTCACACCGGGCACGTGTGCGTGCATGCCCAAGATCCCAAGAGGAGAATGGCAGAGAAGGGATTGCTATTTCCCCTGGGGGGTGATTTCTCGCTTTCTGTCTCTCTGTCTGTCTGGCGAGCGCACGTGTACTATGGCAAAAACCTCTCAAAAAAAAAAAAAAAAAAAAAAAAAAAAAAAAAAAAAAACTCAAGATGTATCATTAGCCTAGAGGATTTTTATGTGTTGTCTAAGTAACCACTGTTTTTATCAATAAATAGAACTCTAGCCAGCAGAAGACTTATACGTGCCCTATCTCAATCAAAAGCACACAATTTCCATGTAACCACATGTGAGTTTAAAAGTAATCTTGTTTCCCTGACTTCAAGTTTTATGACACAAGTGGGTATTCTTAAGTAGATATTTTATTTTAGCTTCTCTGTAGAGTGGTTATCTTTTAGGTATTCTTTGATAGAGGTCTTCCTTCCATGAATTATTTTCTTCCTGCAATTTTATTTTATAAAAAATAACTGAGACATTTGTTTTATAAAGTATTGAAGACACCAGAATTTCTAAGTACTCCAAAGGAATAATGTAACCTATTTCTCTGTGTTCTGTTTTGTCTATTAGTAATCTAGAAATTTTATATATATTATATCTATCTACACATAAAGATATAAAGTTTCATAAATACATGTCCATAGATAAAGAAATGTGTTTATTTATATAAATAAATGATCTATATAGTAGATATGGGATGATGTAGATAGATAGATAGATAGATAGATAGATAGATAGATAGATATAGATTATATATGTAATATCTGAATCTCTCTCTATCTATAGCCATATCCATATATACATTTTTTCCTTTTGTTGATACTTCTTTATAGGTGGCATTACATTTCTCTAGTAAGAAGCATATCCTGCCTTGTTGCCTCTTTTAGTGCATCAGTTGATTATGCTTATTTTCTAGAATCAGTAATTCATTAGTAATATTTTCATTATATTATTCCTTTTTCATTTATTAACTGAAATAAGAATATGAATTAATTTTTTCTAATATTTTATATCTCATAGCAGTGTATACAGTAAGAACAGAATAAATATTGAATTTTTCTCTTTATTTGTTTAAAAGCGCTGAGTTATTTCTTCATGACTCTCCAAATTCAGCTAATTTGTCAAAATGTTTTAGGCTTTTTTCCTAGAATATGAATTCACAATTATGTAAAACATATTTAAGGCGATTTAAGCTATTGTAGTTATTATCTTTATTGAAGCAGAAATTATTCTTTTTGTTGAGTGGGAGGCTCCTACCACCTTAGTTCTTTTGAATGGATCCTTAGAATCTCTGAAAGCATCCTTTACTTTTGCATGCCCAAACATTCTAGACTTCTCTTACACATTTTCTGCTGTAGACCTGGTACATCACCGTAAAGTGCTATATATTTGTGAATGTGTGTGTGTGTGTGCACGTGTGTGCACAGTGGCGTGTATGGGGGTGTATTTCAAGACTTAACATGAGCAAATGATTAACTGGATCAGTTGTTGTTTCTACATCTTCCTAACTGACAGAGTGCGTGGAGAGAGAGACAGGTGTGTGGATGGATGGACAGGAAGGATGAAAATGAAAGGAAGGAAGGAAGCAAGCAAGAAATGAAGGAATGAAGGAAGGACAATGACAATAGACTGACAGATAAAACACCCTCAGAAATTTATAGAATTATTTTCTATTTTAAAATAGGACTAAGGTGTGGATACCTACATTCTGTCTCTCTTTTTCTTTCTCACTTCCTTCATTCCCTCTTTTCTTTTTTTCCCCAGAGGGAGTGCGTAGTCAAGTGAGAGAGAAAAAACTCACCCAATGGGATGTGGTCTTGCTTTAAACCTTTTTTTCTTTATTTTTTCCATCTCATCAGAATTTAGGGGACACGTTCACACGTGCCAGGTGCGTTTTTGTAGCTGCTAGGGTAGAGATTCAAACTGCAATCAGTCATGCTGTATCTAGCTTCCTGCACTTAGTCACTGTGCTAGGGAAGGCCCACTAAACTCTCTTCTAAATCTTTACCTTTTTAAACAACATTAAACATTTGTTTTAAAGAATTATAGAAAGAGTAGAATTTAAGTATTGTATAGTTATTATTTTTATTTACATAAAAAATGGGTGGTATTTATGTTTTGTTTTTCCTTATTGTTTTGGTTGTCTGTTATTTATAATCCAGTCCATACATAAGGAAGAGTTCAGGCTAGAAGTAATTTCTTAGTTCTTTTAACAGTCTGCAGCTTTTATATATGAAAACAAATTTGCTTACTGTTCTTATGTGAACATCACTAATATGTTATTCCATTTACTTTATTATTGTCAGAAGTCACATACACTTGACAGAGAAAGAGAAAAGAGTGAGAAAGCACCTCTCACTGAGACGTGATCACACTGCAATACTTTTTCTTTCCATTTAGCATCTAGTCAGGGTCTTGCGCAGAGAGTACAGGGAACAGGATTTGAACCGCATTTGGTTATGTAGATTCTGGCTTCTGTGCACAGAGCTTAATGACTGCCCTATGTGGCAGGCCATCTATTTACTTCTTGAATTAAATATGCCATTGAAGAGTTTGATGATAACCTGATTTTATTTCCCTTATAAATAACTTTATATTTTTGCTGCAATGCAAAAGACATCATTCTTTCTTCTTAAATCTAACTTGTATGAGAAAGAATTTTCATTTATTATTCATTAAATATTTATTTTTGCCAATTTTTAGAACATTGAGTCTAAAAATTATCTAGGGCTGAATACAAAAAAATAAATCTGTGGAACAAAATGAATTAACAGTCCCTTCACATTGAATTACCATGTAATAAATGACAAAGTTATCATAGCAAAGACTTCACATATGCTCTAAGGTAGGATCTTCCTGTCTCTAATTCCTGCTTCTTCAGCCATACACCAATATGAAATTTCCAAATAACACTTTGAATAAAAAGTCACACATTAAGATATTAGATCACTATAATTTCTGTACTTGAAGATTGTATTTACCCATATTAAAACAAAAACTACACATTCTTTTAGGTATCAAAGACAAGCCTATTATTTAAAGCTAGTTTCTAATTTTCATTATTACAAACAGAAAGTATGAAGATAAATTGAAAATGCCTATAACATTCATAATTAACATTCCTTGACCTGTATATTAGAATTTAACCTGCTTTATATCTGTATTATTAAAGAAATCTTCAGAGTTGTACTGGTGTAAGTATTTAAGCAGTTATTTACCAAATACAGGCCAACATTTAAAATTTAAATTTATTTCCAATCAAACAATATATATTTAATTCTATTGCACAATAATGCAATAATGGTCAAATCCATGTATAGTTTAAAACATAAGTGTGTGTTTGTATGTGTAGCACATAAACTAATGAATATTTGAGACGGGGGACACATTTATTGCTCTGACATCAGCATTACACAATGCATACATGTTCTGAAAAACCACTTTGTACCCTATAATTATATACATCCATTATATGGAAATAGGAAAGTATAATAATAAATTTTAAAAGGAATAAAACAGGAAAAAATTACTTAATATTTTTAAGGTAAGTAGATTCATGCAACTTTAAAATTAGACTATTTATAATCAGACTGATAGTCATTAGGTTGAGTAGAATTAGAAAAGAAGAACTTCTAGTAAAAAATAAATTAGGTAGCTTTTCTTTTCAGGGACATAAAGACCTGGAAATAAGCATGTATTTTGCCATTAACACAGGCAATACAAAAAAAAAATACTTGACAATCTTCTTTGGTGAACTTTTTGTTCAATTCAATAATAAGTAAGTAAGCAATGCATTTTTCCCACTACTTTTTATTGTATTGTTTGTTTACTTAGTATGTGTTGTGTTTTCTTTATCTCTTGATCAGAGGCCAACAAACTACGGTCCATAGGTCAAATCCATCACCCCCACCTGCTTCTGCAAAGAAAACTTAATTAGAAACAGCAAAGCTCATTCATCTTAATGTTGTCTGCAGCTGCCTTCCAGCTACCACAGCAGAATTGAGGAGTTGTGACAAAGCGCATATTGTCTGCAGACCCTAACATATTTGCTGTCTGGCTACTTAGGGATTGTCCATTCCATTCTCTCTTATTATTATTGTTGTTAATATATATTTTTTAATTTGATAGAGGTTGCATGTGCTCACGGGGAGAGAGAGAGGAGAAAGAGAGGAATCACCCCTATGGGGAATAGTCATACAATCCCTTCTCCTTTTCTCTTTGCAGGGTTTTGGGCATGTACTGCTATATTTTACATGCGTCTGACTCCAGGACTTAAACTTCAATTTGAACTTGGTCGTGTGGCATCCAGTTGTCTTAACCACTATTGGCTGATACTGTCAGTGTGCATTCTACTTAAAAATACTTCAACAATTTATAACATATGGATATAATCTGAGTCTATGTTGGTTTTTCATTTTATTAATAATAACATCTGCTGATGAGAATTTTTAATTTCAATTCAATCTGATTTTTCATCTTATTTTATTAATTATGCTTTTGGTATATTATCTAAGAAATCTTTATCTAACTTCAAAGACAAAGATTTTATTTTTTCTTGAAATTTTATAGATTTATGTTTTACAAGTAGTTTATGGCATCAAACTTCAATTTTTGTTTTTGTATACAAGTATTCAATTGTTCAATATCAGTAGTTTAAAAGGTTGTCATTTCCTTTTTTTTTTTTTTTTTTTTGAGAGTTTTTTGCTATAGGGCACGTGCGCTTACCAGAAAGACAGAGAGAGATAGAGAGACAGAAAGGGAGAAATCACCCCCTAGGGGGGATGACCATGCCATAATCCCTTCTGCTCCATTCTCCTCTCAGGATCTTGGACACGCACGCACATGCGCCTGATGTGAGTTTAAGCCACCAGGTCTGGCCCTCTAACTGCAGTCAACTACATGGGAGTCCAGCAACATAGCCATTATACTAACTGCTGGTCCCAAAAGGTTGTCATTTCTAACCTGAATTACCTGTGATTTTTTTTTTTTTTTTTTGGTCAAAACTCATTGGGTCTATTTCAGTATTTTTTTTATATTTTGTTTCATCAAGCTGTTTTTTCACTCTTTTGTATATTCCACACCTTTTTTTTTTTTTTTTTGAGAGGTTTTTGCTATAGGGCGTGTGTGCTTGCCAGACAGAGAGAAACAGAGAGACAGAAAGCGAGAAATCACCCCCCAGGGAGGATGGCCATGCCGCAATCCCTTCTCCTCCGTTCACCTCTCGGGATCTTGGGCACGCACGCACACGCGCCCGGCGTGAGTTTTAAGCAACCGGGTCCAGGACACAAACCGCGGTCGACTACATGGAAATCCAGTGACATAGCCGTTACGCTAACTGCTGGTCCCATTCCACACCATTTTAAGAAGTGTATCTTTACAATAATTCTCAAGAAAGTTTTTGACTATTATTCTCTTTTTCTTTGTTTGTTTGTTTGTTTCCTCTTCCTTCCCTCTTTTTTCCTCCTTTCTTTATTAAGCAATGTTATTTTGGCTATACTACATAGTAGTTTAGACTATACTATATATATATATATATATACTATATAATACACAAATACACGTATTTATACATAAACACACACATGTACATGTACATGTACAGTGGAAAACTCCACTGTATCCCATGAATATATGCAACTATTATATACTAATTAAAATGATAATAAAAAGCATGTCATTTTAATGGCAATTCCAAAGATAGTTTATTCTCACAGTCATTAATTTTGGTTTGTTTTCTCAACTGAAAAACATTTTTATAAGTAATTTTTAAATACACTTGGAACAAAGTGATAAATATGGAAATTATTGTCTGTATGTATAGAAGAAAGTATCTACATACATTTCATAGATATTAAAAAAAGTATTTTGTGTGAACCAGCAGTTAGCATAATGGCCATATCGCTGGACTCCCACGTAGTCGACCGCAGTTCGCGTCCCGGATCCGGTGGCTTAGAACTCACGCCGGGCGCATGTGCGTGCGTGCCCAAGATCCCGAGAGGAGAATGGAGGAGAAGGGATTGCGGCGTGGCCATCCCCCCCGGGGGTTGATTTCTCCCTTTCTGTCTCTATGTCTCTGTCTGGCGAGCGCACGCGCCCTATATCAAAAACCTCTCAAGAAAAAAAAAAAAAAAAGGATTTTGTGTCACAGATAATTTGTTTTAGACATTATAATAGTAATTATTCTAAAGAAAAGTTCATTTCAGCTTGCCAATTAAAATTTTATATTTTAGAAATAACTCATTTATATTGGAATTTAGCCAGTTAATTTTTATATAATAGTCAAAAATATTATAGTATACGTGATTTAGGATTAATTTAACTATATGAGAAATTCCATCAGTAGTTAATTTTGTTACAAATTAGTAAACATAGCAAAATATTTTTTTGAAAACGAGATCTGGGGGCCAGACAGTGTTACAGCAGTTAAACAGGATGCTCCGTGCGACTAATTCACATCGGAATGTTCTGGGTTCACATCTGGAGAAATCTCTGATTCCTCTGGGCCTGTGTCTGCCCATGATCTATGGATGGGTGAAGCTGGAGTTGGATTACGGGATCAAAAACCTGCTAGGTTGCTCATGGAAGAAATTAACAAATAAAAAGAAAAAGAAAACAAAAAGTCACACTGGTTTTCTGAGTGGCTATATCATGGTAAATCTCACATGTGAAAAAGAGAGAAATAAAGAAAAAAGAAATGACAGTCTATAATTGAAATATAAATTCCGTAGAAGAAAAATAGGTAGGTAAAGCATTAATGGCACAAAGAAATGTGGTATTATCTGTTGAAGATATTTCGTAGTTTTATCAATGTACTAGGGAGAAATGTTCACCTATTGAAATATCCATTTTGGGACCAGCAGTTAGCGTAATGGCTATGTCGCTGGACTCCCATGTAGTCGACTGTGGTTCGCGTCCCGGACCCGGTGGCTTAAAACTCACACCGGGCGTGTGTGCATGTGTGCACAAGATCCAGAGATAAGAATGGAGGAGAAGGGATGGCGGCGTGGCCAACACCTCTCGGGGGGGAGGGCGGTGGTGATTTCTTACTTTCTATCTCTCTGTCTGTTTGTCTTTCTGGAGAGCGCATGTGCCCTATAGCAAAAACCTCTCCAAAAAAAAAAAAAAAAAAAAAATATCCATTTTGTAAGCCAAATAATACAGTGATTGAATGTAAAAGAGAAAATTAAATAAAATAAATAAATAAGTGAAAAAAAAAGAAATATAAAGTCCTTTTCTAGATATGAATAAGTTTTTTTGTTGTTGATCATTTGTTTTATAATGGGGAATTACAGAGAAAAAATTCACTTCTGAAATGATTTCAGTCAAGATTGATTAGGTAGACTGTTCTGGGTCTACTGAGGAGTGGGATATTTCTAAAATTTCAGTATTTTACATTATTTATCCCGCCCTTTCCCTGCTTACACATACACTTCTCGTTTGAATTACCTAAAAGACGATGAAATAATTCAGAATCTCCAATGCATCAATTAATAACCTAGTCTTCAACATCTTCCAGTAAATGTACATATGGAGAATCTCGTCTTACAAGCTTATTCTGGTTTCATGTCACATTATTTAGTATAAACCAAGTCTTTTCTATGGATAAACATGGTGGTAAAAGACTATCAAGACATTATGTAACCCATTAAACACTTCTAACTCCATTAAAGCCACAGTAAAAGGCTTGAAAAAATCAAGGTCTTCAAGATAGAATACAGGGTATATCTCTAATAATTAATATGTCAGGCTTTAAATGAGAGTTACTAATAAATTAGGTCCTCAATAATATATTGAGTAGTCAGAAAAGTCATGACGTATTTTGCTATGTTTTTCTATGCATATATGTGTCACAAGTTTTGCAATGACCTGATATTAACAACTGTATTGTACTGAATGAATGACTGAGACAAAATGGCCTTTAAAAATGTAAAAGCAGCAGCAAAATTATGCTAAGTTATATCATTAAGCAAGCAAAATTACCTGTATTTCATCCTCAGCCTTTATCTTACTATAATATAAATTTCTATTGTACAATATTTATGTTTCTAATTATATTGTATTCATTTTTGTTACTTTGATTAATTTCATATATGCAAAGCCAAGACTGCAAAAATTTGTGGGTTTAAAGGTAACATTGCTCATGGTTCAAGTAGGTAAAACAATTCAATCAATAAGCAGTTCATGGCTGATATTTCTACTAATTCAGCAAAAATTCATTCTGAATTGTTGTGGATTATTTCTCCATTATCTGCCACTTTAATTCTCTAGGTTATTTCAAAGAAAATTATGGTTTCTACAAGCTCCAACCATTGAATTTGAATTCCAGGCAGAAATCATGAAAGAAGACAGAAAGAGCGTGTGCCCTATATTTAAAGAGCCTTTCTGAAATCACCCACTAAACTTCTATTCATAACTCATTAGTTAGAAATTTGCCACTTAGCCACAGCTAGCTACAAATAAGACTTAAAAGATGTCTTTAAGCCACAGTGGCAAGTCGCTACAATAATCGTAGAGTGTAGGTGCCTAAAGAAGGTGATAAAGGATAATTAGAGGAAATTAGAAGTTGCTGCGACATTGGTATTTATAAAATTAATTTTAACATTCAACTATCTAACCACCTTTCCACAAAACTCTGATGAACTTACATGGCTTATCGATTTCTTCTTTTGAGATTACATGGTAGGTAATATTATATTTCTGCAAATAATAAATGTTTAATCCCTTCCTTGTGATCCTTTTACATATATTATTTTTCTTGCCTTAATTAACTGACTAGAGCTGCCAGTAAAATATTAAATAGTAACTTTACATAATCTTGTTTTATTCTGGGCTTTAATGGTAAAATTTCAAATGGTTTACTATTCACCGTAAAGCTTCAGGGTAAGAAATTATTTCTCTTAGTTTGAATGTATTTCTCTTTTTTCTTACTAAGTGTGTTTATATGCAGATTTACATTAACAGTGGCTGATGTAAAACTATTCTTGCATTGCTGTGCGAAAACACATTTAGTAATAATGTGCCCCACTTCTATTTTCAAACTTTATTTGCTAATGTTTTATAGTAATTTAAAATACAGTTTTAAATTACATTTACAATTAATATTGGTATTATTTTGTATATATGTATGTGTGTTTGCTTGTTTGTTTGTGTTGCTTTATTTTTATCTTAGTATATACTACATTGACTTGGGTAGATTCATTCACATTTTTTCCAATAGTCACAGACAGCATGCATTAACGGAAAATCGGGGCCAGATGCAGTATCACACCTTGCTAAGACACTGCTCCAAAGGCAAGATCCACTGGAAGACCTGAGTTTGATTATACTCCCACCCAAAGGCCAGGCCCAGTGTCTTGTGCTCATAATTCCTGACGCAGGAAGATTGTTAGCTCAAGGCTGGCCCAGGCAGCATAGTGAGATCCTGTGTGAAAGAGCTAGATTTGACATGTGCTTGTGGTCTCAATTGGGAGGCTGAGCAAGAAAGATCAAGACACAACAAGACGTGTGTATCTATTTTAATTTTATTTTTTTAAGAGGAATTATAATATGCTCTTTGAAGGTTTGCTAAAATTCACTGATGTGTAAGTCATAGGAAATGTTAAAAAGAGATCTTTCATGGTGGAATGTTTATGAAAGCTAGGTTTGTGGTGTGAATAGAGAAAGGAGAAAATGAATTGGAAACAACTATCTTAGATAAGACTTGAGTTATAACACTATAAAAGCTATCAGATAGTTGGGGTAGCAGTTGCAAGGGAATTTTGAATAATCTCTAATATATACCCAGGTTAATATTACAAGAGGCAGGTAATATGAGAATTTATGCCTCAAGATACAGACTGACCCAAGGTCAGATAGCTTGAAATAGTGACTTAAAAATTTTTCCCAGTGAAATCTCACCAGTGTTTGGGTAAGCTCCTAACATACCATAGAGAGGCTAAAATTAATCAATCAATAAAAAGATCTAGATAAATTTCAAACTACACGAAAATGTTTCAAACTATACACTACTTTAGAAAGATGATTAGAAACTGTGTTCATGAAATAAGTATTTTGTGATTTTCAGATTAAGTTCCAGTGTGTTAATTACATGGTGAAGTGTTTGGCAAGGGAGGTCAAAGAAAGGCTTAAGGCTAGAGTTCAAAAAAATCTTCAAGTAAACAACAGATGTGCCATCTGAGAAGAGATAATCCCACAGTCTAAAACATGGGATATCATAAAATAGAGTACATCCAAAACGACAGAGGAACAAATGAGGTGAGAAAATTAACAAAGAAATTATATGGATTTATTTCATGTAAGTAACAAAGATGAGTTTATTGTCGAAAGGGCCCCTTGAATGATAAAATCACTAAAAATTATGTCATCGAGTAGCTAAAGAACAGTAAGAATAAAGATTGTTTTTTGTCTGTTTATGATATTCAGATATGGAAACTGAGATGAAATATATGTCAAAAATGGCATTAAAAGATTTGGAGTGAGAAAAACATTCGATGTTTTTTTAATTGCTAGGGGGCTCATGTCTCTCACTAAAGAGACAGAGAGAGAAAGTGCCCCGCAGTGGTCACATAGCAATCCTTTCTCCTTTGTTTCTCCATCTCATCAGGATTTGGGACATGGACGTACAGTCACTCAGTATTTTTTTTTAAGCTGTGAGGTCAGGATTCAAACCGTTGTCACCTGTACAGGATCTGCTGTCTATGCACAGATCTTATCCTCTGTGCTCTGGGGTCAGCACAAGACATTAGATTATTTTTTCCTTAGATGACAGAAATTTATTTCTCATAGTTTTGGAAGTTGAGAGTCTCAGATCAGGGTGTCATGGCTGGGTTCTGGGGAGGACTTTCTTCCTGGTTGCAGCTGATTGCATCACTTTGTTTTTAATGAGCAAGTGTGACACTCAAAAGCAAGTAGACTTCCCAATGTGAATTATAAAGAAAACTGTATCTCAATAAGGCATGACCAAAGATATTTTAAGAATGCGAGGACTCAATGCAGGTTATATTCTTGGTCCAGTTATAGTGGCACAGAGATAGTTCATTCATTTTATTTTTAGCAGTGTTCTATTACACGAATATACTACAGTTCCATATTTATTATACTGTTTCTACACATTAGGATTGTTTTTAGTTTTCTGACTATTAAAAATAATGGCATCTAGCTGACCTTATAGCCCACTGATTAAAAGAAGCCAGATCATGCATGACTGACCACAGTTGGTGTACCAGCACCTGTGGTTTGAAAAGAATACCTTGCATGTGCATGCGTGCCCCAACTTCTGACAGGATGGAGAAATAGAGATGGGATTGTGGCATGACCACAAATCATTGGGGATTGCTTCCTCCCACTCCCTCTCTCTCTTTCCCTCTCTGAGTCTTTCTCTGTTGAGTACATGTGCTCTCTAGAAATTTTTTTTTAAAAATAAAATAAGACAATAAGAAGTTACTAGCACCAAGAACTTACTAGCACATCTTTAGAGAAACAAATGCACACATTACAGGTGGGAATATATCCGTGAATGAAATCAGTGAGTAGTAGAGTATGCAAATATCAGTTCGAGTAGATAATACCAATTTATATTCCAACTAGTTTCATGAGCGTTTCTGCTCTATGTTCTTGTTGATCAGTTTATTATTTTATTATTCAAATTTTGGCTACTCTCGTGCTTGTGAAATAGTATCTCATTGTTCTTTTAATTTATATTTCCCCTTTCATATATTGCTTGTCCAGTTGGACATACTTTTATAAAATTTATTTTCAATGTTTTTATTTATATTATTTTGACATGTCTTTTTACAATTAATTTGTACTATTACGTCATAAGATATATTTTGAGATTACCTTTTCCCACTGTGTGACTTGAAATTTTGTTTTCCTAATGGCATCTTTTGATGAGAAGACGTTCCTATTTTAGGTTATTTTAGTATATTTATCTCTATTTCTTGTTACTATTACATCAGCTAAAACTTCAGTTTAATTTTGACATAGTGCTCATGGACATTCTTGTTTTATTCTTCAACTCACAGGAAATATTTTAAAATTTACCCAGTAAGAGTAATGTTTTCTCTCAGTATTACTAAAGACAGAAAATTCCCTTCTAGTGTATAAGATCTTTAACTGGACTGAAGTATATTTTATGTTGGGTAAATTCACTTTGCAAGTTAAATAGTGTACAGTGATTGAATGTATAAAGTAAACTGAAATTTAATTTAAAAAAAGAAAAGAAAAATCCCTTTTATTCTTGCTTTTCTGACACTGATTCTTCCTTTATCTATGTTTTTCCATCCAGGATATGTATTTTTCTCTTAACATTTCTTTTTAATTTTTTCAATGTGGTGTTCTTTTGGTAGTTAAATCTCTCCAATTTTGCTTATTAATGGGAATTACTGATATGATTATGTGGGTGGGATGGAGAGGTATTTCATAAATTAGTGTATTATATTCCTACGAAAAATAGGAAACATTTAAATTCAATTGATACTATTACTTCTAGCAAAAGGGCTCCTCTGTATCCTCTACCTTTTGCTACCCTGTAACCAATAATCATCATTCTGTCTTTTCAGCTTCTCACATTTAGCAGTACAGTCACTGGGGTAGATAGAGACCTAAGCTGTCAGTTTTAGTTTAGCATTTAGAAAAACACCGCTTTGCTATTATCTACATTTAGTTTTTGCTTGTTTCCTTATTTGTTTACCTATGGAGATGTCACCTAAAGTTGTATTGTTGCTTCTTTCAAGGTAATAAACCCTTTAAAAATTAGTAAATTTTGGTATGTTTCTTTTTACTAGAGGGTCAGGTGCTTCACAGAGACAGAGAGAAAGAGAGAGAGAAAGAGAGAGAGAGAGAGAGAGAGAGAGAGAGAGGAGACCTAACCTCCCATTTTACCGCGACCCCCCACGGGTAGTGGTGAGGCTGCAATATCTTCTCTTCTCTCTCTCCCTCCTTTTGGGACTTTGGACACTCAAATACACGTGCTTGGCATGTTTTTCAAGTTGCCAAGTCTGGGACTTGAATCACATAGTCAACCACATGGATCCAGCTGCTTTAACCACCAGGCCATGAAAACGGTCCTTAACTGATATTCTTTAGATATTTTCCTCAATTCTGGGTTTCATCAGCTTCATTATAATGTTCTTTAGTGTGGTATTCATAGCATTTTTAAAATACTTATTACATATATGGTTTGATTATTTTACTAGTTGTGAACGTTACTTGGTCATTGTTCTTTTAAATGTTTTGTTTCCAATATTACTCTTCTCCTGGGATTTATAGGTGTTTTAATATATTTCTCCTGTATTCCACATGTGTTAATGTTATTTCCACTTTTCCCTATTATCTTGTCCTTTACTTCTTCAATATGAATTTAAGTTTTCCTAATCTATTTTCTAAATCCTCAGAATTTGCCGATAAACCTATGTCTTGTGGTTTATTCGTTGTTATGTATTTTTGTTTCAATAATGACATAATTATTTTATGACTTCCTTTTCCTTGATGAAATTCCCCATCTTTTAATTTTAATTTTGAATATAGTAATAATA
This sequence comes from Tupaia tana, assembly GCA_026018925.1. Classification (NCBI taxonomy): domain Eukaryota; kingdom Metazoa; phylum Chordata; class Mammalia; order Scandentia; family Tupaiidae; genus Tupaia; species Tupaia tana. The sequence goes on from JAKSZU010000005.1 coordinate 55,746,155, forward strand.
TTTACTTTAAAGTTATGCTTGTCTGGTAAACTCATTAAATGAATCTCCTCTATATCTGCTTATATTATTTGTCTTATTACTTTTTTAAGTTATTTTGATTTTTATTTGCCTTATTCCCCATTTTTATTTCTTTTGTGTGCATGTTGGGGCATGGGAGATCAGCCATCAGTACATATGAAAAGATATAACAATCATTTGAGATGTTGGATGACATGATTTTTGTATCAACAGGATATACATTTTTCTACCAAGCAGTTATATAGAAGGCATTACCTTAACACAATTAAAACCTAGTGATTAGAAGTTGAGTCTTGGTGTTTATGTCAATTAATCAATTTTATTCTACTTTAATATAATTTACTTCTGAGGTATATGGAACTGCTCTAAGATGTAAGGAATGCTCTGAAGGCTTTAGATATCTCATTGGGCCTCTCTTCCTTGGTTTAGGCTTTATCTAGGATTATTTTTTAGAAAAACTCCAGTTAATTTTTAATCCTCTTACTTGCCACTACATCCGGTACCATTCTAATCTCTATCTTTGTGTGAGAAAAGATGTTACAGTCACACTCAGTTGTCTAAACTTCCCCTCACTTTAGTAATTTAAGCTCACAATATTTCTGTTGGGCAGTTCTGTGATGCCTTCAAGTATCCTTTCTTTTCCCCTCATTGTTCTCTGAGAATTGTTCATTTTAAAGAGGCTGTCAAGTTAACGATAAATGCTAGTAAGGATGCCATGAAAAGGAAAACCTCTTCACTGTTGGTAGGAATACAAATGAGTTGAACCTCTGTGAAAAACAATATGGAAATTTCTCAAAAACCTCCAAGTAGTATTGCCATATGACCCAGTAAATCCTACTTCTTGACATTTACCAAAAGGATCGGAAAATACTCAATCAGAAAAACACTTGTACACCCATGTTTATTGCAACATTATTCACAATTGCTAAAACATGAACCAAACTATGTGTCTAAAAACTGTTGACTGGTTGAAAAACTGTGGCATACACTATATAATATTACCATGAGATTTTATTGTGTGACTCCAAATGGATGAATATGAAAGACTTAATCTTGAGCAAAGTGAGCCAGATCTTAAAAGATACACTTTGTATATCTCCACTCAATTTGTACTGCCCAGGAAAGAAAGAAAGAAAGAAAGAAAGAAAGAAAGAAAGAAAGAAAGAAAGAAAGAAAGAAAGAAAGAAAGAAAGAAAGAAAGAAAGAAAAAGAGAGAGAGAGAAAGAAAGAAAGAAAGAAAGAAAGAAAGAAAGAAAGAAAGAAAGAAAGAAAGAAAGGGAGGAAGGAAGGAAGGAAGGAAGGAAGGAAGGAAGGAAGGAAGAAAAAATAAATAAAAATTTTAAAATTCTAGAAGACTAAATTAAGTCCCTTATGGAGACTACAACACACTAAAAATAAATTAATTAATGTCTCCACAGTGTATATATACTTCAAAACATTATGTTATACACAATAAATACGTAATGTTGAAATTATGCTATGATCAAGAGCAGAAATGTTTGGGAAAAAAATTAAGAAAGAATCTGTCTTAGCAATGTTTGAGGCAGAATTCCTTAGACCAGTTTATATGAGGGATCTTCAAAAAGTTCATAGCAAACACGTATTAAGAAAAAACTACGGGATCAGCAGGTGGAGTGGTGGTTGAGGTGCTGGACTGCCACGTGGCTGACCATGGTTCAAGTCCTGAACCTGGAGGCTTGCTTTCTCACTCTCCCTTTTTGTTTGTCTGTCTCTCACTGGTCAAAATTGAAGAATAATAATAATAGGTATAATTAAAAATAAATAAATCTTAAAAAAAAGAAAAAAATATGTAGAGAGTTCAAAAAATTTTGTGCCAAAATAAACTCCTGCTATAATTCAATTTCCCATGATCTTTCCAAGTCCCCATATACTTCTGTCTATTCCTGCTGACATAACAAAATTCCTGAAACTGAGTAATTTATAAAGAACAGAAAATTATTTCTCACAGCTCTGAAGGCTTGGAAACTTAAATCAAGGCACCAGTAGGCTCAAGGCCTGCTGAGCACTCTTCTCTGTTTCAAAGAAGGTTGTTGCTGCATCTCACATGGCAGACAATAAAAGGGCCCAAGGGTTCTGGCTAGTTCCTTCTAGTCCTTTCACAAGACACTAATACTATCCATGAGGGTGGAGCCCTTATGGCCTAGTCACCTCCAAAGGGTCACACCTATTAATTCTGTTTCAGAACCAGCAGTTGGAGTAATGGCTACGTTGCTGGACTCTCATGTATTCGACCACGGTTTTAGTCTCAGACCCTGTGGCTTAAACTCATGCCAGGTCTGTGTGCCCAAGATCACAAGAGGAGAATGTAGGAAAAGGGATTGAGATTGCAGCATGGCCATCCCTCCCGAGGGGGTTATTTCTCACTTTCTGTCTCTGTCTCTCTGTCTCTATCTCTGTCCTTCTGGTGAGTGTATGTGCTCTATAGCAAAAATCTCTCCAAAAAAAAAAATATATATATGTATATATGTATGTGTGTGTATATATATATATATATATATATACACATGTGTGTATATATATATATATATATATATATATATATATATATACTGTTGTATTGAGGATATAGTTTCTTTTACTTTTCTCTTTTTTTGAGAGACTTTTGCTATAGGGTGCGTGCTCTCACCAGAGAGACAGAGAGATACAGAGAGACAGAAAGCAAGACATCACCCCCCCAAGGCAGATGGCCATATTGCATTCCCTTCTCCATTCTCCTTCTGGGGTTTGAGGCACACATGCACACACACCCAGCATGAGTTTCAAGCCACTAGGCCCAGGACTTGAACCATGGTTAACCATGGGGAAGTCTAGTGCCTCAACCCGTCTGTCACCAGCTGGCCCTGGGGATATAGTTTCAACATGAATTTTGGAGGGGACACACTCAAACTGTAGCAATATCCTTTAAAATAATCAAATATTTTCACTCTCCTTTAATCTTTTATGTTTTAATGAGTATATACTTCCAAACCATTTAAGGTGTACTCAGTTTTTCTGCATAGATTCATTACTTGTTCCATAATGAACAACTTAAAACATTAGATAAAAGTTATACATATATATATATTGTGCGTGTGTGTGTGTGGAGAGGTTTTTGCTATAGAGGGCATGTGTGCTTGCCAGAGAGACAGAGACAGAAAGTGAGAAATCACCCCCCAGCGGGGATGGCCACGCTGCCATTCCTTCTCCTCCATTCTCCTCTCAGGATCTTGGGCATGCAGGCACATGTGCCCGCCGTGGGTTTAAGCCACCGAGTCCGGGACTCGAACTGCAGTCGACTACATGGGAGTCCAGCGACATAGCCATTACGTTAACTACTGGTCCCAAAGCTTTATTTATTAATACTTTAAATTTGTAAGATAATAAAATAATCAACTTTAGATTTCTATTCTATATATTCATTTTATATTGTAACTTTAGGAAGATAGCATAAGCAATTAAAATATTACGTAAGATAGAAACATCTGGCTTGTCTTACCTCTCACCTCACTGCCATGGTCTGTCTTTTGCTGAAGAAAAGGTAAAAAGAGGCAATAATAGAGATTTTTGAGGTTGTTTAAGTGTCTCTGACAATAGCATTGCAGAATTGCCGTGATAAATATTTGTAAATCTTTATTATTAAAGTGATGGGGAACCCAGAGAATTGAGTGTGACAAACATGTCCTCCCCCAGTCACACATTAAATGATTAGAAAGAAGCTGGAGAGAGTAAGGTCAGACTACATGGTGTTTGTGGATCCTTGGGCATTTTAGATAAAGTAAATGCAATGAACATTTTTTTCATTTTATTAATTTTCTTCATTTTCAAGCAGCATTATCTGTAATAGAGTACTTAGAATATAGTTTATTGATAGCATACAGGGACTTGATGGTGCATTGGTTTAAAAAAATGATGCTCTGCAATAGAGTCTCACATGGAAAAGTTCCTGGTTAAACTCTGTACACCTCTCTAAGTATGTGTGGTACACACCTGCCCATGATCCAGGGCTGGCTGAAGGTTGAGGATGAATCATGGCTTCAGGGATCTATTAGAGTTGTGTGCTCTCTCTCTCTCTCTCTCATAGTAGAGATGAATGAATCAACTTTTTAAAAATAATTATTCTATTTATTATTATTATTATTTTAAAATATGCTATAGAGCATATGTGCTCACCAGAGAGATAGAAAGAGAGAGAGAAAGTGAGAAAGCAAGTTGCTAGGTCCAAACTTGAACCATGGTCAGCCTTGTGGGAGTCTAACACCTTAACCATCATGCCTCCTGCTCACATCAGAATCAACTTTTTAAAAATGATAGAATTTTATAAAGGACAAATGAAGCATGAGCCAGAGGAAAGACAGCAGGCACCAAAGAATGAGTTTTCGAAACTCTGAAGATCAGTTGGTTGGGTGGCCACAGATGTTCTGTAGGTTAAAAACATCACCAAAACCTCGTAAGTAATGCATAACTACTGATTCATTGTGGATATATTTCCTTTAAGAAAAACAATTGTGGATATATTTCCTTCAAGAAATATATAATAAAATGGTTGTACTAGAAACAGCAAAATGTAATATAATTGCATTAATTAGTATAAAGTGAACATAGGTAACACTGGTCAGATTTATTATTGAAATCATGACAGCAAATATATAGATATACTATCATTTCTATGCTGAGACCTAATTATAATAAATCTACATGCCATGGAACCTTGAAACTGAAAGTATATGTAGAGGTGATCTTTTAATCACTGTAATTATAAGTTTAAAAACTTACATTTGTATTCTATTTCAAATGCTTGGAATACAGATTAAGTGATTAATTAAAAGTGTGTTTAATGAAATTTTAATATAGTGAGTTTCTAATGACTGGCATCATAGAGCTGTTTGGAGAGTAAATTCACCTGTACACAAGAAAATAGTCCTATATTAATTAATTTGATGCTATATAAGTACACCTATCCATTTAAAAAATACATTTAGGTCATAATATATAATTCATAATCAGGAAATTTATAATTTAATACACATAAATTACTTCTTATGTTAGAACTGAGAACACTTTTTGAAAATGCGTATATAAAAATGCCAAAAGATCTGTTTTCATATACATAAAGTAAAGTTACATTGACCTGGAAAACTAAGAATGCCTGACTAAAATCTACATTTATCAAGTGGAATAATGATCTGTTATTTGTCAACTTGTTTTAATAAATTGTCAAGCCTTCTGTTAAACACAGCCTTAAGTTAGAGAATTTGATCCAAGCAACTGTGAATAGTTGTCATGATACAATCATTGTCCATATGGTTTTGGGATATTTGTAAACTAGTTGAGAAGAAATTGTTCTTTATTAAAATTTAGTTTATAAAGTGGAATTATTTTCCTTTTTGTGTGTGTGTGAAATAAAGGAGTAGTTTATCAGTAAAAGGGAAAGTACATTTCTGAGAGGTAGGAACAGGCCTGAGCAGACAGAAAAAATGGCTCAGAGGCCCGGGAAGTTACATTTTGTGAGATAAAATGGTTAATGAACAAAATAGAAGGGATCCCCAATTAGGGGTTTACTTCCTGTCTGACTTGCCACAGTCTATGTTGTGGGATGGCTTCTGTGAAGATACCCAGGTTTTTGGTGTTTTATATAAAGCATTGAATGACACATGCCAATAGTGAAAAGAAAAGGTGGTTTATAGTAAAAGTGAAAGTGCACTCACGTGAGGTAGGAGTGGGCCTGAGTGGACAGAGAAAGAGTGTCTCAAAAGCCTAAAATAGAATTATTTTCCACTAATCCAGAGACACTTTTTATTTCAAGAATCAATGTATATTTTTTTAATTAGTACTGTAATGAATTGTTATAATTTTCGGTGGTCTTAGAATCCATTTTGAATATAAATTCCTTACCAGAAGTAGGTCTTAGTCACCTTTGACACAGTTCTCAGTTCCATACCTCCTCCCATTTTCTCAAAAAGATAGATCCAAATATCGTTTGTTGTTTGTTTTGTCATAGGACACATGTGGTTGCCCGAGAGAGACAGATAAGGACAGGGGGAAAGTGAGAAATCATCCCCTCAGGAGGGATGGTCACCCTGCAATCCCTCCTCATCTATTCTCCTTTGGGATTTTGGGCACACAGGCACATGTGCTCAAGTGTGATTTTCATGCTGCCAGTTCTAGGACTTGAACTGTGGTTAACCATATGGGAACCCAGTGCTTTAATCACCATGCCACTTGCTGGCCCCCAAATATCCATCTTATACAAGGCACACTGTGAAAATCCTGAACCACATCTTCTGGAGCACCAGCAAAGTCTGGAGAGTTTATTACCACTCTCCAGAGAGACGCCTAAGACCAAATCAGAGAAAAACACAAGTACTTGGATCACAATCACAATGAAAGAAAGTAATTTTCAGTATGTTTAAATACAGTCATATTCCCCTTTTAGACATTACTTTTCACTTATTTCTGCTTTACTGTACAAACTATGCTTTCCTCTATTTTCTTCTAATATGTGATATTATTTTCTTTTCATGTATTTTAATATCATGCTTGCTCTCTCAATGTTAGGTAAAAAGGAAAACATGTTATGCTAACTTAAAGAAACTTACACAGCTACCTTTTGGGCTTTAGAATTTACTATTGTAGAAATTACTATAGCTTTGCCATCCACCACCCCAAGACTTAATGGTTTAATACAGTAAGAAAACTTGTGGACCATACTACTGTGAGTTGCTAGGCTCTGTTGGGAAGATCTGATACTCTCAGCTGAGGTCAGTAAACATGAGAATAAATAGCTTCATTTACATCACACTTGTTAATATCGTATTAGCCAAAACAAGTCATGTTACTAAGTGCAGAAACAAAGTAGAAGGGAACAAAAAAAGTTCTCAGCAAATATCTCAGGAGAATCTGTGCCTATATTTGTTGTCTATCACCATCATGGTCTAACTTTCTATACCTGTGTTTCCTTTTCTGCAAAGTGAAACTATTAATAACTTCTGCACAAGATTCCTAGGAGCCTTCAATTAATTAATATTTTTTAATACTTATAACAAAGTCTATTAAATATTAAACCCCTTATATAGTATTAATTATTGTTGATGTTATTGCTAAATAAATATGTTCTCTAAGAGAGGTCTGTGGAAAAATAAGATGCTGGAATTGCTAAAATTTGCTTAATAGTGTGGACTAGCACCTGCATGGAAAATAAATGTGCTTTCAATAAATACTTTATTAAAGTGTTATCACTTTATTCCGCTATCTTCTCACGTGCTAACTGAAGAGTTCTGGCTTCAGACAAGGCTCCTGGAATCTGGTTCGCAGACAGTGCAGCATACTTCTTAAGGCGAGTTGCAGTCAAGGACTCGGGCCCTTCTAACCGGCCTTGTCCCTACCCAAATTTATATTCCTAGTCGGAGAGTATTTTATTGCAGAGTTCTTTATGTGGATCCTTATCCTACATAAGGCATGTTTTTTTTTTTTTTTTTGAGAGGTTTTCGCTATAGGGCATGTGCGCCCACCAGACAGACAGAGAGAGACATAGAGACAGAAAGCGAGAAATCACCCCCCAGAGGGGATGGTCACGCTGCAATCCCTTCTCCTCCATTCTCCTCTAGGGATCTTGGGCACGCACACACATGCAGCCGGCATGAGTTTTAAGCCACCGGGTCCAGGACGCGAACCACGGTCGACTACGTGGGAGTCCAGCCTCATAGCCATTATGCTAACTGCTGGTCCCCATAAGGCTTGTTTTACCTATACAGGGGATTCCTCAGGTATCTTTGCTGAGATCACCCTATTGAAGAGAGTGGGACAACCTAAAGACACTTTTTCCACTCTGACCCAGTGCTCAGCCTCTTTCTTCTTCTAGCTCTGCTCTTCTTTCCCTCTCCTGTTCTTCTGCCATTCCCCCTACCCCCAGTGTCGATCAAACAAAAGCCTTTTGCTTAAGGCTTCTGGAAATGAAACATCCTCCATGTCTGTGCTGAGTTATCTGACTCTCCCAAGTATAGGGTTGCGTGTGGGGGTAAGGGAGGTGAAATCTTGGCCTTTTCTCCAGTTTACCCCCTTGTTTATATTATCACAGTAAATGATTAGGGCTTTGACTTTTGCCTCATTGCTTTAATAACTCATGAGAGAGAGCAGAGCTGCCAGGAGCCAGAGTAGCCAATTAAAGCGATAAACCTGTATGTAACAGTTAATGAGTTAGTCACAAGTATAAACAAAAATGTGCAGTAAAATAATTGCCAATTATGGTGCTGGTCTTTATGCAAGCTTAATAAGGAAAGACCCTTCTTGAGTGGTAATAGAAAAAATGTGTATTATATTAACATGCCAATGTATTTATTTCTTTGTTATTTCTTTGGTTTGAGTGAGACAAGGAATCTTGTCATGTTCTTTGTGGAACCCCTAGTGTCTATGTGAATGGTGTCATTATATGTGTTCTTTAAAAAAGTTTATTCACTGTATTAATAACTAATATTTTCTATGCTTAGTAATAAAAATTAGATTTTTGTCAGAATTACTATAAGAAGGAGCATTTATGCAACTTGATATAATGGGATTGATCCGTGTGTTATTTTTAGCATCATGTAAGATCAAGGTGGCAAAATATATTTATTATAATGCACTGATGAGTTCTAGATATGTAGCACTGTAAGTAAAATGGACCAAACTAATGACAGAACAATTTAATCAAAGTGAGCACCTCATATTCTCCAACGTTTTTACTATACAGTTTCTTTATTCCAAACTAATTGTTATGGTCTCTTTTTCCCCACACTTTGTGTTCTTACAATTATCTTGAAGTGGTCTTTAACTTTTAGTGGCAGGATAAATAAATCCAATGTTTGACTTTTTAATATATGAAGATTTTCAATTGGAAACATTTTTTTTAATTAAATTGTTATTATTATTTTAATTCAAGAGAGGGAGAATGAGAAAGCAAACTGCCAGGTCTGGGACTCAAACTGTGGTCAGCCATGCAGGAGTCCAGTGCCTTAAACACCACCCCACATGCTGGCCCCAATGGGGACATTTTAAATGGCAGGATACACCAATAAGTGTGGATTATTTTAAACTATTTTTTTAAAAGGCAACTTTAAAAGTGGTTCATACAACATTAATTATCACCACACCATAACAAACAATTTTAAACAATTGATTTTCTCTCTCTCTGTGTGTGTGTGTGTGTGTGTGTGTGTGTGTGTATTCATCTTGGAAAATTAGTCACGGGAGGTGAGAATGTTTTGAACACAGAAGAAAACTTTCAGTGAAAATGATTCCAATGAGCTTTGTGGAAGTCTTGTATTGATAACTATCACATGCTTCCTTGGAGGGTGCTGGACTCAAGGGTATAACAGAACCTTTAAACTTCATTACTTTTGCTTTTTTTTTTTCAGTTATTTTTTAACTCTAAGAGACCAGGGGTTCTAGAGAAAAAGATCCACTGGTTTTATAGAAACTGTATTCTTAATTCTTACACATTTCTAATTCTTTGTCATCTATTTTTTCCTATCCATTTAACCTTCATCTTGATATATCAACAGCAGGGGACTTTCATTTGTTATTTGGTTAAATCTCAAATCTTCTGCAACATCATGTTTAATGGCATTAATTTCAGCTTCAGTTAGCAAGTTTTCTTTCCTGATGGCTTGTCTCCAACTTGCTATATTTTGTTCATTTATTTAATCTAGTTGTCAACTCAGAATATTTGTTGATAAATTGCTTGAATATTTTCTGTCTCTATATGATTGCAATATTTTCTGATTGAATTGTTCCTCTAAAAGAGTGCTTACTTTAATCTTATACTTAAAAATTTCAATTACCAGGAATTTTTGGGTCCAAAATTCTGATGTTTGTGCTTCTTGCAATTACCAAAATAATTTAACAACTTATGTTAAAATGTCTTCAGTCTTGGGACCAGCAGTTAGCGTAATGGCTATGTCGCTGGACTCCCACGTAGTCGACCGCGGTTCGAGTCCCGGACCCGGCGGCTTAAACTCACGCCGGGCGCGTGTGCGTGCGTGCCCAAGATCCCTAGAGAAGAATGGAGGAGAAGGGATTGCGGCGTGGCCATCCCCCCTGGGGGGTGATTTCCTGCTTTCTATCTCTCTGTCTCTCTCTGTCTGTCTGGCGAGCGCACGCGCCCTATAGCAAAAACCTCTCCAAAAAAAGAAAAAAAAAAAAAATGTCTTCAGTCTTTAAATTTTGTGATATGTATATATAAACTTCTAATAATTAGATAAACAATGGCTCCCATCCTTAAGTTTGATTGACTCTTCATAAAGCTGGATCATACTTCCTCATGGCCCTTTCCATTATTTTATTTGACTTATTCTTCTACAGAATTATCTGAAAAATTGACCATGTTGGCATGGGAGAAAATACAGACATGACGTAATGTCAGACTGTAAAAGTTTGAAAAGTTGATCAGCTTGGGGCCAGGTGGTGTGGTGGTGAAGGTGCTGGACTCCCACATGGCAGACCACGGTTTGAGTCCCAGATCTGGTGGCCTGCTTTCTCTGTTTCCTTTTCTCTCTGGTCAAATTAAAAATAGTAATAACAAATAAAGTTAAATAAATGCACAATTATTTTCAAAAATAAGTTTATCAATATGTCATCTGGGAGTATATGCAGTATTCAAAATGCATTAATCAATTTTATTTGGTCACAAGGCTTCTGAGTAATTTCAATGCATCACCTTAAATAAAATTTAGGGACCAGCTGATGGTGCAGTGATAACACAGTGCTCTGCCACACGGGCCTCATGTGTGAAGGTGCTGAGATTGTGCTCCAAAGCCTCCCTGGACATACCTGGCACATACATGTGCCCATGGTCTAGGCTGGCTGAGGCCATGTGAATCACTGTATGAAGATCTTCTTGAGGGTCCATATCTTTTTCTATGTCTCTGTTTCTTTGACTCTCTCTGTTTCTCTGCCTCTCTCATAGAAGAAATACATAAACTTAAAAAAATTTATTGTACATCATCTAGCACATTCCATATGCAATATACATGTACACACACACATATAAAGTATATTGGGAAATACCTTACTGACAATAAAAATAAAGAGTCATCATTTAAAATGCATAAATCCACGAGTTCATGTTGGTACACATCACAGTTTACTACCATGATGAAGTTACAGATCATTTCTGTTTCTTTTAAAAATTCTGTATGTCCATAGCAATCTATTTTTTCTTCTAGTCCTGACTCCAGCAAATAATGATCTACTTTTTTTTTTCTGTACAGTTTAGTTTGCATTTCATAGAAACAGAATGGTGTAGAATGTACTATTTTGTTTCTGGCATCTTTTGTTTACCATAAAGTTTTGAGATCCATCTACTTTGTTGCATGGCTCAATAGTTTATTGGGTTTTATTGCTGAAAAGATTTCCATTTTATAGATAGATCACAGTATGCTTCTCCATTTATGTGTAGTTGGCATATAAGTTATACCCAGGTTTGACCACTGTGAATAAAACCGCTACGTATGTTTGTGCACAAGTCTTTGTGGACAGATTTCTTTGCTTGACGCAAAATGTTGCTATTTGTACAACATCTACATGTTCATCCATTCACTTTAGATTTATTTCTTTAAAGTGTGACTTTCTTATATTGAACATATTTGGATCTTACACTTTTCAGAATTTTTATCTATTTCCTATGTGAAAGTGAGAGGCAGAGAGAAACAAAGAGATACAGACAGTGAAAGAGGGAAAGAGAAAGTCAAGCACCCTCTGACAAACTTAAAGACAATCAGAAAAGAATTCTGTTTCAGGAGAACCACCTTTCCATGCTTGGAGATTAGCCAATAGAAAGGTTGCAAAGCTACATGGATGGAGACTACTTGGGACTGTCACTGTAAACCAGCTGAGGAACCTGTGTATGTTATATCTTAGATCAGAGTAGTGTAAAATTAGCTGTTGTCAAGTTCTGGTATTTTAAAAGTGCAGATAAGGGGTCAGCAGGTGGCATGGAGGTTAAGGCACTGGATTCCCACATGGTCTATTTCAGATTGAGACCTGGAACTGGTGGCTTAAAAATCATGCCAGGCACTTGTTTGTTTCCAAGATCCTGAGAGGAGAATGGAGGAGAAGGGATTGTAGCACAGCCATGTTTCCTGAGGGATGATTTTTCACTTTTCTCTCTCTCTTTCTCTGACAAGTGTTCATACCCTATAACAAAAACTAAAAAATAAATAAATAAATAAACAAAAATAAAAATTTAATATAAGAGAAAAAGTGGAGCCAAAAAATTACTAATTTTTGGAGGGGTGGTGGGCCAGAATTTCTGTTTTTGAAAGTTGGGTTACTATGCATTCTAATTTGTGAACTAATTTGATAACTAATATCTAATGTTATGCTGTGATACATGCAATTAATTACATAAGCACAATGCCTCATGTTTTGAGCATGTAAATACATACATTTGAAGATTATCACGAGCTCTTACATTACTTGAGTGGCTCTTTAAATCATGAGAAAAGTAGTTGGAACCACAGGTGAAAGGAGAATATCACTCCACTCAACGTTTCTCCCTCTATAAACAGGCCTGGGAGTAGAAAAAAAAAAATACAATCAAATGTAGAATGCATTTTTTCTTTACACAACCGGTTTATTCTTCTGCTTGCTTTGATTCTTCTTGAAAACAAATCTGACTGTGAGAAGACCCATTCACAAGGTGGATGCAAGATCACATTAATAGACCAGCACTCAGTACAATGTAATAAATCATAAAATGTGAGTTTAAAATTAAGCCTCTCTTAATATGTGATTATTTCTCCATAAAATTTTGTGTTACATGAGTCAATAATTTGTGTTATAAAAAAGTTCTTCCAGTCTGAAATTTAGCATATTAAATTATAGCTCAGCATAAAATTTTACTACACATAGTTTTCCCAATAACAAGTTTGGTAGTTTTATAACTTCCAAGTTTCATAAAGTGTTCATTTGTTGGAAGGAAATGTGACTTATCACCATCATGGCCAATAGCATGTTTTTAATATATTTTTATAAAACATTAAGTCATAAAATAGAAGGATCAAATGTTAATATTCTCTTTAGTTTAATGTAGTAAAACAAATAAGTGAAACTATAAAAGAGAAAATAAAGACTGAGAATACAGAAAAGAAATAGAATTGAGCTGAGTTTTTAAATATAATAAATATTGATAGGCAAAAGTGGGTAAAGAATGTTCCAGGTAAAGTGGTATGAAAATAGTATATTGAAAAAACAGAGTTTAAAAAAATGATATAATTTGCCAAATGTCTAAATTGCCAAACTGTATGTTTTAAACCTTGGTAAGTAAAAAACTATTATATATTTTTATGGTAAGAGTATATATATTTTGTTTATGTGATTGTGACATAGTTTACATATAAATATGTGACATATCTATATGGTACAAAGTACATATATTTAATTTATCTTAAATGCATTGTCCTAGTTCTCCATTATTATGTTGCTAATAGAAATAGCAGACTGAATGAATTTATGAAAGTAGAGGGTTAATGGCTCATAGTCGTGGTGGCTGGAAAGCCCAAAGGCATCACAAAGTAACAGAAAGCAGAAGTTTGAACACAGCAGAGCATACTCTGTTAGTCTGGCCTTCCCTCTGTTCCGGTCTCATTCCCTCTGCTTGGATACCCTCCGAGTTCCTAATGACATTATCACACCCGAAGGCCTCATCCTGGGACACTTGGAAGGAGTTAAGTTTTCACTTAACATTTTTACAATGCAGTTGGGTCCCAACACATGAATTTCTTAAGGACATTCAAATTCAAACACATGAGACTTTGGGAGGTAATTTATTATGCAAACCATAACATTCTTGTTAGTTCTTTTTCCTTGTATTAAGAGCTATGACTGTGGGATAGATATTTCATCATGGGTTGTGGGAAAAATCTCAATATAGATAGTACTGCCAAGACTTTCTCTGCTCTCATTAGGTTCAACCCAATGTCAGCGAGACAGAGCACCACTAATACCCTGCACTTTATTAAATTTTGTTGGAAAATATTGCAATGGTAACTTCTACTTAACAGATTGAGCCATTATCGTCTTAATTTTTCCTCATTCCCAATTTAAAAAAGAAATCACCTGAAATACATTTACATATATTTTATTGACAAGCGACTAATTATAACATAAAACTTTTCATAAAAGGAATGATTTTCAGGAGAATAAGGGGTGAAGATTTGATTAATATTCAGCCAATCCTTCATTTCCATCCAGGAAAAGGGCTTCACTTCTGGATATACTGACAAACTGTTCTGTAAAAGAGAATAGCATTCTACCTTAAATATTTAATGCTGAAACTCATGCAACAAAATCTTTATGAAAAAGAGAAAATTCTCTTCACGATTACTTTCATAGTTACTTGCCGAATATACAGCAGTAGTAAATTTTTGGATATAGAAGCATAGGAATGAGTATGCATTTGGTCTGTTCTGTACAAGTCCTCAGACCCCAGTGTAACTCAAATTCAAGGCACTGGTTTATAACATACAATTTTTAAAATTTATTTATTTCTTCCATGAGGGACAGAAAGAAAAAAAAATGACAGAGAGACAGGTAACCCCAACAGAGTCTTCATGCTGCAATCCACCCATCTCAGATTGCCCAGATCATAGACACACACATGTGTGCACAGGCAGGGCCCAGGACCTCCATGCAGAACGTTTCCATGTGGGTTCAGTGGCATTACCACTGTGCCACCACCTGGCCCCCTAAGATATATCACATAGAAAATATATGTGAATGAAATAAAAATAAACTTACTGCTTTAAAGGATTTCTGTAGTCAGAGTGAGAGTTTTAATTTAGTTTCCTAAATTTAAATAGATATATGAAGAGTGGATTTTGAAATTAACATACAATTGAATTTTCATTTTTGGTGATTTCAGAAATAAGGAAAAGATCTAATAATATCAACCAACGTATTGTTAATATAAAGCTGAAAAATCTATATGGTGGGTTTTCTTAACAATACTTATTATAGGTAGCTAGCTAGATAGAAACAGAAAAATAGAATGTGTTTTTGTTTTTTAAGGTTTTCCTTAAGCATTTTGATGAAGAAGAAGAAAAAGAATAAAAATTGAAGTATATTTATTTGCTATAATAATAAATGTATTTGGTTTCATTCCTGGTTTCAGTAACATAGCTGGGATCACTTGACTAAAAGGAATTTCCTTGTCATTCATAGCAAGCCCCTTTTGATCACATGTGAGTTTATACTAATGAGGTGATTAGGGTGGGGCCCCTAGATGTTCTCTGGTCGGGGTCCCTCACCAGGAAGTCCAGGTGATAAGAGGGTTGGAACTTTCAGCCCTACTCACACACTTGGGATGGAGCCAGGCAGGAAATTAAGCTCTCTACAAGGTCTTTTTATTTTGTTCATTTATTTTTAAACATTTCACTGTAAGGTGTGTGTGCTGGCCAGAGAGAGAGGGAAAGAGAAGAAAAGTGAGAAATTACTGTCTGTGAGGACGGCCACACCACAATCCATTCTCCTCTCAGGATTTGGTATGCATTCATATGCAGCTTGGATACTTTCTGACTGGTCCTAGACTCTAACCATGTGGTTGGCCATGTGGGATCCATTTTTCTCAGCTACCACGCCTCCTGCTGGCGCTGTACAAAGTTTTGAACAATAAAATTTCTGAACAATTTTAGCAAATTATTTAACTCAATTTGGAGGTCATAGGAACCTCCAGTTGAGAGCCGCCTGGTCAGAAGAATGAAAGGCCTCTGGGACTTACAAGTATCATTTAAAGTAGGGTCTGTCTTTGTTAGATTGAGATTCTAGCATGAATTTAGGACTAAATCCAGGTAATTACAGAATGGAATGGAATTTTTTGACTCCCAGCTGTAGTAGTAGACTTACGTGGTCAATGTGGGGGAAAAAAAAAACACACACACACACAACCGGTATCAGAAGTATTATGTGTGAAAATGTAGAAAAACTCTCCCTGTGTGAAAGAAAAGCAGTCCAGAGCAGGGGAGGAATACAAAGCCCATTTAAATTATAAAGACCTCAGCAAACCATAAGCCTGAGTCTTTGGTTCCATACCACCACCATCATGGTGGTGGCGCAAGAAGTCATGTTTTAGTTTGCAGTAAACAATCTGTGATACTGCAAAAGGACTGTAGATTTTTTTTTTTTTTTATTAATTACTTTATTTATTTTTGTATATACTTTCAATCATATTGTTTGGCTTACAATGAGACCATTTCGATATGTGAACATTTCTCCCCAGACCCGTTGATCGAAATATCTTCAACAGATAACACCACACCTCCCCATCCCGTCAATGCTCTACCTCTTTATCCCTTCTCCAAATGTCTTTCGTTGGGCCCCACTCCTCCACATACACCTCATCTGACATTCAAACCTATCTCTTGTGTTTGTTCAACTGTTAGTCAATCAGTTTCAGACATAGAATGCAGACAAATGGTATATGTTAAGTGGGGACATACAATGTCTCTCCTTCATAGCCTGGCTTGCCTCACTCAGCAGTACATCTTCCATATTCTTCCACTTTCTGTCAAAAGCCAGGGCTCTGTTGGTTTTTATGGCTGAGTAGTATTCCATAGAGTATATGTGCCACAGTTTTTCAATCCATTCCTCCATACGGGGGCATCTGGGTTGGTTCCATGACTTAGCAATTGTGAATAGTGCCGCAATAAACATCGATGTGCAAGCACTTTTCCAAAAGACCCCATATTGCCAAAGCACTTCTACACAAGAAGAATGGAGTGGGTGGCATCTCAATCCCTGATCCAAAAATATATTACAAAGCTGTGGTAATAAAGACAGCATGGTATTGGCACAGAAACAGACATGTGGACCAATGGAACAGAATAGAGTCCCCAGAAATAAGTGCCCAAACATACAGTCAACTGATCTTTGACAAGGGGTACCAGTCAATCCAGTGGGAAAATGAAAGCCTCTTCAGCAAGTGGTGCTGGAGAAACTGGACTTCCACTTGCAGAAAGATGAATCTGAACCCCTACCTCTCTCCTTTGACAAGAATCAAGTCAAGGTGGATCAAGGATCTAAATCTAAGACCTCAAACTATAAAGCTGCTCCTGGAGAATGCTGGGGAAACTCTGGGAGACATTGGTGTAGGGAAAGACTTCCTAAAGAAGACCCTCAAAGCAGAGTCCATCGTCCACAAAATAGACAAGTGGGATTACATCAGACTAAGAAGTTTCTGCATGGCCAAAGACACAGTAGTTAGTGTGAATCGACAGCCCTCAGAATGGGAAAATATTTTTGTAAATGTTGCATCAGATAAGGGACTGATAACCAGAATACACAAGGAACTAAAAAAGGTGTTTGGAAAAAAGACGAGCAACCCTATTAAAAGATGGGAGAAGGAGATGAAGAAAACACTCTCTAAAGATGACATACGAATGGCCAAAAGGCATATGAAAAAATGTTCAACCTCCCTCATCGTAAGGGAAATGCAGATAAAAACAACAATGAGGTACCACCTAACCCCAGTCAGATTGTCTAATATTAAAAAAACAAAAGGACTGTAGATTTTATAACGGGACCTTCCCACCCTTGCTTTTTGCCAATATTCTCGAGTTCCTAATATAAAGAATATGATAAAGACAACCAGTTGCCAGCAATATTTGTAAAGAACCAATGAAAACTCTTAACAAAAAAAATTGACTCCTGTCCTCTTCTTGCCTTTCTCTTTGTTATATAAACCAGCTTTCCCAGTCACTATTTTGATAGGTGAATGTCTGGGAAACTAGAAATTTACTCATGCATTCCTGAGCCTCGGCTCAAAAACATCTTTTTTTTCATTCATTATACCTCTGCCTTCTTTTTTAGGTTGACAACCAGAATTGGTGTTAGAATCTAGATTTGCAGGGAACAGCAGTTACTGTAATGGCTATGTCACTGAACACCCATGTAGCTGACAGCGGTTCATGTCCCGGACCCGGTGGCTTAAACTCACGCTGGGCACAAGTGCGTGCGTGCCCAAGATCCCGAGAAGAGAATGGAGGAGAAGGGATTGTGGCGTGACCATCCCCCTCAGGGGGGTGATTTCTCACTTTCTATCTCTCTGTTTCTGTCTGTCTTTCTGGAGAGCGCTCGCACCCCATAGCAAAAACCTCTCCAAAAATTAAAAAGAATCTGGATTTGCAAGAATGTCCTAGGCTCATAGAAATCTGTATCTTGGGAAGAAAAAGCATCGAGGATGGGGAATGAGCAGTTTTTGATGCCTAGGTGGCCATGTAGTTGTCCATGGTGTGGAGCAGCAGCTACACTGAGGTCTGTTAGTAAAGAGAAATGTGGGTGATGGAAGTTAGAGTTCGAGTCCCCTCTCAGGGAGTTGGTTCACTAGGTAAGTAAGGAAATAAAAAACTAAGAAGAACAAAATAAATATGTAATTCCTGGTTGTTGTTATCTATAATAGTTAAACTAAAATTAAAAGAAAATTCTGGATCAGACCTTGATACCAGACCAAACCCAGACGTTGGTGAGTCTGATCTTCAGCCACTAGTTTCAAATTCATCTCTCGAAAGGAAAAATTATGCTGGGACTACAGTAAATTCCTCTGAGAACTCTGCTTGCAATAAAGGGAGTCAACATGAGAGGAGAGTAAATCAAGAAATTAATAAAATCAAGAGTTACAATGTGAAAGATCTGTTTCATTTTGTAGATTTGAACTACAAATCAACTTTGTAAAAAATATTTACAAAAATGGTTTGTGAAAACAATTACATTATGGACAATGCATGGTTTAGAACACTGCAGATTAACAGATCATGTTGGGGTTGACACAAAGCTCACAGCTCACTCTAGAACAATCACAGATGACTATCATAAATCCAGACAAAAAGCAGGTTATTCCCAAGGATAAGCCAGCCTACTGGCCTAGATAAAATCCACTGCAAGGTCTGCTCACCCTGACCAAAAGGACTTCTGAACTTTTCGTATAAATGCCAAATAGCACACTCCAGATGTGCAAGACATGTGGTACTGACTGGCTTTATTATGCCCTGAATATTCATTCTGTTGAAACAAACAAACAAAAACACAAATGCACACACAAAAACTGCATCAACAATTTAGTTTAAAGATATTAATTGGCTTTAAAAATAATCCTTGAATCAAGTAACAGTTCATTCCATAAAATAAAATATGTGTTCCAATGAACTGAGCAGAGGAGCTTGGCTTGATTTATGTACAGAGAAGGGCTGAAGAAAACATAAAGAACAAAAGCAAATTGGTCCCTTCAAAATTATTTTCCTTGTAACATAGGAGCAGGGCATAGAACAAGAAAATACTCGGGTTTACTTTGGGTTACTACTCTTGTTTAAATATTGAAACAAAGCTTCATTATTTTGCTGATTAAAACTGCACTGTTCAGGAAATTAGACTCATATTTCTTTGTCTTGATTTTTCTAAATACCATCTTCAATATGGTACCACAAAAATATGCATGATTCCATTTTGATTTTTAGTCTGGTCTGTTCATGTCTAGTCCTGGAGCTCAGATCAAAACAATGGCCTCATATAACTTTTGTTCAGCTACTTGAGAGATGCTAACAAAAAAATGATGTTAATTAACAAGAAAATTTGGAGAGGAAAAAGGGAGAGTTAAGGGACTCTTTAAGAAATAGGATAAGTAAAGAAAGCATTGATAGGGTGAAACACAGAAGAAAAAGAAAGGGAAGAAGCAAAAGACTAGTCACAGCAGAGTAAAATGTTTAGATGGCTATTAAGAAATGGAAGAAATAAAATGGACATTTAGGATCAAAATAAAAGTGTTTTTTGCAACTCTGTCAAAGATTGGGTGGGCCAAATGATCCACTTACATCCAGGGGCCCCAAAAATATTTGGCCTGTTTATCTGAGACAGCTCAGCACTTTGCAGTTCTTGCAGCCATGATCAGGTTTCAGTTCCCAGGTCAGCTCAGTGTGTGGGCATCTAGGATCCTGGCTGACTGAAAGATTTGGGAGGGGGAAGAGATCACAGTTTGAGACTCTATTGAGGGTACTTCTCTTTTTTTCTGTCATGATTTTAAAAAAAAAAAAAAAAAAAAGGAAGGTATTTTAAATAAAATAAAAAGCCAAAAGGTAAACATAATCAAAAATCTCATCTGAAATTATCTGGGAAAAATCATCAAGCAAATTAATCATGATAAAGATTGACAAAAGGCCCTTGGCTCTATGATTTCATAGGGACCAAAAGTCTTTTGCATTTGAGTGATTCAAATAGTTTGAAGGTAAAAAAGAAAAAGTTTGTGGGCCTTCTTGATATGGGAGTCTCAATGCACTCTAGTCTACCCTCTCTTTATAAGAAAAAGCATGCTCTTCCACTTTTACTTATTAAGTAACTTTGAAGTGAACCAAAATGACATGATCTAAACTGTTCATCTTCTAATAACAGACATGTCTCAGGAGGTTTTTAGCACTCTGATGAATTTTTCCTGAACCATGTTAAGTAAGTGTTTGCAAAATGATGATCTTAAAATAAATATTGCACTGTCTGTGTTCATTTATTTATACTAAGTTTATTTCTTCCGTAAGAGTAAGAGGTGGAGAGAGATAATCAGTCCCAATGGAGAGTTTATACCATGATCCACCCCAGCCTTAACCAGCCAGGATTCTAAGTGTGTACACACATGCCTTAATGGGCCCCAAAAAAGCTTCAGACATAACATGAAACCTTACGATATGGCTTCAGAATCACAGAGCAGTATATTACAGCTATACCACTACAGCTGGTCTCTTCTACAGTTATCATCTGGAATGCTTTTTTGTAAAAGAATTATTTATTTTTTTTATTTATTACTATTATTTTTAAAATTTGTTATAGAGTACATGTGCTCAGAAGAGAAAGAGAGAGAGAGAAGCAAGCTGCTAGGTCTAGGACTAATACCACGATCAGTCATGTAGGAGTCCAGTGCCTTAACCACCAAGTAACCTGCTGGTCCATGGAATTCTCCTCTGAAGAAGAAATTTTCTCTCATCGTGATGATTATTTTTACCTATTTTTGTTATGAAGCTTATTTTTTAAAAATAGCTGCAGTAATATTTCCCTTTCCATGGGCTCTTTTTATAATGTAACTTTGATAGCAAGCAGCAGAAATAGTGTTTCTTCCTCTTGTATCTGTGTTTTACACTTCAGTGGATGTGTCACTATGTGATTTATACGATTAGGTAATGAAAGGTGATTCTAGCTTCCAGTATTCAGTTCAACTCCAGCATTCAAGTTCTATCCCCAGGCATTAGGTCACTAAGTCACTGATCACATGACATAATGAAGAAGAGGGAAAACATCTATGCCATTTCCAGTGACCAATAACATCAAAAAAATTAATAAATATTTGTTTTGTGCCCTTTAGTTTAAGGTGATTTGTAAAAATAGCAACAGTAGCTAGAACCCTTCTGTTACAATCAACTACAGAAATAATTTTGTAGCTAAAATATTTCTAATTTGAGCAGTCAGGCTTTGTCTGTTTGTTTGATTATACTGCAATTTTAAGTACTTCTTTCTATCTGTCACAAAAAGATGTCCTATCTCCTGTTGCATTTTTTTCCTGTTACAGTCATTTTTTTTTTTCAAGAAACTCATTTCTTAATAGTGTGCCACTGGATTTAGAAACCAAGAATTCAGCATAAGATCACCTTGCTACCACTACTCGACTGCCTCTGTTTCTATGCACTTTAGTAGTCAAGCTCTGAAATAAATTTAGAAGAACACATAAGTTCATGTTGACATTTGCAATTCACATTTAATAGATAGATTTTAAATGATTTTTATTTATTTTTCTAGTTTTTTCCTTGTGCTTAGAATCTGTTTCTCACAAAATAAATGCATTTATTTACTTTATTTAGACTTAAATAGTATTAAACTTTAATAAAGTTTTTTGAAATTGTTTAGTTCTTAAAATATATCCTAGAGGTCGGACAGAATTTCATATTCAAATGTTCTGAGAAATTGTTATTTTGTAATTGTTTGTCATCAATTTATCATCTTTGTGTGTTATCAATTATTAAATCCTGCCATAGCTTTTTCTATTTATGTGTAAGTTTTATATCTGCATTTCTGTACATATTCATTTAATTTTGAATTTGAAAAAATATTTAGTGGGTCAGCAGGTGGAGTGGTCGTTAAAGGTGCTGGATTCCCACATATCCAACCAAGGTTCAAGTCCTGAACCTGGTGGCTTGCTTTTTCACTTTCCTTTTCTCTCCCTCTGTCTCTCTCTGGTCAAATTAAATAATAATTATAATAAATAAATAATGGAAATAAATAAATAAATCTTAAACAATATTTAGTAAATCCATCTCAGAAAAGAAAATAAATTTATATAACTTCTGAATTTTTATTCATTAATTTTAACTATTTTATTAGTTATTTTTTTACTTATTTATTTTTAGCTTGCCTGAAGATAAATGCAATTAATAGAGAAGGAAGGTGAGGAAGCACTCTCTTATGGGGAATGGTCGTGTGGCAATCTCTTCAACTTCGTTTCTCCCTCCTTTTTGGATTTTTTCACACACACAAACACACACCTGGCATGCTTTTCAAACTGCCAAGTTCAGGACTCAAGCCATCCAGTTGGCCATGTGGTGTTCAGTCATATTAACCACCATGCCCCAGCTATATATTATGATTTAAATGCCCTGTTTTTATCAGTTTTGTTAGTTTAATTACCATTGATGGAAATTTTATCACTCAGAAGAAAATATCTTCTAAGTTTGGTTTAACACAAGTATACAAATTGCCCTCATTTTTTGAACATTAGACTCACAGTTTTTCAACCTTCTGAGGGGTTTATAGTGGTATTACATGCATTTTCTACTTAATATCTTTTTTTTTTTTAACTTAGTACTGGTTTATCAGGACATAACCTCATTATAAGATGAAGAGAATTTGTGTGTGATTTTATTTATCTTGTTACTCTTGATGTACGTGTTGGACTATCTCACTCGTGATAATATAAAGAAATTGATTTCAATTTATTCCAGAGTCTAATAATTGTGATTTTAAAAAAATTGTGAATTTCATTTTTGGAAAATATTGAAATATTTGAATTAAAAATCACACATATGCATTAAATAAATTTTTTTAAAATATTGTTTCTTAAACTTATAATAATTATTATCTTGTCTTTTATTACTATTTTTTTTTTTTTTTTTTACGTTTTGCCATAGGGCTAGTGCCCTTGCCAGAGAGAGACAGAGTGAGTGAAAGTGAGAAATTATTCCTCAGTGGGGATGGTCCTGCCATAATCCCTTCTCCGTTATACCCTTGGGATTTCAGGCACGCATGCACATGCGCCCAGTGCCCATTAAAATTAAGAGACAAAGATAATAAAGGAACCGTTATAAATATATCTCAGAACTTAAAGGAAAACATGTTCACAAAGATAGCATTATGTATAACACTATAGCAAAAAAATGGCTTTTAAAAACAACCAAAGGTCAATTATAAACTGAAAATTACAACATTGAGAATGAAAAGACAAAGATAGATGAACTAAATGGGAGCATGGTGTGGCAGAAAAAAATAATCATTGTACTTGAGACTAGACAAAAACAATCTATCTGTCTATCTATCTATATAGGAATGGCCAAGTAGCCTGATGGTTGAGGAAGACAGATCCCACATGGCTGACTATAATTTGAATCCTAGCCCTGATGTCTTGAAAAAAACACTAGGCATGTGTGTGTACATGCCCTAAATCCTAACTGGATGGAAAAGTATTGAAGAAGGGGTTGCAGCATGACCATACTCCATTAAAGAGGACACATTTCCCCCTGCCCTGATAAACACACACACTTTCTGGCAATTAAGAAAAAAATAACAATAATAAAAATAAAATAGGTAACTCAGCTTAAAAAAAAAAAAAAAAAAAAAAAAGGAAAACATGATAGCCTATCCCATTCAAAATAAATAAGTGTTTTGTTGATAGAGAGCAAGACTTATACACTGCTGAATGGAGAACAAATTGTTATAGCCATGCAGGAAGGCAAAATGTAGCATTTTGCAAATAAAATTATGCACATAGCTTTTGATGTGCAAACTCATTCTTGATTATATCGCGTGGAAAAATACAGGGTTTGACATGAACAAATAAGGAACGTTAATTTTTGCATTTTTTATTATATGGGCAGTTGAAAACAACTTAAGGGACAATCAATGGAAGATTAAAAAATACAAAATGAAGACATAAATAAAATGAGGAATTAATTTATCAAAAGAAAGAGAATTCATATAAACAAGTGCTGGGGCTGGCAGGTGGCATGGTGATTAAGATACTGATTCTCACATAACTGACCACGGTTTGAGTCCCCAAGCTGGAGGCTTGCTTTCTCACTTTCCCTCTCCCTTTCTGTCCCTGTCTCTTTCTCTGGTCAAATTAAAAACTAATAATAATAATAATGATGATAAATAAAGTTAAAAAATAATTGTTTAAAAAATAAAGAAGTGTTGACAGGAAAAAGTAGGAAATATCAATATGATTTAAGATAAAATATTTTAAAAATTCATACAAGCCAACACTATATATTTTATTAAAAAGGTATATGTGTATCCTTTTATAAAAATAATATAGTTACATATTCAACAGCACAATAATATGTCATATAGTTTTTAAACAGTAAAAAAGTACAATTATCTTAATTTGTTGACCATTCTTAAAGTCTGATATGATAGATGATAGAAACGAAGTTTGTAGTCTCTATATTGACAGAATGTGAAACACTAGCTAAAAAGAAAAAAAAAAAAGGCAGAAATTAGAAGGTGGTAGAAGTTAGAGACTGTGGATATATTGATTTATAAGAAGCCCTCAGGCATTTATAGGATCAAAGAGAAATGGTTAGAAGTGTTCAAATTTGAAATTCTAGGAGCCGTTGGTTTTCCTCCTTTCATGCTTCTGTTAAAATAGAAGATTCACTACCTCCTGATAGTGAATGCTCTTCTCAACCTTACATGTGGTGCCATAGAATTGTGCTGTAATAGTATAAAATTGATCAGTACACTCCATAAATGTGTAGCATTGCTGCATTATGGGAAATCAAGTATTTGGGATCAAGGACATGGACTGAATTTCTCAACTTACTGGAGTTTGACCTTGGAAGAACTCTGTAGCATTTATCAACCTCAGTATACCATTATTACTAACAGAAATATGTGGAACAGACAAAGCAGGTCTGCTTACCATTTGGTCATCAATGATGCATAAATAATTTTGGCTTTTATCATGAAGTTTATGTTTAAATGTAAAGTTCATATGTATTTTGTCTAATTGGAAACTAAATATGTTTTTATTCTTTCTTTTATCACTCTTTATTTTCTAATAAACTGAATAAACTATTCTTAAGCAACCTTAATATTATACCTATAAGGACTTGATGATTAACATAAGCAAACTTATTTATGAAATAAATGACTCAACACATATATAAAATTGCAAGTATCTGTAGGTAGCTTCATTTATAAAATCAAAATGTAATTTAGAACTGCTTAAGGAGCTATTTTATAATTGGTATTGAGCTTCAAATTGTAATTTTAGTGTAAATGTTTGATATAAATATTGAATTCAGGTTGTATTTAATAATTGTGTATTTACTTTTGTACTTTTTTCAGCTGCAATCAGATAGAAGATGAATCATTCTGAATATCTGTGAATTTTCTGTGAACCTATGGTCTCACCTGTTAGCAAGTTAGAAGTTGGCAGACACTGACTTGAAAGTTTATCAGTAATGTATTTTCAATCTTAAGTAAAGATACATTGCCTAGAAGAAAAAGTTACCTCTTATACATCTAATAGAACATTACTTCAAATCATGAAGATAAAAGAAAAAATTAATCAGATCAATCCTTTCAAAGTACTTGAAGAGAGGTCATGCTGAAGTGTCTACATTTATTTATTTGTGTAATTATATAAATTAAGAAGAAATTAGAAAATTGCAGTTTGAGCTAGGAAATGTACAAACCTAGAAAGAGTGCCATTTACAAAAATTTTAAAAGCTTGACAAACAACAAATAAATGACTTTGTTGAAAGCATCGAAGAGCTGAGATTCCAGGGCAAATAACCAAGTCTTAATCTTGACAAAGACAGGCAACTACAAAGAAAGACATGACCCCATACTTTGCCTATCCAGTAGTGTCCACACTTCTAAGTGTCATATAAGTTGTTAGAAAGATAAAGCTGGAATGCACTATCAAGTTGTTATAGGCCAAGGTCAACTTAAAGTGGAAAAAAGTAAAGCCCCTGAGAGATACAGACATAGGGGATCTAGTATCCTCTTGTAGAACTTTTCTCTAAATTTGTATCAGTTGAACACAGAGATCAAGAGGATTCCCTATTGCACTCCTTCCATGGGTCAGGGTAAAAAAGAAAACAGTCACTAGCAGTTATTGCCAAAATACATTCAGATCCATGTTCCTTTCTTCCCTACGGAGAACATATTGATATCTAAGTAAAAGGCCATGAAAACTAACGACCTCAGGATAGTCCTTTAAACCATTACAGCATGGGCAGAGGAACAGTAACCACTATCAATGGTATACCCAGGTCCCTTTTTTCTAACTCTCCTAAGTAAAAGGACATTTATTCTTCAAGAAAGAAGAACATTAATACTTTACCGTGATAGAACTTTGAAAACCCACTGAAGCCAAGGGAGAAAGATAAATTGGTAAGAAACATTATGTCTTGGGGAAGGGCAGGAAAACATAGTAGGTACAGAATGACATCTAGAGCAGAGTCAGAATACCTTGGGAAGACCACATTGACAAGACCAAGATTTAGTGCTTGTATTAAGGTGAATCATTGTATCAGAGAATTTCCCCCCTCACACACATATGATCATATTAGCAAAAGTCAAATAAGAGATTATTTCATTTGTAGAACACAAATAGAGCTGCAAGAAATAGGCATTTCCAGATTGAATTCACCATGGGTGTGAGGAGCTCCATGAATCTGTTCCATAGTATAACTTACAAAAATTATTTTGAAAAAAATAATGTCTATGAAAGTACCTGAGGGTAACAAAAAAATAAAGAAGCAACTATTTGAGAGAAATATATACAAATTTAGTTATAAAAGCATATATTTGTAGTAGAACCCAGACCACTTCCTTTCTCCCTTCTCTAAGCTCAGTGCTCAGTGTAATGGACACTTAATTCCAGTATGCTGTAGTCTGGAACACACGGCTGCTTCCTTCCCCATCTCCCTGTCAGAAGACTTTCTTCCTAAGTACAGGGTTTCAACATTTCTTATCCTGCCCCCAGCGTATCCATTGATGAAACTAGGTGCTTTGTGAATGAGGTAAAAAATTATGAGCTCCCTTCTTTGGCCAGCCTTCACCTGTGCAATGGAGACTACCTTACATGTGGCACACAAAGGACACTGGAGACCTAGAACCATTCCTGGACTGCTGAGGTGGTGGCTCCTCATGAGAAGAGGCAATCAAAGGAATGTCATGATTCCACCAACCTTCTTCACCAAGCTCTTACCTCATAAAGAGAGACAGGCATCACTCAGAGAAAAACTTACCACTACTCACATGTCTAACCTCAGAGCCCTGGCTGAGTGGCTTTACTTAGGGGTAAAAGAAAGCCATCTGAGGGAAAATTGCACACATTGAGCTCTCCTCTCCCCTCTACACCCTGTTTCTCTGAGATCTGGCTGCTGCCTCAGCTGGATCTCATGATCCCCTCATGACCCTTCCCTTATCTCATGGAACCAGCCCGTGGCCTCAGGTGTTTTGAGGTATACCTCACACCTCTCCCACAGTAAACATCACAAGACCAGCCACTAACCCTGACATACCCTACTGATGCTATTAACTGATAAGCTGAACTGGTATTGAAACTCCTAAACCAAATATGTCTTTACTTGTCTTACGTGTGCTTTGGTCTTGGTGTATAAAAACTGAATCTGTATTTGCTGATGGAATGGACCATTCTCCTCCCAGTTATCAGAGGCGCTCCCTAGTAATAAACTCATGTCTTTATCTGCTGGACCTCTGAATGTGTTCTACAGAATCAGTACACATTGGGCACAGGCAACCCAAATTGGGGGATTCCCCCGAAACACCATGTAACAGATAGCTCTTAACCTTTTTCAAAGGAATTGACAAGCCAGCAGTGACATAGTATATAAGGCTGGTGGATCCCACATAGATGATTGTGTGGTTCACTGCCTGGACCTGGTGAATTGAGAATGCTGTGTGTGTGTGTGTGTGTGTGTGTGTGTGCATGCATATACCCATGTATGCACCCAAAATCCTCAAAGGAAAAATCGAGAAGGTACTGTGGAATGGTCATTCCCTGAGGGATACTTTTCTTACTACCATATCTCTTCTTTCTCTCTCAAGTGAGCACACATTCCCAGTAACACATTTAAATAGATAAGTAAATAAATAAACAAGAAAAGATACTGACTTGGAAGAATAGAGCGTGGAAAAATTTAAGACTAAAAAACTTATTAAGAACAGTGGAGTTTATGATGAAGGCAATTTTGAGACTTGTGAGTGTAATGGAGAGAAAGTCTAGATTGTAGGCTGACTAGTTAATTTGAAAGAGAGAACTGGGGAGAAAAGAAACCTGAAAGGAGCAGTCAAGGATTTAGGAAAAAATATCAAAAACTGACTTCAGAGCTATTCATGATTGGGGTGGAACAGATGGCAGAGTAGAACTCTCCAGCAATTATCCTCTCACAGAAACATCAATTTGCACAATTAACTACACTCAAAAATGCCTTTGAAAGAGTTAAGAAAAACAGGCAAGAGACTGTAGTACCTCTTTATAACAAAATAATAAGAAGAATACATGTTAAAAAGATAAGAAGGAATATTTCACATCACTTGTGTAACCTCTTTTCTAAACTCAAGAGCGAAGCATGGAGAGAGAGAGGAGAGAGAGAGACCTTCCATTTGAAGGTAAGAAAGGTAGTGTGTATAGAACTTTACTTTGGACCCACTGGCCCAAAGCAAAGAGTACAACCTAACACTGGGTGGACCCACTTGATTCTTGATGCCAGTCTAGTATCCACAACTGAACCTCCAGCCTGCTGGAGATTCTGGGTAGGAAAAACATAACCCTGTGAAGTGGACTTATATCCAGTCCACATAACTGCATACTGACTAGAGGAACCTTTGGTTCTAAAACAACATCTATAGCAGGAAGGCCTCAGCAGTTATGGGCTTCAGGCATACCCCGGAGCAGCACGAGCCTCAGAAGCTACTAAATACTAACCTGGTAGCATCCCGACAGCAGAGTCCTGGCTTGGGGTAGTTCCCAATATTATAATGACCGCAGTGGACTAGATTTATGTATTATACTGGATGACCCACACAGAATCTCTGGTCATGATTAGTATTGAAAGGTGTTCCCAGACATGGCGCCAGTGCATGGGATGGTGGTTAAGGCACTGGAATTCCCACATGACTGGCCATAGTTGGTGGTTTTCTCTCTTCTCTCTCTTTTCTCTCTCTCTCTCTCTCTCTCTCTCTCTCTCTCTCTCTCTCTCTCTTTCTCTGACACAACTCATGTGAAAAGAAAAATAACAATAATAAGCTTTTTTAAAAAAAGGTGTTCCCAGACAAAGCCAGTCTACCAAGATGAAAATATTAGGCACATATTTCTTCAAATGTGTAGACAGCAATACATGGTTACAAGAATTAAAAATAATCAGGGAACCATGCCATTAAAAAAGAGACAAACTAAAATGCCAATAACCGTTCCCCCCCAGAAAAAAAAATAAAGATGTGTAATCTGTTGGACGAAAGTTTTCAAAATAAACTTGCATACTTTAAAAGAATAAAGAACCATAATTCAACAAGATGAGAAAAACAGTAAGTGCTGAGAATGAGAAATTTATTAGAGATTGAAATAAGTAAAAGAAAACAGAAATTCTGAAACACACCCACCCCCCACATATTTGTATATATGCAAAGGAATATAAGAATATATATCATGCAAAAAAATAAAACTACATAAAAGCTGAAAAAACTAGGTTAACATCAGACAAAACATACTTTTACAAAATGTTACTAGAGGTAAGTGGGGAGATGTTTTTAAATAATAAAAGTGTCTGTACATTTGGGAAAGGGTATGACACAAAAGGCATGAGTCAGAAAATATAGATAAAGTCAATTTTATCAAAATTAAAAACTTGTGTGTTTCAATAGTCACCATTCAGAAACAGAAAAGACAAACCAGAGAACAGGAGAAAGTATCTGCAAATTATATATGTATAAAATGGGACTTTCATCTAAAATATGTGAAGAACTCTTATAGCCCAATAATTACAAGGAAAATAGCCCGAATAAAAAATGGAGAAAACATCTAAACAGATATTTATCTAAAAAATGGCAATAAGTACATGAAACAATACTCAATATTTGCATCAGGAAGATGAAAATCAAAATGATGAGATACTACTTCACTCCCAGAAGAATAATTATTATCAAATACATAACAACTGTTGGCAAAATTATGTGTAAAATGGATCACTCGTGCATTCCTGGTGAGAAGGTAAGATGGGGCAGCATCTGTGGAAAATAGACTGTCAGTTGCACAAAAGACAAAGCACACAATTACCGTGTGACCCAAAAGTCCACTGCTTGGTATATACTCAAGAGAAATGAAAATATATTCCCACATAGAAATGTATACCTAAATGTTTATAAAAGTATTATTACTAATAGCCCAAAAGAGAAAACAACCTAACTGGTCATCAGTGGACAAAGTGAAAGAGAAAATGGTACTGATACATTCTTTAAAATGAATGAATCCTGAAAAGATCATGCTAATTTAAAGGAGCAAGATATGAAAAACCATATATTTATAGTCTACTCATATTAAAATACCGAATAAGGTAAGTCTATAGAGATAGAAAATAGATCTGTAGTTGCTTAATGTTGGGAGTGGTAGTTCAGGAAACAGGGAGGTAATAATTGGTATGGGAATTCTTTTTTTTTTGGAGAGGTTTTTTCTCACCAGACAGACAGAGAGAGACAGAGAGACAGAAAGCGAGAAATCACCCACCAGGGGGGATGGCCATGCTGCAATCCTTTCTCCTCCATTCTCCTCTCGGGATCTTGGGCATGCACGCACACGTGCCAAGCCTGAGTTTAAGCCACCGGGTCCGGGACTCGAACCACGGTTGAATACATGGGAGTTCAGTGACATAGCCATTATGTGGAATTCTTTTTGAGGCAATATAAATCTAAAACTGAGGCGGTTATCACTGTACCCATGTGTGAATATACTAATAACACTGAATGGTATTTAAATACTTGAATTGTAAGTTATGTGAATTATAGTAATAAAGATATTAAAAAGATAGATCTTCTCTGGGGAGGATCATGAATCCTCTCTGGAGAGAACAACATTGACAACAACATACAAGGCATGAGAAAATAAACAAGGTATCATAAGAGCTATTTCAAGTCTCTTGTGCACTGAGGGTAACGACAGGAACAGCGAGATCCCAGTGCGATTCTTGATTAATTAACACAAATATTCATAAATAGGAAAGGTGTACTCATCCAAAACATAAATATACATATCTCTGTGTCAACATGTAACCACAACAAAAAGAATGACCTATACAAAACAATTGTAAAAAGTCTGAAGAGACAAAAAACTTCATAGAACAAAATTCTATAAAGCATATGGTAAAGATATCACAATGGGAATTAAATGATTAAGGTTAAAAAGTTAAAGGCACCATTTAAAAAATTGATAGCATTCAAGATCAGATAGAAAAACTCAGCAGAGAAATGGGAAGTTTAAGAAAGCATTATACTGGGACCAGCAGGTAGTGTGCTGATAGCAGTTTGAGTCCCAGAACTGGTGGTTTGCTTTCTTTCTCTCTCTCTTTCTTTCTTTCTCTCTGTCAGTGTCCTTTTTAAAAAGAACTATACATACTTGCTTAGAATAAGAAACAAATTCAGTAACAAATATTAAAATGCCTTGACATGTCATCAAAAAGATAATCTGAGGACTCAGTAAGCTTGAAGATGTGTCAACAGAAGTTATCCAAACTAAACGTCAAAGAGACAAAAAAAAGTGGAATAAAAAGAAAACAAAGCAGTCAAGACTTTTGAGAAAGTACCAAAAAGTCTGATATCATTTAATTAGAATGTCAAACGAAAAAGGTTAAGAGTCAGATAGAATGTTTAAATAAGCAATGCATGAAAAACATTTTAAACTAGGAACATTTTTGTAAAGGATAGCATTAGTTTTTTTTTTTTTTGTTATTTTGTTTTGTTTTAGGAGAGGTTTTTGCTATAGGGAGCGTTCACTCGTCAGAAAGACACAGAAAGACAGAGAGACAGAAAGTGAGAAATCACCCCCGGGAGGGATGGCCACACTGCAATTCCTTCTCCTCCATTCTCCTCTCGGGATTTTGTGCATGCACGCACAAATGCCCGGCGTGAGCTTAAGCCACCAGGTCCAGGATTCAAACCGTGGTTGACTACTTGGGAGTCCTGTGACATAGCCATTACGCTAACTGCTGGACCCATCATTGGCATTTTGATAGGGATTTTACTGAGTCTTAATTGTGTTGGGTAGTATAGACACTTTAGCAATATTAATTCTGCTCTTTTTTTTTTTTTGAGAGAGAGATTTTTCTATAAGGTGTATGTGCTTGCTGAGACAAAACTGAGGAATCACTCCACTTGAGGGATGGCCACACTAAAATCTCTTCTCCTCTCAGGATTTTGTTCACACGCACATATGTGCCTAGTGTGAGTCTCAAGCCTCTGGGTCTGGCTTTTGAACGATGGTCAATTACATGGTAGTCCAGTGCTTTAGTCTCTATACCACCTGCTGGTGTGTTAACATTAATGTTAAATTAATTCATTTGACATTAATTCTTAAATCCATTAGCACGGAGTATCCTTCTGCTTGTTTGTGTCATAGTAATTTTTTTCCTTCAATGTTTTCTAGTTTTCAAAAAATAACAAATTCTGGGGACCACATGATTACATTGCTAGACTCCCATGTAGCTAACCACATTTCAAGTCCTGGAGGCTTGAAACTCACAGTGGGCACCTGTGTGTGCATGTCCAAAATCCTGAGAAGAGAAAGGAGGAGGAAGGCTTGTGGCATGTCCATCACCCTTGGGAGGTGATTTCTCACTTTCTGTCTGTCACCCTGGTGAGTGCACATTCCCTATAGCAAAAATCCCTCTCTAAAAACCAAACCAAACAAAACATTAAAAAAATAACAAATTCTGATAAAGATGTAGAGAAAGGAGAGCTCTCTTTGACACTGGTGATGGGAACATAAGTTAATCTATTCATTATGGAATGGTATGAAAGTTCCTAAAAAATTAAAAATAGAACTACAGGCACCCCTCACTTACCAAGCATGTTCTGTTCCTATGACCAGGTCATTAGATGAAATGGTTGATAAGTGAGAAGTTTAAAGGCCACTGTCTTGTGTTGTGCCATCACAGTTATACATTTTGCAATAGATGCCATATGGCACCACACTAGAATAATGTAATTGTATCCATACAAAAAGTGTACATTAGATAAGCACCAGAAAGTGAACAGGCATAACACAGTACAATACACGTCCAACACAATTGTCTTTATTTCAAATAATGACTAGGTCTATAGGAAATTCAACTTGATGATTTTGTTGCAATTTGCATCTCTTACATATTCTAGAACATAACATTACAATCAGCAAAATTTATAAAAATGATGTACTAAAATATTAAAGGATATTAGGGTTACTGTTTTAGTCACTGAATCCTTCAAAGGAAGGAGAACTAGGGTAGTAAATACGGACCAACTGTTGGAATGAGATAAAAACTGAGAAACACTGGAGAACTGGTCATGAGTCCAAGTGATCAGTAAACAGTAAGCCTTTAAGTGAGGAGTATGAGTGAGTACCATATCGTACAGGAATCTAAATACTGGGTATACATTTAAATGGAATGAAATTAATATGCCAAAGAGACATCTGCACATTTATGTATAGTGCAGCTTTATTCTAAATATACAAGATATAGAATCAACCTAAATATTCATCAATGGATAAACGAAGACAGGCAGTCTATGTATACATTGGAATACTCTTCAGCCACTAAAAGAATGAAGTCCTGTCATTTGCAGCAACACAGATAATCCTGGAAGACCTCATGTACAGTGAACTAAGCCACCCAAAGAAAGCAGATATCATCTGATTTAACTCATATATGGAATCTAAAAATTTGTCTCAAACAAGTTACCAAAGGTTGGGAAGTGTAATGTGGTGGAACAGGAAAAGATTGTTGAACGGAAAAATATTACAGCTAGGGGGCAAGCCCTGTGAAGGAAGAGGGATCCTATGTAGCTGAATTCTGCTCTAGTGGCTTGGAAAACTGGCTGATCATGTGCATCTTTGCCTGAAGTCCCTAGAATACAGAAAAATTGAAGATGAATTTGTGTCTGACGATGCCCCTTTGAGGGATACTTTCTCTCCATCTCCCCATCTCTCTGTCTCTCTCTGGCGGATGTATGCACTGATAACTTTTTTAAAATTATAGTTAGAAAGTGGAATGATTCTAGTGTTCCATTTGCACAGTAGCGTGACTATAGTTGACAATGATACACCATATATTTCAATGTAGCTAGTAGAAAGTAATTGAATGTTCAAAGAGCAGGAAAATGATAAATGTCTGAGGTGATGGATGTGTTAATTACCCTAATTTGATCATTAGAACATTGTATACATGTATCAAAATGTCACATTCTACCCCATAAATATGAACAAGTATTATGTGTCAATTAAAAAAGAAAGTAAAAGTTAGGAACAGACACATTACCACCGATTTAATAAAATCAGAGAAACTTGGACCACATGACAAAGATAGTAAAAGAAAACGAAAATTGAAGAATTATATCTCCTACAGTTGCTAGTAAAACTAGAAAAATGTATTGAAAAACAGTTTGATCTTACCTTGTAAACTTGATCATTTACATACCCTTTTAACCAAAACTTTCACCTTTAGGTCTACATAAGAAAAAATTCTTATAACATATGAAAGGAAACATTACATAAATTTTACCAGGAGATAGTACCTGAATTTTTGAGGAAGTATTATTTACAAAAGCAGAGACAATATATGTCACTCTACAGAGGATACTTAAGTTTTAGAAAATTCAAAAATGAAATACTATTCAGCAATAAAGTGTAGCTGTACCAAATACAAATATACTGTTAACATTGTTGAGTAAACGCTACCTCAATTCATTTATATATAATGAAAAGATTTATTGAAAGTAAAAATAATCTAAATGATATACTTTAATCATGTACATATACATACAAGCACATAACAAAGAATACATGATTTTTTTGGTTTTTTTAATTGAGAAGTTTTTACTATAGGGTGCATGCGCTCACCAGAAGGACAGAGAGAGACAGAGAGACAGAAAGCGAGAAATCACCCCCCAGGGGGGATGGCCACGCTGCAATCCCTTCTCCTCCATTCTCCTCTTGAGATACTGGGCACGCATGCAAACGTGCCTGGCATGAGGTTAAGCCACCGAGTCCGGAACTCGAACCACGGTCAGCTATGTGGGAGTTCAGCGACATAGCCATATCCTGCTGGTCCCAAGAATACATGATTCTGAATCATGTAGGCCATTTAAGGGGATCATTATGGAAGAGAAAGAGGAAAAACATTTATGCAAATATATTATTCTTTGTTCTATTCTTTCTGTTGTGATAATTTTAAAGAATTTTGTTATAGTAATATTATGAATGATTGAAAAATGATCCAATCAATAAGAAGATTGCAAATTATCATTTTGTGTCATAAGCATTTTGATGATGATATATGATATCAAAGTAAAATTAAAGGTAAAGCCAAAAAGGAAACACCAATAACTGAACAAACACAAAACTGAACAAACAGAAAAGTACCAAATCAGAAATTTTATTTTACTGTCATAAAGATTATATACTAATATTATATTTCCTGGACAGCATATATTATTCAATAATTCCTGAAATTAAGTATTGTTAATGATATACAATTTTCCATGCTGTATACAAAGGAATATATGCATGGCAGTTTTATACAAGACCACAGTCCTTTGTTTTGTTTTCTTTGTAACATGTAACTAATTATTCTCTGAATATCATGACAGTAAAGAAACTCCACTCACAGAATTTTCCACAGAGATAATTTAAAATAAAACTAGTTATATGCAATAATATTTTCCAGCAAAAATAAGCTAATTGCAATAGTTTGATAGTAACAAAGTTTCCACTGAAATAATTCATTAGAAAGTATTCACATATACGGAAAATTAAACTACGAATTGTAGACTTCTCATAAGCAAGAGTTAAGTACTCTGTCTCAGTGTCCTTAAGGTATCAAATGCTTTACACAAGCAGAAGACACAATTAGATAAGTCAAAACCTCATGAAAAACTCATTGATTCTGGCATTTATTACAGATTCCAGAGTGAGAATGAACAAAGAATTAGGGTACATTTTGGCAGTGCCAAATGTAAAGAACCTTTGTAAAAGTTATTTCATCTTATTTATATAAAGATGAAAGAAAACAAACAAAGCTCAAGTAACAGAGATTAACTGGATATGCAGGCTTGTGGTACAGGGCAAGTTATTTAGACAAAGAACTTCTTTCAATAATTTAACTCTCTTACAAGCATTGTCAAACTTGCAGAAAAGAAAAAATGCATTATTAATTCTGTTAGAAGAGAGTAAACTGATGAAAGAAAATAAGGGACCAATAGTGGTTACGTTGCTGGACACGCAGTCAACCATGGTTCGAGCCCCAGACCTGGCAGCTTAAAACTTACACCAGGCATGTGTGCATGAGTGCCCAAAATCCCCTGAGGAGAAGGGATGCAGAGTAGTCATCCCCCTGGGGAGTAATTTCTCACTTTTTGTCTCTCTTTCTCTGTTTTTCCACCTAGCACATGCCCTATAGCAAAAATCTGTCCACACAAAAAAAAAAACAAAAACAAAACAAAAAAAAAAAAAAAATCAACTCTATGTCCAGGAAATCTAAATCTATAAGTTAAAAAAACCAACTCTTTAGTAATAATTTTAATGAAGCTATAACATTTAAAAAAGTGAAATAATTACTAACAAAACTCACAAATCCTTGAAATGTGATCCTATGATATTCAAATCTAAATCTCTAAATTGATTTGATAAGTTTAGTTGAATCAAATAGATTTATTGTCTTCTACCTATTTTTTATTTGTTATTGTTTTTATGAAATTGGGTTTCTAGTACATAATTTAGAAAGCAAACTTTTACCCATTCACAGAATAGTTATTTTTACCAGTCAGATGGAAATGTGAACACAATTTTGGAAATAATGCACAGACTGACAAGAAGAATTGTCAATATGAACTAATATTATTGTTAAAGGTTTATATAAAATCAGAAAATGTAGTAACTATTCTAAAATAGAAAATAATTCAAACATATATATGTAGATATTATTTTCTTTTTTTCCTTTCATTTTAATTTTTTTTTCATTTCATTTTCTTCCATATATTCAATCACATTAGTATTTGTCTTACAAAATGGATATTTCAGCAGGTGAACATGTCTCCTTAGTACTATTGATAAAACTACAAAATATCCTCAACAGATAATACCACACCTCTTTGTGCCATTAATGCTTTGCCTCCCTGTCCCTCCCCCAAATGTCCTTCCTCAGACCTTTCTCTTTCACACACACTATATCTGGTATTTACATCTATATACTGTGTTTCTATAATGGGCCCAATAATTAGCATTCATTGGAAACTACTTATTCGGTAGGTTAGTACCAGAATAAACTAATGGGATAAAATGTTTAAGTAGTAATATTTTAAAGAAAAGAAGAAATGATAAAAGCACTGTGTACATTTCATATCAGTGGCATTTATAAGAGGGATCCAAAGACTTTGCAAAGATTTTCTCCTAGAATTATTGTGTTAGCAGACTCTCTATCACAATGTCACAAAGAATTATTAGTCAATAATTTGTAAGGTCATGTTTCGAAAGTTGAAATTTTGCTTTGTCACAACACTTTGATACATTTTTACACAATTCTTGGGATGTCTTGTTAATATACTATATAAGTTCAATAATCTCAATGAAGTACACCATATATTAAAGATAATAACTGTCCTTCAGAACAACTATAAATTGAGAAAGAATTTTTTTTTTTTTTTTTTTTTTTTTTTTTTTTTTTGGGAGAGGTTTTTGCTATAGGGTGTGTGCACTCACCAGACAGACAGAGAGAGACAGAAAGTGAGAAATCACCTTCCAGGGGGGATGGCCATGACGCAATCCCTTCTCCTCCATTCTCCTCTCGGGATCTTGGGCACGCACGCACATGCGCCCGGCATGAGTTTAAGCCACCAGGTCCGGGACGCGAACCATGGTCGACTACATGGGAGTCCAGCAACATAGCCATTATGTTAACTGCTGGTCCCGAGAAAGAATTTTTAAAAAATTTTCTATGTTAACTTGTAAACTTTTAACAATTATCCACATGTGGTTAAATATGTGTCTTGATAAAGGAGCAAAGAACTATTGGGTTGTTGGAAAAGTATTACATGATTTTCTGTATTTTTCTATCTAAAAATGCATCATGACTTTTCCAGCCACCTAATATATTTGATTCACTTTTTATGTATTTATATCTGATTCCACTAAAATTTGTTGGGATCATTTGGCTGGGATGTTATTAAATCCCCAAATTCTTTCTTTTTTTGGAGATATTTTTGCTATAGAGCACATGTGCTAACCAGAGAGACAGAAAAACAAAAAGCAAGAAATCACCTCCAAGGAAATGGCCACCCCACAATCCCTTCTCCTCCTTTCTCCTCTTGGGATTTAGGGTAGCACACACGCACATGCCCGGTATGAGTTTTAAGTCACTGGATCCAGAACTCAAACCTCTTTTGACTATGTGGGAGTCCAGAGATATAACCATTATGCCATCTGCTGGTCTAAATTCCCACTTTCAAGCACATAATTTCGGGTAGAAATCATCTGGGAGAGAGTTTAATGTGTGCAATCTTTCAGCCTTCACTTAGATGCATAAAGAAAGGCTTT
This sequence comes from Tupaia tana, assembly GCA_026018925.1. NCBI lineage: Eukaryota > Metazoa > Chordata > Mammalia > Scandentia > Tupaiidae > Tupaia > Tupaia tana. The sequence continues at coordinate 55,785,252 of JAKSZU010000005.1, forward strand.
GGGCTAGGAGCACTTACTTACCAAGCCAGAGTCCCTAATAGCCTGTGTTGGACTTGTGATCTTGTGTGGGGATATCTTTTCCTGTTTCAGAATCTGTGAGTCTCCTTTGTTCCTAAGTATGCGCATCTTAAGGGCATTTGCCATGTCCACTCCTCTTCCCGTGAAGAGGTGCAGGCCCTTCTGCTGCAGAATAAACAGGGTCCACTAATTGCTGCTGGGAAGGACTCACTTGTTTGTTGTAATGGGTTGATGGATAGTTGTTTATTTTAAGGATAGTTAGGTGTGATATTAGTGATCTCACAGAAAAACAACCTAAAACTCTATCTTAAACACATTGATTTCCTCACAATTTCAATGGGCCAATAATACAGGTGTAATTTAACAAGGCCCTCTTGCTTAAGTTCTTTCACAGTCTGTGAACAAGTGCTCAGATCTCAAGGAACAACTAGTAGAGAGCCTGATTTTACGGTCATTCATGAGGATTTCAAACTGAGTTTTCCAAGGGTTGTTCCTAATGCAACTTATAGTGGCTTACTTTTCCGTGAGCAAAAAGAACCAGAGAAAGATTACTAACAAGGCAGAAATAACAGTATTTTATAATCTAACCAATTCTTTTTGTTAGGAGTAAGTCACTAGATTTGACACATCTTAAAAGAAGCAGATTATACAGTAGCAAGAATTTCAGGCTATGGGGTTATTATATATTAATAAAATATTAAATTTATCAAATAATTAGAAGGAAATATCCAAACTCCTCATATTTTAATCATTTCACCTAGGTTATACACACACCCACACATACATACTCATACATACATATACTAGTGAGCAAGAAAGTCAAAGAGATTTATAAAGAAAATAATGTTAAGTTTAAACTATCAGATATTGGCTCATTAACAATTCCAGTAGCTGAAAGTGTAGACTGAATTGATGATTGGAAAATAATACACCAATCGTATAGAATAGGGTCCTGAAATAGACCTGACTATTTACATTCACCTACTTTGATATAATTGGGTGTAAAATGAGGTGGTAGGTTAACTATATACAAAGAGAGATGCAAAGGGACTTTTTAGGAGAATTAAGTAATTCTGGAGGCCACGCAATCCCATGATAGTCTGTCTGCAAGCTGGAGAACCAGGAAAGCCAATATCCTGACTTAGTCCAAATCTAAAGGTCTCAGAACCAGGGAAGCTGATGATATAACGTCATTCCAAGGTTGAAGGTCCAGTTGCTCAAAGGGGTTTCATGGAGGCAGGGCAGAGGAGACCATTGGTGTATTTTCCACAGTTCAAAAGCCAGAGATCCTGCAGTTCTCACATCCAAGTGTGGGGGAAAAAGGTATTTCCAGCTTCCAGAGAAAAAGAATTGACCCTTCCTCTGTCTTTTTGTTCCATGTTGGTTCCCAGATGGTGTCTGCTCCTGATTGAAGGCAGATCTTCACTCTGCCCACCTACTCTCTACTCTCTTTCCAGTCTCTCCCAGAAATGCTCTCACAGAGACACCTGGGGCAGCACACTCATTGTAATTAAAAGCAAAACCAGCAGGGCTTTCAGCAGTAGCAGGATGGGCTGAGTGTCTGTGCTTTCCCACCTATCTGAGCGGCCCTACTGCAGCCAGGCTGACAACCATAATCAACTATCACAACAGTTCAGCTAAAGCAATTCTGAATCTTGAACCTTCCCTCATCCAGCTTACAGAAATCAATGCCTACTAGGTTGTAGCAATCTAAATATGAATGGTAAGACTATAAACTTTTCTGGAGTTATTATAAAAGGGTGAAACATCACTTAAGACAAAAATATTAGTTCTATCACTGTGGTAAAGTGGACCATTTGAAAAAATAAACGGGAACATTCTAAAGTTAAGCATTCTTATTTGTGAGCCTGCCAAATAGTACAATGTGAGCAGGATCCCAAATAGCTGACGACAGTTAGGAATCTGAAGCTTGCAGCTCAGTAAACAGGAGGGGTACATGTGCAAGAATGCCCCAAATCCTGATGGGATGGAGAAATGGAGGAAGGGGAGTTATGGCATTACCTCACCCCATGAGGGGGTGCTTCCTGTCTCACTTTCTCTCTCTGGCAAGAATTGACAGCTGCTAATAATTAAAAATCTGTGGGAAAAAAAAAAGACGTGGACAACTTGACCTTTTCTTTTAAAGTTAAACATTAACTTCCCTTATGACCCAGCAATCAAATTCTGAAGATTTTACCCAAGTGAGTTGAAAAGTTATATTTATATAAAAATACCTGAGACTAGATATGGAAGCCTTGTTTATAATTACTAAAACCTGGAAGCAATCACAATGTCCTTCACTAGGGAACAGATAAATAGACTAGGGCCCATTTATTACAGTGACATACTATTCAGTAATAAAAACAGGAAAACCACTTATGTGAAGCTCACAACAACATGCATGAATTTTAATGCATTTTGTTAAGTGATATAGTCTTGATGCTATTTATTATATGATTCCATTCATTTGACATTCTGGAAAATCAAAAGTATATGAATTAAAATAAACAAATAGTTCCCAATGATTGGTAGACTGAAAAGGGCTTGAACATAAAATAACATTTAGAAGAAATATTAAATATTAAAGGAACTGCTCTAGGGCTGTAGGTATATAATTCTATTAATTTACCCAATAAAATGCATAAAACCAAATCCAATAAAACTACACAGTGAAATTTCGTGTACACAAACTACTTTTTTTTTTTTTTTTGGAGAGGTTTTTTTCGCTATAGGGCGCATGCACTCGCCAGACAGACAGAGAGAGACATAGAGACAGAAAGCGAGAAATCACCCCCCAGGGGGGATGGTCACGCCGCAATCCCTTCTCCTCCATTCTCCTCTCGGGATCTTGGGCACGCACGCACACGCGCCCGGCGTGAGTTGTAAGCCACCGGGTCCGGGACGCAAACCACGGTCGACTACGTGGGAGTCCAGCGACATAGCCATTACGCTAACTGCTGGTTCCCACAAACTACTTTTTAAAATCACTTAATATTTGGCTAATTCTAGGATAGAGTGATAAATTATTTGATATTATTACAAAGGTAAGACAAGTCTCCTCCAAAGCAGGTAGAGATAAGAAACAGCTGTTTTAAGGAAGTTTGGAGAATGGCATTATGACCAGAGACTGTCAGAATAAAGACAAAAGGCACTGTACATAAATTTGCTTCTCATAGAAGAAACAAAAACTTAAACAGGTAAATAAATTAAATTTGTTCATAAATCTATTTCTCTTGTTCATAATTTTGTTTCCTAAAGGAAATATATGTTATTATTTCTTTTTTTTTCACCCCCCAGAAATTTTGTGTGTTTGTAAAAGATGGAGAGGGAGGGAGAAGAGAAAGTACCTCCTACAAGGAATGGTCATGCTGTAATCCCTTCTTCTCCATCCCTCCTTCATTTCAAGATTTTTGTCATGATGCTGAATCCATATAGAAGATCATGGGTTTGGTTTCCTGGCTTACCAGTGTATACTACACATGCACATCCATGATCCTAGCTGTCTAAGAGGGCTGGGGGAGGATCATGCTGCGAGACTCTGTTGAGGATACTTGTCTCTCATGACAGAAATTTAAAAAAAAATTAAAGTTTTAAGTATTCAAATAACAATAGTTTAGTTTCATGGGCATTGGTTTTAAAAAAAAATAAGTTGAGACCAGCAGGTGGCGTGGTGACTAAGGTGCTGGGGCTGGACACACACATGGCCCACGGTGGTTTGAGTCCTGTACAGCTTGAAAATAACACAAGGAGCATGTGCATTCATGCCCAAAATCCCAGGAGGAAAATGGAGGAGAGGGGATTGTGGCATGGCCATCCCCCTGGGAGGTTATTTCTCATGTTCCCTCTCACTATCTCTCTCTGTCTCTCTCTAGAGAGCATACGGACACTATGACAAAAAGCTTTAAAAAAATAGTTTCCAATGATTTTTGTCTACCTAAGAAAACCAAAATGACTTTGGATAAAACAATCTCTGCAAATTCTCTCACTTATAGTCATGCCACATACTTTTATTCGTTTGGTGCATCATTATTCTGTATCTTTTCATCAAAAATATCTTGACACTTTTGAACCTACCCTGTGGTCCAGCTCCCATGTAGTATGTTAATTTTTAGTGCACATAGAAAATTCTCACTTCATTATGACCTTATGACAGAGTGTCACTATGTCACGATCCATCTCTCTCAGCTTCTTGACGTCTTCAAATAGGTGTACACCACAAAACAATCTTCACTATCAAGCAAATTAACATATTCATTCTTTACATTCATCTTAATGTCCTTCCCTTCTTGGATGTCATCTTTCAAGTAGGTGACAATAGTTTCCTTCTCTACTATTCTCTAAAATGAATGCTTATGAGTTCACTCACCATATTTCTAATTATTATTAAGCATTTCCAATAATTACTAAGCAGACAAAGTCACATGGTCTTAATTGTCAAGGGGGTGTATTTCCAAAAGTGTACAAAAACCAGATATTGGTGAGCCCTGGAAGTATCTACTATAATTGTAACATCAACTACTGGTTGTAATAAATCAAGTGTAGTGGCATGGATTTTTTAATACTCAATAAAAATGACCATGTGAAAACACTTTGCAACTTGAGATGGTGAGTTTCTCCTTTAAGTGAAGATTTCAAGCTTAAGTATGATGTCAAAGTGATAATATATTAAGTTGTTGAAAAAGTCATGATGCATATGCATTTTTGCATAGAAAAACAAAAATATGTCATGACTTTCCTGACAACCTAATAGATGAGCTATCTTAGTAGATGATCTTTAATCTTTCTTTGAAGTCTTTGATAATTACAAGTTAACTATAATACAAAAAAAGAATACCTCACATATGAACCTAATCAATGATATTTAGAAATTACTTCTAAGAGAGAAATTATACTTTCTAACAGAATTTTAGTATTGACTTCCCCATAAAGGTTATTTTTTTGGGGGGAAGCCTTATTAGTCTGAGAAAAAAAAAAAAAAAGGAAAAATAGGCCAAGTTCAATCTTTCCCTAGGCTATTACTTCATTTATTTTATTTTTATTTTTAATTCACTTAACCAACACTTTAAAATATTTTGCATTTTCTTATTTAAAAAAATATCTCTTGGAACAGCAGTTGACATAATGGCTATATTGCTGGACTTCCACGTAGTAGACCACGGTTCAAGTCCCAACCTTGTGGCTTAAACTCACGCCAGGTGTGTGTGCATGTGAGCCCAAGATCCAGAGAGAATGGAGGAGAAGGGATTGTGACATGGCCATCCCCCCGGGAGGTGATTTCTTGCTTTCTGTCTCTGTCTCTGTCTTTCTGGTGAGTGAACGCATCCTATAGCAAAAATTTCTCTCTCTCAAAGAAAAAATATATATATATATATGTATATGTATATCTATATCTATATATATATTTAAGACCAGCTCCATGGTACTGTGCTAATGCACTGCTCTAGGGTAGCTGGATTGCACATGGTGACCACAGTTTGAATCCCCAACCAAGTGTGTAATATTCAAGGTCCTGTGGTCAGGAGGACAGGAGGAAGGGGATTCTTACATAACCAGACTTTGCAGGGAGTGCTCTTCTCCCTCTCTTTACTCTCACTCTCATAGGAATATGCACATGCTCTACACAAATAAAGCATAAACTTTGTTTTTTTCCTGATTAGAATTTTAAACTTGCTAAAACGTGTGGGATATAATAATACATATTTGTACCAAAGACATAGTTGAATAAAGTAGTAAGGTACAGTGAACACTGATCAATACATTTCTTTAGGTTGGAGAATATCCTCTTTAAAATGATTTGTTCATATTACTGGTGAGTGCATAGTACTTGAAATCTAGAAAGCAGGAGAGTCGGTCAAATGGAGGGATTGTATTTTACTCTAACCCAAGTATCTTGGGTATGGTAATGGGACTGTCCAGAACTGACCTCACAATAACTGGATGAAAAGAAGTGTTACTTGCAGACTTCTGTCAGGCACCTATTCCTAAATTCTCACCAGAAGAAAATAATGCCTACTTAATATACGTGAAACAGAAATCTAGTAACATGAAAAGCCTATAAAAGAAATGATAATGAACTCTGTAGCCATATTTGCTCAATTGCCAGTACAATTCAGCAAATATCCAAGTGCAATTTTCAATAACTGAGACTGAATGTAGTGGTTTATGTAATTGTGTTACAATTATTATAAGTGCATTTGCTACCACAGGAAAATCTTCTTTTGATGAAAATAGACTTGTTTTTACTTATTAAGTAGGACTGCCTGTAAAGAACCTAAGAAGGAGGTAGAAATTGCTTTCTTGCTCTCTGGCAAGATCAATAAAGAAAAGAATTTCTAATTGACATATTTATTAGTAAGCTTCCCCCCCGAAAATAGGTTTTCTTAGATGAATTAAGAGTTCCTAAATTAAACATTACCAGCTAGAATCTTTCTCTAAATATATGTAAACTGTATTAGGTTGCAATGTATTCTTTCAGATCAACTCATGTATTAAATTGCCTTCCTATATTAAGTTCTCTTAAGCTAGAACATAACTCAGTGTATTGTAGTTATGAATATGCCTGTGTCAGAAGAGACACCAAGTTACTCTCTGCTCTTACTTCCCTTTTCCTCCCATCAGTATGGCAAATTCCCTCTGCTTGCTACTTCCACTTCATACTAATACATACATGCTCATTTATGAAAACCTGTTTGTTGCCAATAAACTATCTAAGAATAAGATTATTCTATCATCGTTCAGGAAATAAACCCTGCACCAACAAAAATGGCAGAACATTAAAAAAATACTAAAATAAATATTATAAAAAAGTGGAGCTTAAAGAAACAGTATAATTTTTTCAAGCTCACATAGTATTTCTAGTACCAGTCTATTTACCATCGAAAGTGATCTATATTGTATATGATTGTATGTTTTATGCTTGTAAATCATTCCTGAGTATTGAATATCTTTGTATCTCTAGGTTGTAGTAAGAGGTCATTTCAACAAAAACGTTGTAATGAATTTGATATGATTTTATGTATTTTTAGAATACCTTGACTTTATAATCTTTTGATTTTCAGAATTACAATTTAATAAGCACAGTTGTTATCAGGGTTGTGTTATGTATGAAAACATTGATATTCAGAAAAATAAATTGCTCAAAGCTAATCTGCTGCCTGTAGCCCATGACTATTAATTTCCTCTAGGTAATACTGGCCTCCTTTGTGTTACATAACTATTTTAAATAAAGAAGTAACTTTATTGACAAGGAAAAAATATGAATATGTTAGGAGGGATGGAATTTTTTATATGTTTCCAACAATGTATAATAGATTGTTAAATACTTCATTTTTACATTGGAAATTACATACTGTGTTGTTCTATTCATTTTATAAAGTACAAAACAGATTATGAATCTTGAATTTCAGTCTAGATTAATCCATCAAAAGTAGAGTGCTATTTTTAGAATTACATTAGTTATAGACCATGAATGACTAAATTTCATTGTATAAAGATCAAGGCAAGGGACCAGCAGGTGAGATGATGATTAAACCCACTGGACTCCCTCATGGCTGACCATGGTTCAAGTTCCAAACATGGTGGTTTGATTTTTCACTTTCTCTCTCTCTCTATCATGAGAATATGTGACTCATGGCAAATTAAATACTACTACTAATAATAATAATTAATAAAATTAAATAAATATTTTTAAAAAGTATGAGTATAAAGTTCTTATAATTTTTAGAGAAAAAGCGAACTAAAAATATATGTACTGGACACTTAAGAATTTTTTTTTTTGCCATAGGGCAGGCGCCACCACGCCCCTTAGGAATTTTTTTTAATGTAATGTAATTATGTTTAGTGATTTTCATTGGGCACAGACTGTCCAGGCCTGGAGGTGGTTTTCTCTTTCCCCAAATTACTATTTGAATCACATTCCTCTAGTTTAAGTGTACTTCTTATTCATGAAAAACACTTTACATATTGACCATAAATTGGGCTCACAGTACAATGGAAAAACCACTTAATCCAAACTTTTATTATAAGTGGGGAACTTCAGGCTCTCATTTTCTATTTCAGAATCTATTTAGTGCTTAACTTCTACTAGGTAGAAAGTGAACATATTCTCTATCTGGTTTTTCTTTCATAGCTTGACACAAAAGAAATCATTATTATAAACTGCTGAGGGGAACTATTCACCACACTTTGCTTAGACTTCAATCTATGGCTTTTTGAACAATTCTTCAGCCTGAGAAGGAAGAAGCCTTCCCAAGGTTTACAAATGCGGACAACAGAGTCAGCAGGAAAACAATTTTGGTCTTGGCTTGTTAGTGGCTATTCAGACACAGGTAACAGAAGGTATGCATATATGGGATAGAGTAAAGCCATTTGAGAAAACACGGATGCTATTTTAGATAAGTTCAGAGATCATTTCCTTTTATTTTCCTTCTATGGACTGATTTCCAAGCATTGATCCCCTACAGATTATACTGTAATGTATTTCACTGTGCACATGTGCAAGAGTTTCTGTAGTGTACACATCTAACATTGGTATTGCTGTGTAATACAGGTAATATACAGATGTGCTAATATGTAATATACATGTATAAATTTGTTGTGGTACATTCTACATTATTCTATATAGCTGAAATAATACAACACAAGAAAAAGTAGCATAGTGCTGAAGTGATTGAGCCCTGTTAATTTTTTCCTGAGATGAAACTTGTGATTTCAAGAAAGACAATGTTGTGGTTTTCCTCTTTGTTACATGTGGCCTATTTACAAGTGGAAACTTCTGTTGACATTTCCTGTTCACAGTCCAGTGATAGATATTACCTATCAATCATATGAGAAGGTTTACTTAATCCTCAATGTTTAGAGTCATATAGATATATAGGAATGGTAGAACAGATCAATAAATGGTGTAATATAATAAGTGACTGCCCAAGTCTTCTGCTTTATTAATTGTAAAATAATTTGATTATGAAATTTCTGTATTAGAGGACATGGGCTACAGAATCTGTAGTACTACTCTCATTAAAAGGCAAAGTCCAGGGCTCAGTAGGTGGCACAGTTCTTAACGTGCTGGGCTCCGACATATCTTAGTGTGATTCAAGTCCTGGACCTGGCAGCTTGAAATTCACAAGTATGTGTGCATTCATGCTCGGAATCCTGACAGGAGAATGTAGGAGACGGGACTGCAGGGTGGCCATTGCCCCTGAAACCTGAGTTCTCACTTTCCCTCTCATTATCTCTTCCTGTCGGTCTCAGTGAGTACAGGAGCCCTATGCAAAAACCTTTTAAAACATAATAAAAAAAGGTAAAGTCTATTTTTCTATTCTCTCTCCTGACTTTGCTACTTGACTTTGCAATTTTCATCAAATAGAAAATGACATTATAAAGATTATCAGACTCATCTTCAGGAGACTCTAGCTTCTGCTATCTCATTCTTGGGCCTGAGATTATCACACTCCAACTAAGGCTGGGATTAAACACGGTATGTCCTTGCCCAAAGCATACTGAATGTCTGCACTGTATAGCAGAAATGGAATTACTTGAATACAAAGAAACAGAGAGAACAACTGTAGATACAAGAGACTGCCTAGGGGATGGGGAGTGGGAGTATAGAAGAGGATCAGGAAAAAGAGCATATAACAGACACAGAACTCCAGGTAGATGGGACGAATGGGTTGAGGAACAACACACCGCAATTGAGTCAAGAAACCAGATACTACCGATAATACCTGTCTATCTATTTACAGGTATATATCAAATGTGGTAGTCTTTGTTGAAAATAACGAATGTAATATTATTTTTGATTTGATTTTTTCACACTGCATGCATGCTTTGATAATCCATGTTGTGCCCCATAAAGATGTAAAACAATTAAATATGAATAAGAAATTATAAATTTTTTTTAAAAAAGAATAATTGATTATTGTTTTAAGCCACTAAATTTTGGAGTGGTTTATTGCACAGCTGTAGATAAGCTGATAGAATCTTTGCCTATAGTCTTGAAAAACACCCACTGTCTATGTGTGCATGCCCCAAATCTAGATAGGTGAAGAAATGGAGGAAAAGGGACTGCGCTCTGACCACGCCCCATTAGGGAATGCTTTCTCCTTTTCTCTCTCCCTTGTCTGTCTCTCTCTGAGAAGTGTAGATACTCCTTGGCATACCAAAAAAATAAAAATAAAAACAAACAAACAAACAAAAACCCAAATCTCCTTCACTGGGTTTATTTTCCTGTAATCCATAACCTGCATTCTATAATTATTTACACTATTTTGATTATTTTTTACTCATATTAATATTAAACATTGACCATTATTGCATAAATAATGCATAAGGGCAGTAATTTTATTCAGTTTACTTTTCTATCCATAAATTATAAAACTTATTTTGAAAGTTATTAGTTTATGGGACCAGCAGGTGGCATAGTGGTTAAGGCGCTGGACACTCCCTTGTGGCTGACCATGGTTTGAGTCCTGGACCTGGTAGATTGTTTGCTCTGTGTGTGTGTGTGTGTGTGTGTGTGTGTGTGTGTGTGTTTCTGGTCAAATTAAAAGAAATGAATAAGTAAAATTAAATGAATATATATATTTAAAAAAAAGAAAGTTATTAGTTTATATTGCTTATGCATATTCATGTTAAATCATCCTAACATACTTCTGTATTGGTTGTTTTTGACTCGGAGTTTAGTTCCATTATGGAAGCATTAAACCACAGACAGATGTCCCATTAAAATAATATTGCGACCACACACAACCTTTGTTCTGATAATTTTAGAAATACTTCACCTTACGTGATACTTTTCAAACCAGTGTATTGGCATCTCAATGAAAAACGGGCTATTTAAGTAACTCAGATGTGGCCACTTAATTATTGGCACATTCGGCAAATAGCATCCACAGAAGCTGGCATGTAATCATACGGCTTTATGCAGAAGTGAAAGGACCCTCCTGGGTTGATGACAGCAGAAGTTTCACTTGTGGCTTGGTTTGGGATTACATCATAAATTATAGCCCAGCTCAGGCATTTTACAACATCTCTTTTAGCCAAAACTCTGTCTATTTCAAGAGACATTATACCAAAGAGCTATTACTTCTATGCTAACAAGTAAAAAGGAATAATGTTTGTTTGTTTGTTTGTTTTTCTTAATCCAGTGGAAAAAAAATCTAGCGCTCACTGGGAAAAATCCTCTGATTATTAAAAGATTTTGTTTTTGAAATTCATCCAAGTGTTTAAAATCTCTGAGCAACAAAACAACTCTGTGCAAGAGCGATCTCCACCTGCCACTCAGCCTGAACTAAAGTCCCAAGTTGGTGTAGCTACTTGTATTCATGGCCTGAGAAACAGCGTCTACGCCTGTCATTGGTCCCCATTTACATGAGATCTGGGAAACTGGAATGGGTTTGATTATAACGATTATAGTAAAAATTGTAGTTGAAATATTTTTCCCCATTAAATAGAGAAGAAAAGTCCCTGAAATATAAATAGCTTACCAAAAAGTTCGAAGCTTATAAGGACAGGTCATAAAATTTACCTTTAAACCATTGATTCCAAAACGATTGTGTTTCCAGTGGTTCTTTGATACCTCTGACATACTCTTACCTTCCTTGAGTCTGATATATTTATCTGAGCTATTGTGAATTAAAAGACATATCGTTATCATGTCTGTGGTTCCACTATTCTGTCAATGCCTGTTTATAGGTATTCTTACAATAGTGCTGAAACACTGGAAAAATAAAATGGAATTCTAAAAATGATTCTTATATAGATATCCTAGTCACAAACCTACTGTATGTCAGATGCTATTTTGCTATTTGATAAACATCCATTTTGATTTTAGAGATGTGTGACAATTTTTTATTCTGCACATTTAGTTAATAATTGTATGAAGTAAATCACTCTGACAGACAAAACCCTGGGGCAAGGGGAGTAGAAACACTTTTCCTCACATGTGTATACCTTCTCTTCAGTCCCTAGAGAAGGCTGGAAAATAAGACCAGTCATTTCAAGTACTTAGGATTTCTTGAATCAAAGGAGAGAAATAATCTTTATTATTCTAATTCAAAGCCCATGGGCCCTTAATAAAACATTTAATGAAAATATATTTAAGTTAGATGTACATTTACAAACTTGTTAAAAGTAGCTTAGTATTTTATAACTCCGAAAGTATTTTTTAGTAAAACTTGCAAATTGTTATAAAATGTGTTACACAAAAGGGAAATAATTCAGTCCCATGGAAAATGCTGAAGAAGTGCAAGTTTCTTTGCAAAATACTACATCCTATGTAGGGAATTTTTTGCAAAGAACACCATGTTATTTCAGAATTGAAATATATTTAATGCTTATCCATAAATAATAGGTTGAAATTTTAAGTACATTTTGATACTGAGTCTACTGGATTTAATTAAACGGCATTAATCTTGATATTTATAGAAGGGACTCGTGTTGTTTTGTGGAGCAAATCTAAATCACTTTTCCAGATATCTTATAAATAAATTGCAAATACATATAAAAAAGGTGAATGGGAATTTGTTGCATTTATATACTTAAAAATTAATTTCAGAAGATTTTTCTTCTCCTAGGCAGTCCATCTCAGACAGTTTGCCAAATTATCTCTATGGTTCCTTGCCTGGAATAAGAACGATTTTTGCTCCTAGAGGGAGAATTTCAAGAGCTCATTTGCTCATTCCCCTCTGCAGATCTAATATCTAATCACAGTATTAGAAGGGAGTTTAAGGAATTCACTTTTTCTTGTTTTGCTGATCAAGACTGGCCTATGTAGCCTTCTATTTTAATCCCCAAACTGCACCAGCTGCACTTGAACATTGGCGCTTTGGAAGGAACCTAAAGCTCCGCAGGATGTTTTTCCTGTTCCATGGTTTAAACCATGGCCTGATTACCGGCCTAGGATATTCATATCTCTAGTATATTCATGTCCTAAATCATCACATCTATTTTATACCAGGAGAGTTCTATCCTTGAACCCTAGAGAAAATCACATATGATATATATGCATGCATATATCTGTATATAATTTTATATATATAATACATGCAGTACATATGTTTATAGCAATAACTACCAATAATTGGATAGCTATTTATATTATATGCATGCAGTATCCTGAGCACTTTTTAAAAACTGTATGTATGGGATCAGCAGTTAGCGTAATGGCTATGTCACTGGACTCCCACGTAGACGAACGCAGTTCGCGTCCCGGACCCGGTGGCTTAAACTCCCACCAGGCGCGTGTGTGTGCGTGCCCAAGATCCTGAGAGGAGAATGGACGAGAATGGAGGAGAAGGGATTGCGGCGTGGCCATCCCCCCTGGGGGGTGAGTTCTCATTTTCTATCTCTCTATCTCTCTATCTCTCTCTGTCTTTCTGGCGAGCACATGCGCCCTATAGTGAAAACCTCTCCAAAAAAAAAAAAAAAAAGTGTATGTAATTTATTTCTTCCATGAGAGAGGAGAGCTGGGCTGGAGGAGGGCAGGGAGGGTAGACATCCTAAATAGGGTCTTCCGTCTCTACCTCCAATTTCACCATGCTCAGATCACTGGCAAATTCAGGGAGGTCCTGGAACCTGAACCAAAGGACTTCTCCATTTGGGTCCATTTGTGTTAACATTGTGCCACCACATGGAATCCTGAGCAATTTTTTGGTCTCAATTTATAATGAAAGTATTATTTCACCTTTTATATATAAATAAAGTACATGGCATTTAAATTATTCTCCTAATTTCATGCAGCTTTAAAATTAGAGAATAAAAAATCCAAACCACAAAAAATAGACTTGCAAAGGAAAATATTTTATGAAACATACATAAATTATTTCAAAACACAGACACTTTAGAAGTTGGTGTGTTCGATAGCTTGTTGTAGGATAGATTTTTGCCTTTGTTAGCGAGGTTTCCTGACAGTGCCTCCAGGAAACAGAATTGCTTTCTCTCATCACTCCACAATCTTTCTGCCTTAGCCAGCAAGTTGAATAGAGGATTGCCCGTAGCCTAGCTGTGAGGCTTCTCAGAAATGGGAACACATTAGTATATTTTACATATAGGTAGACTTATCTTCCAGGAAGGCTTGGGACTGGGTGGAAATTCATGTGAGAAAATTTGCTGGTTAACGCTTAGTGTCCACTGAGGATGAATAAGCTTCACAGGTATTTAAATTTTGAGATTTGGGAATAGCCAGAGTAATCATGGCTTGAGAAATGATTATTTTTTTTTCCAATATGACACTCTTTAGAAAGTCGTATGACTAATATTATATTTTAAATGTAATAGTGTGTGACAATCCTGTTCCCTTGATGTGTGTGTATATATGTATAAGGGCCATAGAAAAAGTCATGATGTGTTTTTCTATGCACACATGAATCATGACTTTTCCAACAAAATCACAAACTATTATACCTAAAATATATTATATTATATGTGTGTGTGTGTGTGTGTGTGTGTATGTGTATATATGTATATGTTTTTAATTTGCCATAAGATGCATGTGCTTGCTAGAGAGAGACTTGAGTGGAGGGTAGGAGTGAGAAAGCATTCCTATGGAGAAAAGTCACACAATAATCTCTTCTCTTTTAATTTCCCCCTTTCAGGATTTGGGGCACACACATACATGTGCCCAGTGTGTTTTCTTAAGCTGACAGGTCCATGACTCAAACTATGTAGTTGGCCATGTAGGATCCAGCTACATTAACCACCATGCCATGGGTTGGCTCTTAATTTATTTTGAATATAAACATTTATAATCATTGGGATAATTTTATTTAAAATTTTAAGCAAAAATATACTTTTTTCAAATCACCTATATAAGTATGGCATATAAAATGATAAATATGAACATTAAACATTTAAAAAATAACTGTCTGTTTCTTTAGGTTTATTTATTTTCTCCCTGAGCAAAATAGACAGAGAGTGAGGAAAAAAAAAGACAGTACTCCTAAAAAAGAGTCTTGATGCCACAATCCACTCCCAGCCTTTCATCAGTCCTGGATCATAGATGAGCACATGCCGCCAGGTTTTGATGCAACAGGAGGGCCCTTACAAGATAGAGCCCTTCAATCTTGGACTTGCCAACTTCTAGAACTGTTGAGCTAAATAATTTTCCATTCATTATAAATTACCCTGCCTCCAGTAATCTGTTATAACAGCACAAAAGAGTCTAAGTAACTTATTTGTTTATGTATATGTAGTTATATTCACACAATTTATGAGCAGATATAATATACATACATGTTTTTATATATATTTCAACACTTTTTTTTAAGAGATTTTTGCTATGGGGCGCATGTGCTTACTAGAGAGACAGAAAGGCAGAAAGAGAGCAATTACTCCCCCGAGAAGATGACCATGCTGCATTCCCTTGTCCTTCATTCTCCTTCTGGGATTCAGGTACTCACACACATGTGCCCAGCATGAGTGTCAAGTCACCAGGACTATGACTTGAATCATGGTCAACTACATGGGTGTTCAGCACCTTAACTACTATGCCACCCATTGGTCCTATATTAAACACTTTCAATACATTTTTTAAGAAACAGGGATACAAAACTGATTAATACCCTCAGAGACTTCTTTTTTTTATGCTAGAGTTCACATGTATGAAAGAGAGAGAGAGAGGGAGAGAGAGGGAGAGGGAGAGGCAGAGAGAGAGAGAGAGAGAGAGAGAGAGAGAGAGAGAGAGAGAGTAGTACCCCACAACAGGGCTGATTATAATGCAGTCTCTGTTTTTCCCAATTGTCCACCCTATCAGTATCCTGGGCACACATGTTTGGTGTGATTTTTAATTTGGGTTTGGGACTTGAACCTTGATCAGCCCTGTAGGACCCAGCTTGCTCTAGGTAGCAACTAACCACTGCACTGTGGGTTGGCTCCATTGAACAAGTTTTAGTTTAATCTCATAAAGGTAGTATTTTTAAGAGAAACTTTTTAAAATTTCTAGCACTACATATTTGTGTGATTACTTTACCCTTCATAATCTCCATATTATTTAACTATTCTCACAAATTGCCATTATTTCTATAGTATTAGCTCAAAACATTTCCTAATACCTTATTCTTAACTTTAATTTATTATCTATCTTGAGAAAGAATTATTTTGCTCCTTTTATCAGGCATACAGAACAAAGGTTATGGTTTTCATTATATCATAAAGTATCGTGCTATTTCAGTATCGCTGCACTGTAAGTAAAACTACTTTCTGCCTTGACATGCTCCTATTGAGTATTCTAATAAAACTTGATTTAATAGTTCTCTTATTTTCTTGCGAGTTCACGTTGTAAATATGGCTAAGACTTCTGAAGCAGTTGCAATGTTTCCTATTTTTATATGTACCTACAAATGTGAATAATACATTTTAAATGTTGCAATCAAATTAACACTTATTTCAGAATTTTTCAATAGCCTTTTATTAAATTTTTGTTGAAAAATATAGCATTTAGGAAGCAAATTGTATCTATGAATAAATGCCGAACAATGGTTTGAGAGAACTTTTTCCTCCCAGTAACCCCAGGATAATTACTTTTTTAGTGATGTAGTACATAGTACTCTAACTTTTATTTTTAGCATTGTAAATCTGAACCCATTGCATTACATCTTAAGTAGTTTATCTTAGGAAAAATTGAGAAATAATACATCTTGATAGGTTGACATTTCTGACCTTGAAAGTGAATGTTTTATTAATTTTTATAAATAATATTTATGATATATGCAATAATATACACTATAATAAATGATATAGTGATAAAATCATACATATATATATATATATATATATATATATATATTTTTAAAACATTTGTGTCATATATCTATTTTTTCCCCAAGCCAAAAGGAATCAGGTAACATTATTCATATTTAATCATATCTCTCAAAAATAGATAATAATATATGTAACATATTCAAACAAGTAGAGTCAACATGATTCAGTTGTCAGATTTACATTTGACGAATATGTATTGGCTAATAAAAAAGGGTTAATTATGTTTAGTGGGGGTATAGGCAGAAAGTGGGCGGAAATCATAGCAGAAAGTACAATTAAAAAAATCCTTGTACAGGAGTCAGCAGATTGCTTAGTGGTTAGGGTACTGGACTCCCAGTGACCAACCATGGTTCACGTTGGGACCCGGAGGGTTGAAAATCAGGCCGGGAGCTTGTACATGCCTTCCCAAGATCCTGGGAAGAAAATTGAGGGCGGGGTTTGCAGCACAGCCATCCCCCCATAGGGTGATTTCTCACTTTACCTCTTACTGTCTCTGTCTGTCTGTCTCTTTCTCTCTCCAGCAGGTGCACGTGCCCTATGGCAAAAACCTCAAGAGGCTCGATAGTGGCACAGCAGTACAACATGATGCTCTGAGAATGACCCACTAATCTGGGGCTGTGGACGGATGATAGCACCAAGATCCCATTGAGAACGATGTCTGCCTGACTCCTTTTCCTCTCTCTCCCTCAATCATAAAGCTGTAAATAATGCTTTTATTTGTAAGTCATGAGAGCTGATAGAAGTAATAGTTAATAGCAACAGATTTTAATGTTTTTGTTGTTATTATGTGGGTATAAACATCCATACATAAGAGTAAAGAGCAAAAAGATAGGAGTTTACTATTACTACTCAAATATTAGTTCGAAAGACTGGGTTGATGGTAATAACTATAAAGAAAATAAACCAAAGTGGCATGTTTATTTGTGCATGTTTCTGTGCATGTGTATGTGTGTGTATACATGTGTGTGCTTGCACATGCATGCCATGTATACACACACCAAAAAACTGGAGATTAAAGCAAGTACTTAGATATGCCAATTTGGAGTTCGCAATGTCTAGAGACAACCGGTTGATGATAATCACTTAGGTAATATTTCACTTGGACCTGGACAAACTTAAACAAAGATTACTGTTGGTGTTTACAGAGATGGAGTTATCAGTGTTTACATGACAAATAATACGTACTGAGTGATCTGGGCAGCTCAAGGTTGAGTATTGATTAAGATCGTAACAGACTAGGGACCAGCAGTTAGCGTAATGGCTATGTCGCTGGACTCCCACGTAGTCGACTGTGGTTCATGTCCCGGACCCGGTGGCTTAAACTCATGCCGGGCGCGTGTGCGTGCGTGCCCAAGATGCCAAGGCGAGAATGGAGGAGAAGGGATTGCAGCGTGGCCATACCCTCTGGGGGGTGATTTCTCGCTTTCTGTCTCTCTGTCTCTCTCTGTCTGTCTGGCAAGCGCACGCGCCCTATAGCAAAAACCTCTCCCCCCCCCCCCAAAAAAAAAAAAAAGATTGTAACAGGCTAAAAACAAAATCTTGAGAAACTTTCACATTTGAGAGAAAGACAGATGAAGATTCTCGTAACTGAGAAATGAGAGAAATTTGACAAATTTTGAAGATAAGTAGTTTTGTGTCACCCAAAGGAAGTTAGAAGTATGAAAGCCTAAGATACTTACTTGTAAAAAACCTAGACTAAACTTAGACATCTTCCCACCCCAACACATCTCTTAAAATTGCTGAAAAAAAAGGTGTGATCAGTAATTGCACAAGATGCTTAACCAATTTTCAATGTCTGTTTTCTGTCCTCTGAGTTACAGATTTTACCTGAGATCTTTAAATAAATAAATAAATAAATAAATAAATAAATAAAATACTCGACTGTCTTAGTTTTCCCACTTACAGCACAATATTGGTCAAGGATTTCCTAGGCCTTACTTTCTAGCTGTAGACTGACAAAACAGTTATTTTGTACAGATTTTAAGCCTAATTGTTACAAATTACTTAAATTCATAAAACATGCACAATTTAATTTAACATCAAGTGAATTAATATTGTTTAATGAGGGCCATCTTTTAAATGTGCTGTATTAATAAGCATAGCATAAATTTTTAAAAACTTCGTTAGACTTGCCACTAAGATAGGTTTAATTATTTCAGAAATTTGATGTAAAACTTTAGAAATTTTAGTTGGTATCCTCTGAATAAAAGAGGTCAGTTTTAATCTTTGATAAGTAATTTCATTTATAAAATAGAGACTGTCAGGAATACATTACATTTTATTTCATTATTTCAGTTCTCATTCTTTAAGTCTTGAATGGGCTTTTTATTATTCTTCCCATGCATTCGATCTATGTTTAAATTGTCTAATGATTCTGCATCGCTATATTTTTGGACAACATGATGTATCTTTGAAGAACTTTGGTCTTTGCTGAAAAGAAAGTTCCCAATTCAGTCCCTTGGAATATACACATTAAATACCATCTCGTTTAAATACACCAGATCTATTGACTGTCCTCCTGATATTTTCTAAACTTTCTAAAAATATTTTATCCATAGCATATATCTCACAGTTAATAATTTATTTTTTCAGTTAGTCAGTTATCAGTTTTCCTTCTGACAAGTTCCATTGAAGCCAAAACTATGTCTGATTTATTTCATGTTGAATTTATAACATCTAACATGAACATAGTAGTATTCAGTAATACTTGCTGAATAAGTACTCCAAATCCCCTTCCAAATGACTGGTTTTCAGATCATTAGAAACACATCCTTTCCTGTTTCTTCTTTTTTTTTTTTTTTTTTTTTTTTTTTCAGGCTAATCCTTCCTGAATTTCCTTATATGGCTTAGTTTTGTGGCCCTTCTTCATTCTAATTGCTTCTAAAACATCTCCCAGGGCCATCCTGTAGCATGATGGTTAAGGCAGCGGGATTCGCCATGGATTACCACATGGTTCACTTTCCAGACTATGCAACTTGAGAATCATGCCAGGCACATGTGCATGTATACCCAAAATCCTGAAAGGAGGGAGAAATGGAGAAATGATTGAGGCATGAACCCTGAGGGTTGCTTCTCGCTTTTGTTCTCCTTTTCTCCAGTGAGAACACATGCCCTCTGGCAAAGTTATGAAACATATACATACATTAATATATTCCAGAATGTCCAAAAGTCTATTAAATTGTGATTCCCAGAAATAAGTGGAAGCTTTATTTCTTTTCTTTTCTTTGGAGAGGTTTTTGGTATAGGGTGTGTACACTCACCAGAAAGACAGAGAGAGACAGAGAGACAGAAAGTGAGAAATCACCCCCTGAGGGTGTGTGACCACGCCACAATCCCTTCTCCATTCTCCTCTCAGGATCTTGAGCATGCACGCACACGGCATGAGTTTAAGCTACTGGGTCCAGGACTTGAAGTGCAATTGAATACATGGGAGTCCAGCCACATAGCCATTACACCAACTGCTTGTTCCTATGGAAGCTTTATTTTCATCAGTGTCTTAGTCTATTCAGTGTTGCTGTATCAGAGCACCTAAGACTGAGTGATTTCTAAGGAATGAAGGGGGCCACCAGTTGGCGTAGCAGTTACATCAATGGACCCCCACATATCTGACTGCAGTTCAAGTCCCAGACAGGTGACTTGAAATTCACACTGGGTACATGTGTGTGCATGCCCAGGATTCCAAGAGGACAATGGAGGAGAAAGGATTGCAGCATGGCCAACCCCTGGGCGGTGATTTCTCACTTTCTCTCTCGTTGCCTCTGTCTCTCTTTCTCTCTCTCTCTGGTGAGTACATGCACTCTGAGGCAAAACCTCTACGAAATGAATGAACGAATAAATAAATAAATAAATAGATAAATAAATAAATAAACAAATAAAATAAGGGTTCTAGTGATTGTGAAGTCCAAGACTATGGTGCTGGCATGTGGTTGTACTCTGATAAGGATGACGTGTTGTCTCACCTTCTGGCAAAGAAGCAGGAAGTCCAGTGGACACTACCAAGAGAAACACATGCAGTGGCCACACTTGCTTTATGATAACCCACTGTTGTGGGAACAAACTCAGTGAGCACCTACTCCCTCCTGGGAGTCAGGGTTAATCTATTTATGAGGGATTTGGCCCTATGTCCTAAGCACATCCCATGAGGCCCCAGTTTCCAACACTGATGCATTGGAGATCAAATTTCAGCATGAGTTTTGTGGACAAATTAAAACCAAGACAATCAGTTTTTGTGTTTTTCTTATTAAATGCAGCAAAATTTTAAACATTATAGTACTTAACTAGCAATTACTCAATTAATGCTCAATTTATGCTCATTTAAAATATTTTGGAAAGGGACTGGGAGGTGGCATAGTGGTTATTGGTACTGGAATCCCACATGACCCACAATGGTTTGAGTCCCGGACCTGGCAGCTCTTTCTCTCTCTCTCTCTCTCTCTGTCCCCTTCCCCCCTCTTTAGTTTAATTAAAATAGATGAATAAATAAATAAATTTAAATAAAAATACTTCTTTAAAAATATTTTGGAGACTTACAGTTCTCATTTCCCATTCTACTTTGCCTGATTGTTGTATGAATTGATAATCAAATTTAGTATTCTGGGGACATTAATCCAAATCTTCTGTCCAATTTCAATAATTGTTTTATGAAGAGCTCCAACACTGTGCTTTAGGAATACATCATGGTGTGATGCTTAAATTACATGGTGCATGCATTAAATGGCACATTGCAGATGGAAGTAGAAGACAAGTGTTTAAAACATCTATTTTATACAAGCATTTATCTGAATTAAAAGTTTGCTGCTAACAAACTAGTGCTTTGCTGAAGTCATTCTCAATTTTTTTTTTCTTTGAAGAAAATATTTCTAAGTAGGAGGCATGTGTGTGTGTGTGTGTGTGTGTGTGTGTGTGTGCTGGTGAAAGAGAATATGGACTTATATGGCCATAATGAGTTCACATGTAGATCTATGAACAGATATTTAAACTATGTAAAATGCTTTTTCTGTAACCCAATGATAATAACAGTATGATATGAAAGTATTTACAATGAACTGTTTACTTCTTTTGTTGAGAAATTATCTAAAACAGCATACACAAACACTTTTGTTTTTTACAGTGGTGCTTCATTGTTTGGCCATATTTACTGATATTCATCCAAAACTCTTGAACAAGAAGATAATGTGGGCATCATGTTAGCATGAGTGATACACTTTAAACCTGGTAATGTATTCAAACTGCATATAGATGAATTCTTTCAAAGCAGAAACCTTATTTCACAATACTCAAGGGGCACTTCAATCACTAGCCACTAAATACTTTCTTACTTTCAAGCTATTGCCTATAAAAGCACTCAGGGATAAATAACTAAAGACAATTAAAAGCATATTTGAAAATTGTTCTAAAGAGTCATTTTGCAATTCCTTTTTTTATTATAAAACAGTTCTTATACTTTCTCTTCTTTATTTAAACCGATAAATAGTAACAAAGGATCAGATAATGCAAAGAAACCCCCAAAAACAAAAACAATTTCTAACAACATTACTGTGTGAGCTAAAAAGCTCTTGTTCCAGTTGCCTTATGGTTTTAGTGACAAGCAGAATAAATGTGTATTCTCTATGGATCATAATGTTAGAAATGTGTATATTAGATCAGTAGCTAGAATGTTACGGATTTGTACATCTGGAAAATAAAAGACAAAAAAAAAATAACAGGTTAACTTAAATGAACCTTTAATTCTTCATCCACAAAAAGGTCTCATTTGTTTGTCAGTTGATGTCAATTTCATATCTAAACATTTCAAGTTGATTTAGACCAAATAATAATCATACATAACTTAACAGGTATGATTATATTAGTTGATAATATCAGGATCTCTCTAGCTTCAGTATGAGTCGGGGTACAGAAACTAATGCTTCCAAATTTCTTCATTCTGTTTTCATGATTTATCTCACTGAAGTTCCACAAATTGTGCTATTAGTTGAAATTGACTTAACCCTTTTAATTCTTTAAGGTTTTTGCTATAGGGCACATGAGCTAGCTGGAGAGAGACAAAGACAAAGAGAGGGAAAGAGAAGTCACCCCCAAGGAAGCTGGCCACACTTCAATCCCTTCTCCTCCACATTTTTGGGATTTGAGGCACATACACACATGCACCTGGTGTGATTCTCAAGTCACCAAGTCTGAGACTTGAACCACAGTCAGTCTTGTGGAAATCCAGCATCTTAACCACTTTGCCATCTGTTAGTTCCATCCCTCTACTTTCCAATTCTTCTCCTGTTTTGGCTCTCTATACTGACATCCCCTTCCTTGCTTACTCTAATTCCAATAGACAAAGTCACCAAGGTACTAAGCAAGCATTACTGAGGTCTGTACTTAGTTTTTCTCTCTTCTAAAAGAATGTTTGTCAGGTTTGCTGTTAATATTCCTATGAGTTCAATGATTCCTTGTATTCCACAAGTCATCCCAGTGAACGAATCAGCATCCCCTCTTTCCTTTCTTAGCTAATAAGAAATAAGATATTAAAAAAAAAATAAATAAGATATTGTTTCTTAATTTTCCATAAAGTTTTTTCAAAGATCATTGTAATATTTAATTTTTCTCACTCTATGTAGTAGTTCCCGTATCCTTGAACTATGAAATGAAGAAAATAGAAATAATAAATTTGACTTCCAGGTTATTTAGCCACTGTCAACTTTCCAAACTGTTTTTAGGATTGAAATGGAATACCCTAACACCTTTTTTCCTTAAAAATGATACATTTTTGATAATCTCTATTGAATATGGCTATATTGGATTTATCAGCTATAACCATTTCTTACATTTTTCTGTAACAAACTCATTTTTTTTTGTAGATTTCTTTTATTTATTGGACAACATACCAAAATGATACCATCCTTATTAAATTATATTATTTCAAGTACCATTTTATCATAGTTTTTTTTTTTCCAAATTATGTTTATTTTTTCCTAACATTTAATCAGGATCACTTTTACTTTATTTTGGACTTCAAATAATACCTAGAATATATGAAGAGGCTAATTTTTTTAAAAAAATTTATTTTAAATAGATTTAAATCTGGTAGAAAACTACAATGATATTACAGAAATCTCCTATATAACCATACCAAGATTTCCTTAATGCAAGAATCCACATAGTAATGCTATACTTCTCAAAATTGAAGAAAGTAGCATTGGTACAAAACTACAGACTTTATAAATTTCATCAGTGTTACTAATATTGTAATTTCCTTTTTTTTTTTTTTTTTTGGTTTGATTGCTTCAAGACTCAGTTCAGGATATTGCATAGGATTTAGAGTCCATCCAATTTGTGACAGATTTTAGTGTTTATTTATCTTTAAAGATCTGGAAACTTTTTAAGGGTACAGGTCAGAAGACTGGGATTATAAATTTTGGAGATGGACAACACAGACATGAAGTACCCTTCACGTCTCACCTATCAAGCAGTATATGATATCAGTAACAATTACTACTGAGTCAGCAGGTAGCATAGTGTTTATGGTGTTGGACTCACAGGGCTGATCACTGTTTGAGTCCCAGACCCAGCAGGTTGAAAATCAAGCTGGGCAGATATTTGTGAGTGCTAGAAACCCCAGGAAAAGAATGGAAGAAAACTGACTGCAGCATGGCCATGCCCCCTAGGTGGGGAGTTCTCACTTTCCGTCTCACTGTCTCTCTCTGTTTTCCTTTAGCAAGTATGCACTCTCTATGGCAAGAACCTTAAAAAAGTAATAATGATGATAAAAACTTTAATTACTAAATTATTGTGATGTCTGCTGAAATTTGTCACTGTAAATTTTCTATTTTTTTTCTTTCTATACAATGTTCTATACATTAAGAGCAAGTAGCTAAGTTCAGACCAGTAAAGGAGTAGATATAAGGCTCTACTGATTAGTCAAGGGAAGTGTTCTTAATGCATTTATACATACATAAAAATCCCCAGAGTAAAAAATGTAGATTTGGGGGGAATGCTTTGAGGCTATACAAATAAAATTTTTCTTTTTCAAGTTTCTCACACAAATTTTATTATTGACTGATGGATCTTGCATGCAGCAATTACTAATATTATTTTGGTATTTTAAAGGTTTTCTATTACTTGATTTAGTCTATAATTATTAATTGGTAGGCTTTTGGAAAGAAGTTCTCTTCATTTGCTTATGTATTAGTAATAAAGTATAAGCATTTCTTACATTGTTGCAACAAACATATATAATACAAAGGGTCTTCAAAAAGTTCATGTTCATGAACATGTGCATAATGAAAAAACTGCATGAATTTCAAAAATGTATTTTCAAGAACAAACTTGTATAGCTTGGTGTAATATCTCTGAACACAATCTAGTTTTAGCCACAAAGATGGATAAGACATTGGTTTCCAAAGATCCCCTACTAGGGCAGCATAAGTTCTCATAAAACTGAAGCAAAAACAAATACCAAATTTATGCTGAAGCTTGATTGGAAGAATAGTGAAATCACTGATGCTTTATGAACAGTTTATGGGTACAATGTCCCAAAGACATCAGCAGTTTACAAATGTATAGCTCATTTTAGAATGGGACAAGATGATATTGAATGTGAAACCCACAGAGTCAGACCATCCACATCAATTCGAGAGGAAAAAATTAGTCTTGTTCATGACACAATTGAAGAGGACCAATGATTAACAACAGAAACAGTAGGAAACACCATATACATTGCAGTTCCCACAATTCTGATGGAAACATTTGAGAACATTTTCTGCTTAATTTTAAGCAAGCGGATTGAAGATCCCATAGCATATCTTTGAAGAATTTTCTTAAAAGATGGCCCATGGCTTTACCAATATCTTCCTGAAGACAAGGCTATATCAAAGCAATGGTTACCAAGAGGTGGAAGTGATTCAGACAAAACAAAAGCAGATCAGTCAAGAGCAAAGGTCCTGGTAACAGTTTTAGGCATGGTAAACCATGTGCTTGTTGACTTTCTAGAAGAAAAAATGATAATATCTACTTATTATGAGAGTGTTTTGAAAAAGTCAAATCTGTGGGTTGGCAGGTGGTTGGGGGTTAAGAGCTGGACTGCCACATGGCCAATCACTGTTCGAGTTCCAGACCCAGCGGCATCAATTTCCCTTCCTCTGTGTCTCTCTCTGGTCAAATTAAATAATAATAATAATAATAAATAAAAGTTAAATAAAATTTTAAAAAAAAGAAAGTCAAATCTGTAAACAAAAAATACTCAGGAAAGGATTCCTGGAGAAGTCTTCTTCACCAGGTCAATGCTTCTGTTTGTCTCATCAAACAATGGCAATTTTGTAAGAGTTTCATTGAGAAATCATTAGACATTCACCATACAATCCTGATTCAGCACTTTTTGACTTAATTTTTGTCTCCTACTTAACAATCTTTAAAAAGTATACATTTTTCTTCAGTTAATAATGTAAAAAAGCTGAAATAACATGGTTACACTTCCAAGACCCTCAGCTCTTTAGGGATGTACTAAACAATTGGTATTATTTCTAATAATAGTATCTTTTATTTCTAATAATAGTATCTTTTAAGATAAATATATATATATATATATATATTTAGTTATTTTTTTAATTTTTAAAATTTGACTAAAGAGACAGACAGAGAGAGAGAGAAAGTGAGAAAGCAAGCCACTTAATCCAGGACTCAAACTGTGGTTGGCCATGTGGGAGTGTCCATCGCCTTAACCACCACACCACCTGCTGGTTCTGCTAATAATAGAATCTTAAACTTGATGAAGATTGTATTGAGAAATAAAGTTCACCTTTTAAATCTTATCTAATTCTGCATTCAACAAACTTTTGAAGTCTCCTCATGTGTATGTGCATGCATGTGCATTCTCACTCATATATATATACTCATATAAATTCATAGCAATATTGACTAATTCACTAGCAGAGGATTTATTCTAGCCTGTTCCCATCATTCCTTTGCAGCATCTTTCTCTGATCGTGAGAAATTTAACTCTCATTTAATAAAATGTATTGTCTCAGGTATGTTACTATAGTCTGCATGCAAAGTGATGCCAGAATTATTAATAAATCCTCCCGTGAAAATCAAATTTATCAACCTGAGTAGGGTGTTTTTGTTATTTTATGGCCTTAGGAGTTTATTTTTTAAATTAAAATAACATTTTTTTTTTTCCCATAGAATGTGTGTGCTTACTGGAGAAAAAGGGAAAATGAGAAATCACCCCTGAAGGGGAGTTGTCTATGCTGCAAACCCTTCTCCTCCAGTTTCCTCTCAGGATTTTGGACACACATGCACATGCACATGCACCTGGCATGAGTTTTAAGCAGCCAGGTCTGGGACTTGAATCATGGTTGACTACGTGGCAGTTCAACAGCATAACCATTATGCCATCTGCTGGTCTCTCCAGCCACTTTCTATGAAAGTTCAGGGTCTCATGGTTTTTCCTGTCTGAGTAGTATTCCATAGTGAACATGTGCTACAGTTTTTAATCAATGCATCTCTTCTGGTACAGTTTGGTGGATTCCATATCTCAACAGTTGTGAATAATGCCACAATGGATTTGCAAGTGTTTTTCTGACTGAGTGTATTCCTGTCCTTTGGATAGACCCCCAGGAGTAGAATTGCTGGATTGTATGATTAAATTTTTTTTTATAATTTTCTTTTGAGAGATTTTCGCTATAGGGCGTGTGCGCTCGCCAGACAGACAGAGAGAGACATAGAGATAGAAAGCGAGAAATCACCCCCCGGGGGGATGGTCACGCCACAATCCCTTCTCCTCCATTCTCCTCTTGGGATCTTGGGCACGCACGCACACGTACCTGGCATGAGTTTTAAACCACTGGGTCTGGGACACGAACCGCAGCTGAATACTTGGGAGTCCAGCGACATAGCCATTACGCTAACTGCTGGTTTCTATAATTTATTTTTACTGTGGTTTTAGGTTCACAGCAAAATTGAGAAAATATAGAGGTTTTCCATATGCCCCTTGCCGCCACATATACATAGCCTCCCTCATTTTCAGTAACCCCCACCAGATTGTTACACTAGTTACAACTGATAATCCTACATGGGCATATCATTACACAAAGTCCATGTTACAACTAGTATTTGTTACTGGTGGTATACTTCATATCCTTCCAACCAATGTATAATAGTATATATCCACATTTTCAATATCATACAGAGTACTTTCACTGCCTTTAAAATTCTCTGTCCTCTGCTTTTTCACTCCTACCTCTCCTAACCCCTTGCAACCTCCGATCATTTTACTTTTTTTATAGTTTTCACTTTAGTACTTAAACACATTTTTATTGTCAACAAAACATGCTAAAATATGAAAGCTTCTATGTCCAGGGGAAAATTGTTCTCCTTTTTTTTTTTTCTAGTTTTGTTTAACACAACAAGTTTGCCACAATATAAACAGACCTGACTGTAACTCTAACATTAAATTGTAGACATAATTTAAACTCACTGAACTGTTTTCTGAACATATAAAGTTGACAAGACTACATAGTATAGTAAACATAAAACAAGTTTCTCAGTGCTCTAAGAACAACAGATTCTCAATGTACATCGATGTATTCTTTTAAATATTTTTGAATACTTGCTTTATGCTAAAAACCATTTTAGATGTTGCGATGCACCAGTAAACAAAATCGGTCTTACGTAAGTTTTTACCCTATGGATTTTCATAATTCCTTTAATCATCTGACCCTGAGTACTAACTGTACTTCTTTATTCCATTTGTCAATCTGGTTACTTGTATGCTACTATACACTATTTTAATTACCTGGAAAAATTAAAAACTTTGATATATGGTAGAACATAATACTTTATTCTTGGTAGTTTGCCTAGATATACACAGTTTAAAATATCCTAGCTAAATCCTCATGTCTCCAAAATCTTCAGGAATTTTTATTGTGAGTACTTGGATTTTACAGGTAATTTTGCTAAGGTTTGGATGATTATTACTTTAAAATTGGAGATTGACTTGAAAAAAAATATTGCTACTTTTATAATATCTTTTCTTGTGATCCATAAATATTCTTTCTATTTATGTATTATCTTTAATCTATTTATGTATTATCTTTATGCTTTCATTAAAATATTATTTATTTTCTCTGTAGAGTTTTTTTAAGAATTATTTAATTTTATTTATTTATTCTTTTATTTTAATTTGATCAGAGAGAGAGACACACACAGAGAGAGGGGGGAAAGTGATAAAGCAGCCAGCAGGTCCAGGACTCAAACTGTGGTTGGTCTTTTGGGAGTGTTCAGTGCCTTAATCACCAGGCCACCTGCAGGCCCCTATGTAGACATTTTGTTTTTAATTTATTTATTTGTCCATTTATTTTGTTGTGATTTTCAAGCCCCTGGGTTTGGGACACAAACCACAGCAGACCATGAGGTAAATCTAGTGCCTTAACCATTATGCTACCTGCTTGACCTTCTGTAGAGGTCTTAGATGCATTACCTTACTAGTTTTAGCTATTGCATATTTTAGTTTCTGAAAATATTTTTGTTTAAATTATTTTCAGATTTCTGCTTACACATTTCATTGCCAATTGTGCCAAGACCTTGTATCATTGAAAGAGTATTTTCTCTGTTTCTCTCTCAAGAGCATATGTATCCTCTGACAATTAAAAAACTAAAAGGAGGAACCAGAAGTTAGCGTAATGGCTATGTTGCTGGACTTCCATGTCCTGGACCGTGGTTCGAGTCCCAGGACCTAGTGGTTTAAAACTCAAGACGGGCATGAGTGCGTGTGTGCCCAAGATCTCGAGAGGAGAATGGAGGAGAAGGAATTGCGGCATGACCACCCCCTTGGAGGGTGATTTCTCACTTTCTGTCTCTCTGTCTCTCTCTGTCTGTCTGGCGAGTGCACGTGCCCTATAGCAAAAAAAAAAAAAAAAAAAAAAAAAAAAAAAACCTTTCAAAAAAATAAAAAAATAAAAGGAATTCCATATACTATTTAATTAAATCTTAATTAATTTCTGTTTTTTATATCATTGCATTCTACTATGACAGGTAGAGTATTATTGTCATATACACATATATTTAATTCTGTCTACAAATAATTATCTTTACTTTCCCAGCAAATAAATTTCTGATTATTTATTTATTTTTTTCTCATATCATTGAAAAAAACTTTCAATATAATGTTGTAGAGAGAGAAACTTTAATATCATGCTTCACTGTTCCTAATATCAAAATATAAGATTTTGTCACTATATCTCTAAAAATTTGATATTTTTTATTGCAATTATCTTTTCATATTATCATACTTTCACTCTATTTCTAGTATTGCTAAAAACATTTATCATGATAAAATATAAAATGTTATAAAAATAATTTATCTAAATCTATAAAGATGATCACAATACTTATTCTTCCTTTTAATATTTATTCTTCTTGGCGATCACACTAAGAGATTTTCTAATGTCAAAAGAATTGATATTTTCTACTGTTAAATCTAATTAATGTTGATCTCTGAGAAGTTTCTGACTTAATCATGATGCATTATCTTTTCATATATTGCTCCATTTATTTTGCTCCTCCTTCTGCGATTGAAATTGGCTTATATTTTCTTTTTAAAATTATTCTCACATGTTATTATATTTTATCTATTTTATTTATTTATTTAT
This sequence comes from Tupaia tana, assembly GCA_026018925.1. Lineage (NCBI taxonomy): Eukaryota > Metazoa > Chordata > Mammalia > Scandentia > Tupaiidae > Tupaia > Tupaia tana. Next base: position 55,815,659 of record JAKSZU010000005.1, read on the forward strand.
TAAAAATTCTAGGGCACTGTGAAATGGTCATGTATTTCTACACAATCAACATCTGCATGTTTGTAACTGCCAACTTACAAACTTTGGATGTCTTAAACTTACGACACATTTTTGCATAGAGAAACAGAAAACATGTCATGACTGATAACTGCTGCCCTCACGCATGCATACCTTCTGCCACTATCGACATTCCCTACCCAAGTGTCACTTTACTAGCATTGATGATGTTACATTGAAAGTCATTGTCTCCCACAGTGCATTTCTACATCCTATGGGTTTTGACAAATTATATGACTTTTATGTGCCATTACATTATCAAGCAGCTTATTTTCTCTGCCCTGAACATTCTCTGTGCTCTGCCTATTAATTCCTTCTCTCTCACTTTTGACAACCGCTGATCATTATATCATCTGCATTGTTTTGCCTTTAATTGAATGTCACACTTTGAGTCTCATCATTGTAAACCTGTTAGATTGGCTTCTTTCACTTACAGGTATAGCATTTAGTTTCTCTGTGTCTTTTTTTGGGTGGGGGGACTGATAGCTAATTTTCCTTTACTGCTATAGAATATTCTATGTTTCTGGCGTATCACAATTCATGCACCCATTTACCTACTAAAGAACATTTTGTTTGTTTCTAAGTTTAGGCAATTATGCATAATATTGCTATAATCATTTACATGAAGATTTTTGTGTCAACATAAATTTTTTTTTGAGAGGTTTTTGCTAAAGGGCACGTGCGTTCACCAGAAAGACAGAAAGACAGAGAGACAGAAAGCAAGAAATCACGCCCCTAGGGGTGATTTGCAGCCATGCCGCAATCCTTTCTCCTCCATTCTCCTCTAGGAATCTTGGGCACACATACACATGTGCCCAGCATGAGTTTAAGTCACCGGGTCCAGGACTTGAACCGCAGTCTACTACATGGGAGTCCAGCAACATAGCAATTATGCTAACTGCTGGTCCCTTAACATAAATTTTTGACATCCGTGGGTAAAATATCAAGGAGTTTGACTGCTGGATCCTATAGGAAAAATGTAGTTTTGTAAGGTATTGCCAAACTGGCAAAGTAGCTAAACAAGTTTTGCAGTATTACTATCAATGAATGATATTTTCTATTGCTCCACATTCTCCCCAAAATGCTATTGTCAATTTTCTGGATTTGGTCATTCTAATGGGTATGTAGTAGTACTTTATTGCCATTAAATTGACATATATTTTAGTGATTTTACTCTGCAAAACTAGATATTAACAAAATAAATATTAGAAAAATGTCTTCTGCCAGGATGTCTATAATTAAAAACACTGCTGTAAATGTGTTGGGGAAGGTTTGAGAAAAATATTATGTATAGTCTTTTTCCAATTAAATAATGCCAGTTTTATAAGTGGCAAGCTTGTGGTTTTTGAAGTGCTATGAATAAATATACCAACACATATCTGTATATACAGTATATGGAAATAAAATGACAGAGGCCAGTCAAATTTAAAATGATAAATAATGTAAAATAAAGTTATTCAAATTGATCCAAAGTTATTAAAATGTGGAACTTCTAGTGAAGATGTGGAGACATGGGAATTCTTTTAAACTGTTGGAGGAATGTAAATCAGTACAACCACTTTGGGAAATAGATGGAGTTTCCTCAAAAAACTAGAAATAGAATTCCTGTATGATCTAGTAATCCCCGTAAAAGTCATATAGCAAGGAAATAAAATCAATGTCATAAAGATATCTATACCTGAATGTTTATTGCAGCACTATTCACAACAGCCAAGGTATAGAATCAATGTAAGTATCTATCAACAGAATGGATCAATAAAATTTTATAATTAATAAAGACAAAATGAAAAGCAATGACTACTTTTAATGGAAATTTTTGAGTAGTCGATGATGACATAAAGGGGTTAAAATACAGGAGTCAGTCGGTGGTGTGGTAGTCAAAATGCTGGATTCCCACATGGCCAACTCCTGTTCAATTCCCAGACTTGGAGTCTTGAAACACACCAGGTGTACATATGTGTGTGCCCCAAGTTCTGAGAGAAAAATGGAGAAGGGATTGCAGCATGGCCATCCCCCTGGGGGGTTGATTCTCAATTTCTCTCTCTCTCTCTCTCTCTCTCTCTCTCTCTCTCTCTCTCTCTCTGTCTCTCCAGAGAGTGCAAGAGCCCAATAGCAAAAGTTTCTCTGAAAAAATAAAATAAAATGAAAAAGAAGAGCTTAAAATGATAAGATCTCAAAAAAAAAAAAAAAAAAAAAAAAAAAAAACCTTGGCAGTTATCATTTCCATGATCACTTCTCCCTGTAAAAGAATAAGATGAAGAACTAACTGTGAAGTAACAAGGACCTCTTAATAAAATTACTTCCTAAATTATATGGTCTTATGCCTAGGTTTAAGAATATTGTTAACAAATGACTTCATTTAATTCTATCTTGTTTTATTCTATTCTATATTCAGCTGGGCTGTAAATTCCTAGGCTCTTATTATATTCCTCTGACACCATGTACCCTTAATATACCAGTACTCACTGTATTCAGTCTATGGATCAATGGAGATGTTTCATTATTTTATAACTGTCATGTATGGTCATATTTGTAAATCTCAATCAACATATGTTTCACACATTCAGAAATACTCTTTAACTCCCCCTCCTCCATAAAAAAGAGATTAGTGAAATAGTAAGCATAAAATAAGGGAGAAAATGTAGTAATTAAGATGTTCAAACTGAGATTTTTAAATGAGAGTCTTGTTCATTCAGTAACTTACTATGGGAAATTCCTACATAATTACAGGGTCAATCACAAGTCAAAATGTATGTGCCATGCTCGAAACATGCTGCATCATGAAAAAAAAAAAGAAAATCAAGTGAAGCGATGTTAAATGCCAATGGTAGTAGAGAATAAAGGGAATACAAAATGAGAAAGCAAGGCCAGTTGACGGCGTGGTGCTTAAAGCAGTTGGATCTTATATGCTGACTGCATGATTTGAGCCCCAGATGTGGCAGCTTAAGAAATATGGACCAGCAAGTGGTGTGGTTGTTAAAGTGTTGTATTCCCACACCCCATGGCTGACTGTGGTTTGAGTCCTGAACCTGGCAGTTTTTTTTCTCACTTTCTCCTTCTCTCTCTCCCTCTCTCTACCTCTCTTTGGTGAGCATGCATGTTCTGTAGCAAATTTAAAAAATAAGGATAAATAAAATTAAATAATTCTCTCTTTAAACAAAGAAATATTACAAGCACATATTTCTGTTCTCAAAATTGCAAACAGAAAATGAGGGAGAAGGGATTGTATCATGACCACCTCCCATAGGGGGGTGCTCACTTTTTAAGTACACACGCTCCTTAACAAATTTAAATACACACACACACACACACACACACATATACACATATATCTACACACACAGATACATATATATATAATATTATATATAATATATATAAATGTATATATATATATATACACACATATATATATAAAATGAGAAAGAAAATGACACAATGATATGAAAGTCATTTGAACAATTTAAGAAGCCAGAAAACAAGTTTCCTTTATAAAATGAGCTATCAATTATGTTATGTCTTTCAAAACCGATAAAGTAGGCAGTTCTTTGTAAACTTATTTCTAACGATATTGTTTTAAAATGTTGTTTGAATTGAAATTTCTAATGAAAATATTACTATCATTTCAAAAATATGTATGAAGATGGGACCAGCAGTTAGCGTAATGGCTATGTCGCTGGACTCCCACGTAGTCGACCGCGGTTCGAGTCCCGGACCCGGTGGCTTAAACTCACGCCGGGCGCGTGTGCGTGCGTGCCCAAGATCCCAAGAGGAGAATGGAGGAGAAGGGATTGCGGCGTGGCCATCCCCCCTGGGGGGTGATTTCCTGCTTTCTATCTCTCTGTCTCTCTCTATCTGTCTGGCGAGAAAAAAAAAGTATGAAGACAAACATACATATGAAAACATATAGAAAGATAAAAAGCAACTATGTAAATAAAAATTAATCATAATGTAGACGAATCTTTTATAAATGTAAAGTAACAAAGTACATTGAAATTTACTTTAGTAAAATATATTCATAGAAATATATTTCAATTTACCATAAGAAGTTATGTAGAAATTTCGCGTAAGCAGATTTCACTATCTGCCTTCCAGACATCCATCTAGCACATGAGTAATCTTCCATGAGACTCATACTCACACGCTCTCACCTTAACCCCATTATATATTTTTACACTTTTATTTGAAATTCATACATTCAGAAAAGAGTTGGATATGACATATTGATTGGTTTCATAAATTGTAAATTCTACACAGGAAACAATACTAAATATTTTATATGTAAAAATCCATGTGGTATATAGAGTATATAGAAACTGGGGCCTATCATAAGTTCATCTGAGAATTTCACCTAGAACAAATTGTAAAACTGATATACAACGGATTTATTTAGTTTCTAACAAATTGAAGATGACAACTCAGTAAATTTCTACTCAAATAATTCAAAAACACATTCATTTAGATGGTATTAAGAGGTTAAAGAGCTGAAATTGTAAAGGCAAAGTTGTCATAACTATCTTCGATTCCATTTACTTTCAAAGTCCTAAGTTTCTACAACACTATTATAAAACATCTTAAAATATCAGAAATACTGTTTGTCAAAATCAAAAAAAGTAGATTCGGTTCTCAATATGATCTAAAGTCCCATCAGAATTCTGTATACACACTGTTGTGGTAATTACTCCAGTATTCAGTTTCAATGCAATATTAAAATCCTATGTTCTGATGACTATAGTTAAAGTTAACCATCTTGGACTTCTAATTGCAATCACAATGAATGAACAAGGGCAGCATGTGCCCTCTTTTTTCAAACAACTAGAACAAAAAAAATTGCTAAAATCTAAGAATTAGTTTTCAAATTGCCATCAGTCAAGAAATGAGAGTAATCCTGAAAAAAAAAAGTTATAAACCAATAATCAGAACCCTACAACTGTCCCAGTTTACTGCCTTGAGAGAATTTTGAGGCAATAGGAGAGATCAATGAGATTAACTGGAAGACACCCTGAATTGACGAGTCAGAGCTAAGAATGCAGGAGGATTCAAGTTCACAGAGCAGTGCATTAGAAAATAGATGGTCACACAGAACAATCCCAACCATGTTAAGCATCTCCATCAAGTATTTAACTACTGTCAACCTTCTTGTAAGGGCATTGTCTAAGACCAAAGAAAACTCTATTCAAATGAGTTACAAGTAACAGTCTCAGTACTTACACAGGGCTATACACAGTGCCTATTCCCATCTGCAAGAACCAAACAATGTAAAGTAACTTAAAAGTATTGGAAAGAGAACTTTGTAAAGTCTTATTAAAGAATATTGAATAGTTAACCCAAACAAGCCTTTTTAGGCTCAGGTAAAATAATCATAGAAGAAATATAGGATGTCATCAAACACTTCTTAATATCTTGTTCCAGGATTTGAGAAAAAAAAGTGTTACAGAAACTTATCAGTATTACAAAATATTAATCATTTGACTTAATAATATGTACATGTGAAATATTCATAAAGCTAGCATCAAAAAATGATCTACAGAGGCCATAGATCATGTAGTGATTAAGATTCTGGGATACATGGCCAGTGAGTTTCAGTCCCAGACCTGAGGACTTGAAAAGCATGCCAGGCATGTGTGCATGCAACCCCAAATCTCAAGAGTATAGAGAAGGAGTGCGATCATGTCTTCTCTTTGTGGGGTGTGGGGGTAAATTTCTCATTTTCACTCTCTCTCCAGCAAGTGCACTTGCCCTATGGCAAAAACAAAAACTAACAAAAAGGAATGTTGAAAATTTTATTTTAGGTGCACATGTATTTGCAATTTTTATGTCTTCTTACAGAACTACTTCTTGCATCATTATTAATCTTTCTTCATCCCTTGTGATGCTGTGTTCTAAAATCTACATTGTCTGCTGACTATTAATCTAGCTATTCTATATGTCTTCTGCTTAGTGTTTCCATGGTAAGACTCTCACCATCCGTTTAGTGTATTTATATTTAAAGTGTGTTTCTTTTAGACAACATATAATTGGGTCTTGCTCCTGTTATTCAAATTTTGACAATTTCTGTCTTCTATGTGCATTTAGGTTGCTCTCATTTAATGTGATCACTGGTATTTTTGACCAAATCTAAGAATTTGCTAGCTGTTTTTTTATTCATTATTCTGTTCTTTGATTTTCTCCCTCTATTGTACTAGCTGCTATTACATTAATTGATGATTTTTATTGCTCCATTTTATCTTCATTATTATTTAATTACCAATATTACTTATTAAAATATTTAGTAGCTGCTTTGAATTTATGATGTGCCTTGTAATTAATAACAATTTACTTTCAAATAATTTTATACAACTTTGTATGCCGTTTAAGGACTTTACACAAAACTATTCTCTATCCCTCTACCTTATACTCTGTAATATTGTTTTATAAATTCTAAGTTAACTTATGTTCAACACATAATATATCACTGTTATTTCTTTTTTTTCTTTTTTTTTTTTTTTTTTTGAGAGGTTTTTTTATTATAGGGCACGTGCCCTCGCCAGACAGACAGAGAGAGACATAGAGACAGAAAGTCAGAAATCACCCCCCAGTGAGGATGATCACACCGCAATCCCTTCTCCTCCATTCTCCTCTCGGGATCTTGGGCACGCACGCACACGCAACCAGCGTGAGTTTTAAGTCACCGGGTCAGGGACGCGAACCGCGGTCGACCACGTGGGAGTCCAGCGACATAGCCATTACGCTAACTGCTGGTTCCCTGTTATTTCTGTTTTTGACAGTGATTTTTCTTTTCTTTTATTTAACTTAATTTACATTTAATCACTATACATCTTTAAAGCATAAAAAGTGAATTTTCCCAGTATGAATATAGTGCATGTTAGTGAAGACATAGCTATTATTATATACGTTATCATCAACAAACAACTTTTCATTTTTGTTTCAGTTGACTATTTTCACCCTGATCACCTACTTTCCTTCCCCTTTTAACCATTCACTTCTCTACTGTCTCCAGTGTTTTCAGTTGCCCTCCCTGCTACTGTACATTCCAGTCTTTCAGCTTCTGCCATGGAGTACACACAACTGATACATATTCAGAGACATACAATGCCTGCCTTTCAAGGTCTAATTTTCTTAAACTTAGCATTAAACCTTCCATATTTGTGCCCTTTGAATCACACAGAAGGGTCTCACTCTTTTTCATAGCTGAGTAATGTTCTATAGCATATGTAGCACAATGTTTCAATACATTCATCTGTTCTTGGACATTTGGGTTCGTCCATGTCTTGGCAATTCTAAATAATGTTGCAATAAACATTGATGTGTAAGGATTTTTCTGACTATTTTCCTATCCTTCAGGAAGATACCTAGGGGTGGAATTACTGGTAGTTCTATTTGCAGGTTTCTGAGAAAATTCCATATTGCTCTCCACTGTGGCTCTACTAATTTATATCCCTACCAACAGTGTAGAAGGGTTCTCTTTGCACCCTGTCCTCAACAATTTTTATCATTCTGTATATATTTTTAGCCATTCTGATTGGGGTTAAGTGTTATCTCATTGTAGATTTGATTTTTGATTTGCATCTCCCTTATGATAAGAAATGTTGAACTTTGTTATTTTTGAGAGATTTTTTTTTTTTTTTTTTTTTTTTTTTTTTTTTTTTTTGCTATAGGGTGCATGCGCTCTCCAGAAAGACAAAGAGAGACAGAGAGATAGAAAGCGAGAAATCACCCCCCAGGGAGGATGGCCACATCGCAATCCCTTCTCCTCTCGGGATCTTGGGCATGCATGCACACGCACCTGGCATGAGTTTAAGCCGTCGGGTCTGGGACTCGAACTGCAGTCGACTACATGGGAGTTCAGCGACATATGCTAACTGTTGGTCCCGAGCATTTTTTCATATGCTTTTTGGTCATTCGTATGTCTTCCTTGGAGAATTGCCTGTTCAGGTTATTTGTCCATCTTTTAATTGGATTTTATTTTATTTTACTGATTTTTTTTGCAGGTAAGCAGTTTGAGTTCCTTGTATATTCTGGTTATCTGTCCTTTACTTAAGGCATAGTTTGCAAATATATTATCCCATTCTGAGAGTTGTCTCTTCACTTTATTTATTGTTTCTTTTGCTGTACAGATGCTTTTTGGCCTGAGTAGTTTAATTTGTCTATTTCGGAGATTATTGCAAGTGTTTGGGGGACCTTTGTAAGAAGTATTTGCCTACATCAATGTCTGTAAGCAATTCTCCTGTGTTTTCCACCATTATTTTTATAGTCTAAGGGTTTCTTTATCTTTTTAGAAAGATTTTTGCTATAGGGTACATGTGCTTGTGGAGAGACAGATAGAGAGAAAGAGAGACGGAAAGCAAGAAATCACCCCCGGAAGGATGACCACGGTGCAATCCCTTTTCCTCCATTCTCCTCTTAGGATTTTGGGCTCTCACAAATATGTGCTTGTTGTGAGTTTTAAGCTTCCAGGTCCAGGACTTGAATTGCAGTTGACTATATAGGAGCCCAGCGAAATTACCATTATGCCATCTGTTGGTCCCATATAGTTTGAAGTTTTATTAATGGTGAAAGATAAGACTTCAGTTTTAATTTTCTGCAAGTGAATATCAAATTTTTCCAGTATCATTTGCTGAGGGGATTTTCTTCCCCCAGCCCTCCTCCCCCAGATTGTTTTGTTGCCCTTTGTCAAAAAGCAATGGGCCATATGTTTGGGGGTTATTTCTCTATTCTGTTCCACTGGTCTACATGCCTGTTTTGTGTGTGTGTGTGTGTGTGTGTGTGTGTGTGTGCGCCAGTACTATGCTGTTTTGATTATCACACTATTGCAATGTTTTAGTCAGGAAGTGTGATGCCTCCTACTTTATTCTTTTAGCACAGCATTGTTTTGACAATATGGGGCCTTTTATGAGTCCAGACAAAGTTAATGATTAGTATTCCTAATTCTGTGAAAAATATCTCTGGTGATTTGATCGAAATTGCATTGAATTTCTAAATTAATTTGGATAGGATTGGTATTTTAATTATATTTTATTAATTCTTCCAATCCAGGAACATGAGATATCTTTCCACTTTTCTGTATCTTTTTAATTTTTGTCTTTAGCTTTTTATAGTTTTTCTTATAACGGTCTTTCATATCTTTGGTTAGGTTTATTTCTAGGTGTGTGTGTGTGTGTGTGTGTGTGTGTGTGTGTTTATGAGATTGTTTTCTTTAATTCTACCTCAATCTGTTCATTTTTGGTATAATGCACATTCTTCTAATCCCCACATGGAACAGTTTCAAAGACTGACCAAATGATAAGGCACAAAACAAGCCTTTTACAAATTCAAATTTATAGAAACTATATCAAGCATCTTTTCTAATCACAATGGAATTAAACTTGAAATCAATAACAGAAAGAGCATTCAAAAATAAATACATGACATGGAAACTAAATAATCTATTTTTGAACGACTTCATAAACACTGGAGAAATTAAGACTGAAATCATGATTCATTCAAACTAATTATAATGAACACATGAGTTTTCATAACCTATGGGACGCACCAAAACCACTTATAAGAGGGAAATTTATGGCAATAATGTCCATATTTTTTTGTTTTTTGGAGAGATTTCCGCTATAGGGTGCGTGCACTCGCCAGACAGACAGACAGAGACATAGAGACAGAAAGCGAGAAATCACCCCCCAGGGGGGTTGGTCACACCGCAATCCCTTCTCCTCCATTCTCCTCTCGGGATCTTGGGCACGCACGCACACGCGCCCGGCATGAGTTTTAAGCCACCAGAACCGGAACACGAACCGCGGTCGACTACGTGGAAGTCCAGCGACACAGCCATTACGCTAACTGCTGGTTCCCCCATATTTTATATAATCTACAGCTTTTAATAATTTCATTCTGTGTATTTCAGTTTAAATAATTTCTGTTGGCTTATTTTCAAGTTTCCTGACTCATTCTTTGGTTGTGTGTATTTTACCCCTCTTTTTTGTTTGTTTGTTTTTACTGTAGGATATATGCGCTCACGAAACAGAGAGAGACAAAGGGAAAAGTCAGCCACGAGAAGGGATGGTCATACTTTGAACATGCACATACTCACACCTGGTGTTATTCTCAAGTCACTAGGTCCAGTACTTGAACTTCCCAGCTGGCCATATGGGATCCTGTAACTTAACCCCCATGTCACTTGCTAGTCTCTGTTAATTTTTATCTTTTACATTTTTATCTTGTTATCATAGTTTTGATTTCTTGTTCAAATTACCTATGTAATCCTTCACGCTGTCAATCATATGAATTTCAAATATTTAGAATTCTCCCTCTGGTAATCCCAACATCTATGTCATATTTAAGCCTAATTCAGTTAATTGCTTTGCTTCATGGCAGTGAATTATCTTTCTGTCTTCATAATTTTGGCTGATAGCCAGAAATATTATATAGAGGGTAGCATTTTATACTTATACAGTTTGTGCACATAACTACTTTTGGATGTTTGATAATGTCCAAATTCTTTCCTTCTTTCAGCATCGTGTTAAAAGTTGTTGACACTTTCACTGATTTATACACCTTTTTTTAAAATTTGTCTCTGGTAAGCAAATTCTCATGTCCTGTTTCTCCTTACAACTGAACAACTGATAGCAATATAGTAGTGTTCTGAAGGATCTAGGATCTAGTCAAGAGTTGAGCTGAGCGTGTGTGCACTTTGTTGTTGTTCCTATAGTTAGTCTTGTTGGCACTGTGAGGATGAGGTTTTTTTTTTTTTTTTTTTTTTTTTTTTTTTTCTTCTGTAAGAGAGAGAGAGAGAGACTATGTTTTAGGTGAAGACTTGTTTGACAAAAGATTTTTCAAAATGACTGGTCCATCCTTACCTTTGGGTCTCCGACTTGCACTGTACCTCACAGACATATCTTCTCCCAGTGGTGTTTCATAATAAGTTGAAAGTAGCTGATGGTGGGACAAGAATAGAAGGTGTGGAATATTCTCTATGGTTCTGATTAAACCTGTCTTAGTGAGGCACTTTGTCAGTAGGTCTCAGGAGCGTGACTTTTTCAATGCCAATGTTCTTGCTCTTCCCCAAAAGTTGATGTAAGTTCAAAATGTATTCTTGTCATACTTCCCTCCCCTAGGGTTACAGTTCCTTTTTCTACTCCCTTACACAGCTAATATAAGATCTCCTTTGTGCCCTTCAGATGACAGTATATATTGTTCTTTTTTTTTTTCTTAATTTATAAATAGTAGAAAAAGTAAAGGAGATAAATGTGGATGGGTTCCTTGATTTTTCTTCAGATCTTATTTACATCTGTATAGTCTACACTGTGATGGATGCCTTCTTGGTAATAATAGCCAATAAATATTTGATAAATGTTAAGCATATTATTATATGTTGATCAGTTAAAATATCCACTCCTATGGGTAACTATATAAAGTAGGTACCTATGCTTGTTTTCTGTTTAAATTCTTGTTGCAAATGCCATACAATTAAAAAGAAGACAAACACGAAATTATTTACTGTATATCTGTATAGGCTTTGGAGCCAAAAGCAAGGGAGGGTCTCAGGAAGTTCATAAGATCTTTACATACATTTAATTTTTCTCAGAGAAAAATTGGAACTTGATAAGCCTTGCTATGGCCTAAAAAAAGCAGCTGCATTTCATGTCTGCATTATGGACCTAATATCAATAAACCCTTTCCATAGCAAATAAAGCCATAAGTGAACAAAATTTATAACCCCTGAACATGTTTTCTTAACTGTTAAGCAGTATAAGAAAAACAACCAAAATCTAGGTCTTCCTATGACTAGAGGTGTACTATTTAAGCCTTAACTGAATATTAGGAGCCGAAGTGTGTATAAAAGAGAAAAAGATAGTAAGTAAGAAACATTTTTAAATTAATAACTATCTAAAAAAGATTATCTTACAACTTTCATAATGGTTATTCTATCCCAATGAAATTATAATGGCTTTAAATCTGAGTTTAAAGATTTTGAGTTTATCAAAGCCTATGGCCCTAATTAAAAAATAAGAAAATAGACAATTTTCACAATGGGTTTTCTGAATTGAGAAGGTTATATTCATCTTCCCTATAAATGCATGTAAATTAATACAAATAAATGAATAAAAACACTATTACAGTTGCTGACATTTTTTTTTCTATAATTATTTCTCATTCAGGGCAAGATCCTTAGAAATAATAAGAGATGTAATATATGACAAATACAATTTTCTTTATTTGATACATATTTTTAGTTTACACCTGAAAAATAGTTTTTACCATTTGCTACAGACTCATCAAAGTTTTATCTAAATTTTACATTTTACTTTATTTATCTGCTTGTGTTGTGATGGAGGGTTTGTTTCTATAATTCTTCATTTCTTCTATATTGTCAAATATTGTTTTTCGAAGAAATAAATGGTGATTTTCCCTTCTCACTTATTTAGTATTTTGTTAATCTAAGACGACTGGATTCAGCTGTTCCATTTTGACCCTCTTTACTTTCAAGTATTCCTAATCAATTCTATCAATGAAGAACATCAATAAAGATCAATAGCTAATTTTTCTAGTCCAATGACTTTGAGTATGTCACTAAAGAGTGCTGAATGTATACACTCATAAAATTTTCAGTGTATTGAAAATTATTTGTTTCTTTCAAAATAATCCTGGATCATTTATATCCCTTTCTGTTAAAGTTCTCTGTAAATGATAGATAGTGTTCATTTATTTTTTGATATTTTAAGACATGCTTCCTTTTGTTTGTTACAACATAAAATTATATATATTTTTTCCAATGCTAAGTTGTTTGATTATAAACCCAAAAACTAATATCAACTCAAAAAAGTTACTATGAATAAGCCCAGGTAAATTTAACATTAGTCCAATTTTATATCATCTGTGAAGCATCTCAAAACTTTTTATTTATTCAGATTTACTTATTAAAACATTCTAGAGTGCTGTTATTCTGTTAGCTGTCATTTCACACTCTGTAATCTATCCTGCAAAAAGCACTGAGGGAACAAAATTAATCAGAGCTTCTCCGTATGCATGAAACTGAGAGGAATTGCAACTTAGTGACGCGTAAGTCTTCATTTCACTCATTCTTACAGTGTCTGGCTTGTTTTAAGAGAGAATGATAGAAAATAAACTGTAATATAAATTTTTACCTGAAGATGTGGAAAGAAGGTTTTATTATTTATAAGGAATAAATATCTGTGTCAGGAAGATAGATTTTGTTTTATTTATAATTTAAAAAAATGTTTGTCTTTTTCCAAAAACACAATAAAATAGTGGTAGTATTACTTCATAGATCTGTTGCAAAATTATAATTTTTTGTCTTTTGGCTGTTGAGTTTTAAAAGTTCTTTGTATATTTTGAATACAAGGCTCTTACCAAATTTAAGATTTGCAAATACTTCCTCTACTTCTGTGAATTAATTTTTACTATCATTAGAATATTCTTTAATCTACAAAAGTTTGTAATTTAGATGAAGTTTAGTGTATTATTTTTTCTTTTGTTACTTCTGTGTTTGGCGTTATACTTAAGAAACAATGAACCTACTCTTGAGATAACAAGCTTATTCTCTCAGTAATGGTATTTATTCACTCATGAGAGTAGAGCCCTCATGTCCTAAACCCCTTTTATATGTCCATCTTCTAATACCATCACAATAACAATTAAATTTTAACACAGGTTTTGAGAAAGACAAATGTTTAAACTGTAGCACCAGGACTGGAGGAGTTGTTCAACACACAAAAATCAACCAATGTAAGTATACCACATTTGGAGAATATAGGAAAATCCACATGATCATTAGTCTATGCAAAAAAAAAAAAAAAAAAAAAAAAAAGAGAGATAGCAAAATCTGACATCATTTTATGATAAAACATTCAATAAACTAGAAATAGAAGGAAATTTCTCCAAGGTAATAAAGAACATTAATGAAAAACACACAGCTAACATCATATTTAATGATAAAACATTAAGAGTTTGCCCACTAAGATTAGCAACAAGTCAAAGATACGCAATTTAGTCACTCTGTTTACTATTGAACTGAAAGGTCTAGCCAGTACAATTGCACACAAAAATAGAATGCAAGTCCTCCAAGTTAGAAAGAAAAGAGGAAAACTATATCTTCACCGATGACATTATTTTATGTGTGAAAAATTACAAAGGATCTGTAAAAAAAAAATAAAAACAACTATTAAACATAATTGAAGAAATAGAAAAAAAATAGTAGATACATTCCTAGAAACACATAAACTATGAGCACAAACCAAAGAAATAGATAGTCTCAGTGGACTTATTACAAGTAAAATGATTGAATCAGCAAGAAAAAGCTTTTAGCAAAGGGAAGTCTTTTTTTTTCTAATTGATTGTTCAAGTGTATCATGTTGATTCCCTTCTCATTTTCTTTTCTGTATGCTTTTTGATTATTTTGTTAGTGGTTACTATGGAAATTACCATTAACATCTTAAATTTATAACCCATTAGCTTGAATTAATACCAATTTAGTTTTAATTATACACAGAAGCTATTCCTATACTGCTCGACCACCCACAGTTTACATGTTGTCTTTACAGATTGCATTGTTACATATTGTCTGCCTACTCTCATAGACATAAGTATTGCTTTATGTAATGGTCTTTTGAATAAAAAAGAGGAAAAAAAAAAAACAAGAGATACACACTAAAAATAAAGTAACACTATCATTTATATTACCTATGTAGTCATTCTACCTATGTGCTTTATTTCTTTATGACTTCCAGTTTCAGTCTGGTGTCCTTTAATTTCGTTGTGAAGAATTCCATTTAATATTTGTATTAGGAAAGATATAATATCACCAAACTTTCTCTGCTTGGTTAGTTTTCTGTATATATAATTTTTGGTTCATTTTTGGTTTTCGTTTTTTTTTTTTTTTTTTTTTTTTTTTTTTTTTTTTTTTTGAGAAGTTTTTGCTATAGGGTGCGTGCGCTCGCCGGAACGACAGAGACAGAGAGATAGAAAGTTAGAAATCACCCCCCAGGGGGGATGGCCATGCCGCAATTCCTTCTCCTCCATTCTCCTCTCAGGATTTTGGGCATGCACACAAACGTGCCCAGCGTGAGTTTAAGCCACTGGGTCTGGGACTCGAACCACCGCGGTCAGCTACATGCGAGTTCAGCGACATAGCCATTACGCTAACTGCTGGTCCTGTGGTTCATTTTTCTCATCATTTTAAATAAATCATCCTGCTGCTTTCTGGGTCCCAGAGTTTCTGATGAAAGTATTAGTCTTACAAGTTATGAGTCACTTCAATGTTTTCACTTTGTCTTTAAAAATTTAATTATATTTTGTTTCAGCATACATCTTTTTGAGCTTTTTCACATGGAGGTTGCTGAACTTCTTTGATAGATTCATTCTTTTTGTCGTATTTGGGATGTATTCATTCATTAGGTTTTCTTTTTTGCCTATTTTTCACCTATCCTTCTGGAATTCTTACTATGTGTATGTTCATATGCTTGATAGGGTCTTACAGATCTTAATCTCTGCTCATTTACATCATAATTTTTCTTTATACCTGGAGACTAAAACATAAACAAGCCAACCAGTAATAAGTATGGCTCCTGGTCTTCATAAGCACTTCTGCTTTGGTACACTCATTCTGTGATAGCAATCGCCTAGTCACCTTTCCATCCTTGCCTTAGTTATCAGTTACTGCTTTAATTGAACCTGAAAGCCAGAAGTTAAAAAAAAAAAATAAGGTTTTCACAGTTCTCTTATTAGTATGCATTCATCCATAGGTACACATGTGGACGTCTATAATGCTCTGTATAAGTGAGAACTTTTCACATTATTTATTTCTCCCGACCCCTTTCATCCCAGGATTTTTGGTTGGTTGGGTTTTTGTCCCACCCATTGTCCCTTTTCTGGACAGTCACAGTCCTTATATTCATTTTAAAATGTTTTCAGCATATATTACCAGGAGTGTGTGCACCATCCCCATAGCCATTGCTGAGTTTTGAAGTGGAAATAATAGCTTAGTAACTTCTTTCGTTATTAGGCAGCCTCCTGTTTATTGTAAGATTTTAATTATATTGTGAGTGCTAAGAAGTTTATTCTGACAAATTTTTACAAGCTTAAGTTTTGAATTAGTGGAAGATGAAGAGTTGTAGTTCTGTCCTCTGCTGTTTTTGTTGATACCGCCAGAAAAATGTCTGTTTCCTATGCTCAGATCAAGCTTGACAAAATAGCTATCATCTATTTGCTACGTTGGAAATCATTCTGGATTTCTAGTTGAAATTTATTCCCTCGGATGTTGACCATTTAAAAAATCCCATGAAATTAATAAAAGTAACATATAGAGAAGCACGTCACAGGGAGCAAATATTTCAATCTCATCATTAACCTTCCAACAACCATAGAAAGAATAATTATGGTATGATCATGTTCTGAATATGTGAAATGACTATCCAAACAATTTGTACCTTTATAAAGTAATACTTTATGGATAAAGATATGTACTATCAAGGTAAAAGGCTAGGTCCAGAAATGAAATGTTTGGTTCATCTGAAATATAGCTAGATAAAAATTTTACAATATTGATAAAAAAGCATTTTATATTACTAAAATGTGACAAAGTAGCAGAAACTAACACTGTTTCTATTTTGTGCTAGAATATCATTACAAACTTTTCATTACTTCCTGTCTCACTCTCTGCTAATAAAGGTATCTTGCTGTGACTACCCAATTGGAGGCTGATTGGAATCCTCATATTTTTATTATATCAGTTACATATTTGTGGTAGATAGGCTTACTTCTTTAATTCATAAATTTTTTCACGTGTGTGTGTATTGTTAAGTATCTTGACTTTACACTGAATGTGATCTTCTTATTTGTAAGAAAAACTGCTGAACTATTCAATCTACTCAGGCATAGAGTGGAATGTTTTTCTATATATTTCATTGTTTTTGAACATTTTTTTGTATTGATTCTAGTTAGAAAAATGGGCTGAGTATGAAACGAGAGACAAGGTCGGCAAATGAGTAAGGGCAGTGCTCACATTCACTTTACTTTCTCCTTTCTTGAAGCCTGAACATTTCTTTAATCTCACTTCTTTGTGCTGCCTTCTTTCAGGAGCAGGAAAAGGAGAAGAAGCTGATGACAAATCACATAATAACTTCCTTAATATCTCAAATCCTGTCTTTGAAAATTGTTTGAAAATAGCTACATATATGCAGCATCTCTGGGCAAAGTAGCTGTTTCTATTTTGTAACACAAGTGGTTATCAAGATCTAGTCTTAGTTCCTACAATTCCCAATTATCACTACACTCCTAATCTCTCCTGGAAGAGGATTATTCAGTGCTTCTGTATTCTGTCCTTTTTAAAAAGTGAAAAAATCTCTTAAAAAGGTAGAGGACCAGCAGGTGGTGTAGTGGTTAAGGTGCTGTCCTTCCACATGGTCAACTGCAGTTTGAGTCCCGGACTTGGCGGCTTGAAACTCACACTGAGCATGAGTGTATGTCTGCTCCAAAACCCAAGAAGAGGATAGAGAAGAAGGGATTGCAGCAGGCCATCCCCCTTGGCGATGATTTCTCACTTTCTCTTTCCCTCTCTGTCTCTGTCTCTGTGTCTTTGATGAGCTTACACTCCCCTAAAGAAAAAAAAAAAAAGTGTGGATACAAAGACTGAAAAAATTGAGAACCTTCTTTTAGGATGTTGTTTTACTTTCTTCTTATAAATTTCGAGAGAGGTAATCACTAACGAAGATTAAATATTTAATGTCAGAAAATATATTTAAAATTATATTGTGACTATTATAAAACTGAGATCTAGCTATCCACCTAAATATCTTTCTAATTTAAAAGTATTCTCATAGTCGACCATTCCTACTCCATTCAGCAGTTTCTCATGGTAGTTGGTATTTAATTTCTGGTTTAAAATTAATATATTTATATTATTATATATATTATGGAAAAACTATGCCTAACTTTCAAAATTTATTTTTGCACCGAAATAAACTAGTACTTTAATTTCAATTTTCCAAGAACTCTTTGATGTCTCTTACTAGGCATTTCCATTTTCATTCTTAAAACTGTGGAAAAATCTTCAGTTAAGATCCTTACCTTACATTCATAACGGTTTTTTTCTATCTTTC
Organism: Tupaia tana; assembly: GCA_026018925.1. Taxonomy (NCBI): domain Eukaryota; kingdom Metazoa; phylum Chordata; class Mammalia; order Scandentia; family Tupaiidae; genus Tupaia; species Tupaia tana. The sequence continues at coordinate 55,833,823 of JAKSZU010000005.1, forward strand.
TTTTTTTTTTTTTTCACATATGGTAGGATTCTCAGTTTCCAATGCTTAGAATGTGGACACACCTTTAAGAAGGCCATTATGCCATCCTCCGCAGATAGGTAGCTCTATGACTGTAACTTTGGTGGATAAGATTTAGTATTTCTTTTTCTTACACAAACTAACAACAATCTTTCCATTTTCAGTTTTATACCAAACTCCTGATTTTAGAGGCACTTTGCTCCTGTCAATTCAGGATATTTTGAGTTTTAGGCCATAAACTATTGCTATTTTTTTGTCACTCCAGGCATGGTTCTCACCTATATCTGCTATGATAATTTGTTATCTCCCTACACCTGCTTTCCAGGTTTCAGAGTTCTTTGACCTCACTTATGTATTATCACTTTTTCTGATCTCCCTTTCTTTGTGTTAAATGGTGTTTATAAAAGTCTATATATGAGCATTTTAAGAAATTTTAGCAACAGATAGTCATATATTCAATGTAAACTTTGAGTGTTCTATGTTTAACTAGAAGTATTATAACTCATATTTTAAATTTATAAGAATACCATACACATGCCTTTCTGAATAATGCTATCTTAAATTTTAAAAATGACATAAGAATAATGTGTTCATTTTGAGGCCATGTTTTAAACCTAGAAACAATTGTATACAATTTTTAAATCTCCATTTATTAGCGAAGTACCACGAGGTGGATTTTGTTTGTTAATTACTATCAACAGACACTAAATTCTCTAAAGCATTAAACTGTCTTGTAAAGATTATGAGTTCCCTGCCATTAAAACCATTTTTCATTCTCTGAATACATTTGGAAAATTTACTGTTTCATGAATCAGTAAGTTTTGACCCTGCAAATAAAATAATTAGAAGAGGGATTGTGCAAATCACCACTCATAATTAGTGTTTTGTAAGAGCAAGTATTTCTGAAAATATTTGTCATTCCGAATCTACCTAATGCATTTATATGAGTGTCTTAGGTTGTATATACTGCCTTCTGATTCACCATGCTGATATTTATCTGTTCTTGAAATACTTTAGTGGTTGAAAAATAGTCCATCAATCTACTGTTTAACAGCTGCTCACGTGTGGTCAGCTTATTGACCAAAACAAATAGTCTGCAGTTAATTAAGCTAACTAAACAATAGCTACTAAATAAGCAAAATATTACAAAGTAAAAACAGAAAGTAATAGAACAGAATTTAAGACACTGAAATAAGTTATGAAATTCATAGATTAACAATCAGAATAAATATAATATATATATATATATATTTATAATTGAATTTTTCTCTATAGGGCACATGCGCTCACCAGAAAGACAAAGAGAGAAAGAAATACAGAAAGCGAGAAATCACCCTCCAGGGGGGATGGACATATCCCAATCCCTTCTCCTCCATTCTCCTCTCGGGATCTTGGGCACGCACACATGCACACATGCCCAGCATGAGTTTAAGCCACCTGGTCTGTGGTCGACTACATGGGAGTCCAGTGACATAACCATTAAGCCAATTGCTGGTCCCAGAATAAATGTGTATTGACCTATGCTCTTATTGGTCAAATCAATCTATCTTCTGGAGTTTTATGTTTTAGTCTTAAATTAAAAGATGTGTTCACTGTTTTATATCAGATTCTAGTATAAGTTATAAGTTCAAAGTTTTTGAATAGCTGCTTGACTGATTGGAAAGACTTGATTATGAATGAAGGAAAGAATAAATAAGTATTTTAAATGTTTACTGAAAAGCCAAAAGTCATGAGAGGAATGCTTATTGCAATTTTAAGTGGCTCCAATAAGCGATACTTTTGTGGAATAAAACAAGTGAATCACTTGTTAAATATAACATTTAAAATCCACCTATCCCTAAAAAGGAGGAAATGTTAGGAGTGAGGGAGCTGTCTGTCCTCTGTCTTTTGACTCGTTTAATTGCAAACTACAGTAAACAGTATGAAAATTACTTAGGGAAGAAATAAGAATTCAAACTTATTTTTTTTTTTTTCAAAATCCAGTGATCTTTGTATCATATTTCCTCCCTACTGACTGTATCTTGTGTTCTTTGGTCTTATGATACACCAGATAAATGGCCTGCTTGTTGGCATATTACACTTCAACAAGTTAACTTAAAAATTAAGTTGTAACCTATGAATTTTCATTTCTGTATTAAGAATCAAGCTATGATTTGTACTAGGAGAAAACATTTACTTGACCTGTAACTTTCTTCATACACAAATGCCCAGTAACAAATAAAAATAACTGATACACTTTTAGTCAGTCATCTCTACATGTAGTTTTGTTCTTTTGTTGGTCTGTTTCTTACAAAGGAGTAAAGCAAATATTTTCTCTTTTTAATCCATATAGTTCTGGGAGAACAAGCATAGGACTTGTAAAATTAAATTATAATATACCATTAAAATAGTAAAAAAGATAAGCAAATGAAAGAACTGAGCACTTAGCATACAAAAATTGGTTAATCTAAAAGGCAGCATATTAACATATTCAATGACAAAATGACACACAAAAGAATGTATTCCCACTATACAAATCTCCAGAATTTCAAACATGATAATCATTACTAAGTATATGATTACAGTAATCTATTTTTAAAAATATTAATTAAGACTAAATAAATTTGCATATTATAATTACAATGATTTGAGGATAATAGACAATGACAGTTTAAATAATAGGAATTGAATTATGGAAGTTATTTTTCAAACATTGATACAATATCAATTATTCATTATTTATTTACTTTTAGGAAATTTCTAAATATTGCTATCATCCCTGTATCTCCAGAACTTTTTTTTTTTTTTTTTTTTGAGAGGTTTTTGCTATAGGGCACATGCACTCGCCAGAAAGACAGAGAGAGACAGAGAGAGATGGAGAGACAGAAAATGAGAAATCGCCCCCAGGCATGTGGCCACGCCTCAGTCCCTTCTCCTCCATTCTCCTCTCCAGATCTTGGGCATGCATACGTGGCCAGCATGAGGTTAAGCCTTGGCCTTTTTAAGCTCATATCTTCTGATGTGGCCGACTCAAGTTTGCTTTTGGTGTTGGTGTGCAGAATTGAAAAGTTCCGTTACATTCCAGGTTGGGACACGTGACTCAACACATCTTAACATAATTTCTCATTGAAATTTAGTGTACTTTCAAGCTAATAATCTCCTTCCTATTTTATTTTCTCTTTGCCTGTTTTCTCTTTTATATAATCCATAGTTGAATAGTTTGCCGTATACTTAGATTTCCGAGTAAAATACATTGAGAAAAACGTGTTTTCAAGCCTATGACATGATTGATAATAGGAACTATGATCAAATTAAAATATATTTCAATTATTTGAAGTTGTTTAAGGGTCAGCTCTGTGGCCCTGTGAACACTGTTCAAGAGAACTCAGACGTTACATGGCGAGGGCATGTCAAAGACTCGGTCCAGTCAGACTGAAACAGGGTGAGCACAGGTTGAGTCCCTAAGAATCCAGAGCTGGAGGACTGGAGAAGTGGATCCTGGCATGACCTGAACCCTGCAATGATCTTTCTCTCTTTCCCTCTCACGTGCACATGCATGCACTATCATAAATAAAGAAAATCTTTAAACAATTAGATTTAAAAATGCTATTCAAGTTACAAGCAGATGCTGTAATGGTTATGTCGATGGACTCCCATGTAGACAACAGCAGTTTGAGTCTCAGACCCAGTGGCTTAAACACACACTAGGCGTGTGTGAGTGCATGCCCAAAATCCAAAAAGCAGAATGGAGGAGAAGAGATTATCTCATGGTCGTACCCCTGGGGGGTGATTTTTTGCTTTCTGCCTCTCTGTCTCTTTCTGTCTCTCCGGCGAGCATACATACCCTATTGCAAAAATCTCTCCAAAAAAAAAGAAGTTATTCAATAGCAGTATATACAAAATGTTTTTAAAAATTATTTTTATCTTCCATATTAAAATGCAAATCAGTTATTCAGCGATTTGTTTTTCCCAAATTATTCTCATTTTGTGATATATAAATCATTCTCATAAAATAGTTTGGAAGATAAAAATAATTGGGTGTAGTTCATGATTCTATACTTTTTACCCAAACCATTTTTTTTAGCATGCCTTAAACCATTTTAACCCAATTTTATAACATGTATTAATGCATTTTTTTCTGTCAGTTAACTACCATTATTCTAGATATCCCTGCCAAGGGGTTATTTAATAAATAAATGTGAAAGTTACTATCATTCTCATGTTGTATATATTCAAACATGCATTTTGAGATGGTATAATTTAGGCTGCAAGCCAAAGGAAAATATTTTAAGTGAAAGAGATTAGTTCCATTTTTCTTAAATTACATGGAAATAAAATCTTCTATATTATCGGGACAGAATTTTGTTTCTAACTTCAGATTCTACTTAGGAAAGAAAAAGCATTCCTTTGTGTGTGTGTTTTGTTTTGTTTTTTTTGTTTGTGCTATTGGGCACATGTGCCAGCTGGAGGGACACAGAAGAGAGACAGAGAGAGGGAAAGTATGAAAGTACCTCCCAGGATGAATGATCACACCACAGTACCTTCTTCTTCACTTACCTGTCAGGATTTTAGGCAGGTATGCATACACATCTTGCATGTTTTTCAAGCCACTGACTGTGAGACTTGAATGGCTCAGTTGGTCACGTGGCATTCTGCCATTTAACTACCACACCACCTGCTGGCTTGAGAAAGAATGCATATTCTAAATTCAATTTTGTGTTTTGTCAGATAATACTGTGAAATTTCTTAAAGAATTTTCATTAATCCCATTTTACAAAACACTGTGGTAAAAAGTCTATGAGGTTGAATAAAGTGTCATAAACTACTACTAACAGAGATATCACTTACTCTCCACTTCAAATAACATAAAATATACATGCAAAATCATACCTCAGTAGGCAAATAAATAATTATGCTGTTGGGTCTTTATCTGTTTCAATAATATTCCTTCAGCACTACAATTGATAAAACGTGACTTAACCAAAAGTAGTACAGAATTTTAAATATGAATAATAAAATATTAGATTGTATCTTATGCCAAAATAAACTCAATAATGAACACAGATGAGTACCAGAAATTGTCAGTGAGCATCACATGTTTCTGGGGTGGGGGGGGTCCTGGATGTTTAAAACATTTTTCCTCCAACTCTCTGAAATCCGTTCTATCCTGTATGTAACCATTGCAAGCTTGAATTCCTTATTTTTTAGTTCCTAATTGTTAATTGTGTTGGAATGATAATACAAATATTGTGTGTGTGTTAATCATCAGGGTCACCTATCTGCAACAAAGCTGTGTGTTTATTCTGTTTCTTACTTCCACATGTTGCCACATGTTTGATTACATGACGGACATGCTCAAACACAGCATAGATTCTGTCTTCATCTCTCCTCAGCCAGCATTTCCCTATCCTAATACAAGTTACTTAGAAATAAGGGGAAATCTCAGACATTTTAGATTCCCAGTACTTCATTAGTTTCATAAACTTGAATAGTGATCTCATTTGAAATTAATAAAACATGAAAATGAATTTGAAATCAGTGTGGACACTGATTAATTTACTGATTTATCTAGTATTTCCTATATATCTCTGAATTTGATATTTCTGACTCATTGGTTTCAATTACAGAGTTTTTCCTAGCAACACAAAACAACTTAAGGAATGTACCCTTCATTTTGAAAATCTCAATTAAATTCAGACCACAATTTTTAAAACTAGTTTTACCTGATTATAAAAACTTTAACAATCAGGGCCAGCAGGTGATATGGTGGTTAAGGGCGCTGGACTCTAACATGGCTAATGGGTGGAGTCCCAGACCTGGTGGTTTGCTTTCTCACTGGTCTCCCACCCCTTCGTTTCTCACTGGTCAAATTAAAATAAGTAAATAAATAAATAAGGTCAAATAAAATAATTCTAAATTTAAAAAAAATATAGAATAAATAAAGAGATACAAATCTCATCATCAAAATTCAGCAACCTTTCATATATTTAAAATTTTGCTATTTGTAGAGTATTCATATTAAAAAAAGAAAAAAAAAAACTTCTCTTATCCCCAAATCCTACTAACATTCTGAAGGCAAATTAGCATTGGGGCAATACTAACTACTCCTGATGTTTCCTTCTTTTTAGAGTGAGATAGATAAAAGTAACTCCTAGTCCTTGGTCTCCTATACCAAGTGTATGTCAGTGAAGGTGGAGTGTTGGCTAATTTGGGGACGTAAGACTGAGCATGCTCGCATATGGGCTCTGTTTCCACAGCCCAGCTCCAACTTTTATCTTCCTGAGAGCAATAGTGGTAAATATTTTTCTTGGCTTCTCTATAACACAGAGGACATATATTCAGTGATAGCAATTATTAAGTGGCTAGAGTAGCCATACTCAGATATTCGGGGAGCAGACTTATTTAGCCTTGATACTAAGATATTCCTGACTAGTTCTTACCTGAATTAATTCATCTATTTGTATAAAAAAATAGAAGATCCCACATCATTCCATTTCATCAATTACATGGCAGAAACAATGCTCACTTTTTCTACTTTGTATTTCAAAATCTCTACTAGATCACTCTCATCAGTAATGAGATATGTCATTATCTTCCCATGACACTCATACTAAAATTTTTTATGTCATTTTTACTTTGACCTCCTTTCTTACCCTTTTTCTTCCTTTTGTAGTAAAAATGGTTATTCGTGGTCTCTAATTCTTTTCTTTCTATTATCTATTGAATCTACTCCATTCACCTTTTCTTTTTCTTTTCCTTTTCTTTCATTTTATTTATTTATTTATTTATTTATTTATTTATTTATTTGAGAGAGATTTTGTATTGGGCACATGCACTTGCTGGAGAGACAGAGAGAGACAGAAAGTGAGAAATCATCCTCAAGTGGTACGGCCATGCCACAGTCTCTGCTCCTCCAATCTCCACTTGGGACTTTGGACACACACACTCAGAATGAGTTTTAAGTCACTGGATCTGGAACTCGAATAGCAGTTGACCATGTGGAAGTCCAATGACACAACCATTACGCCATCCACTGCTCCCTCCATTCACCCTTATGAAGAATAGCATTTGGAGAGCGTATCAAGTTCATCCGATGTTGCTATTTTGATAAATTCTGTTGACAATGCTCAGTCTTCATATTTGTTGATGTCCCAGTAGCATCTGACAGCTGCTTTTTCTCTTTAAGACTTCCTTTAGATGGCTCACAAAGCACTCCTCCTGACAGGGTTCTCCTTTATCCCTACATTCTGGCCCTCCGCCTTTACTGAAAAATAAAGAGAATAAACAAATAATAAAGGGACTAAAATATCTTATGGCTCAGACTTTAATCTATACTCATTTCCTTCAGTATTACAAGCAATTTTATAACTTTAAATACCAAGGACATACATACAACTACAAGATACACAATTCTTGTTCACTACTGACCAGACTCTAAGGTTATTAGTTCACTGTGTGTTAGCTGTTTGTCAGCATACCAGGAACACTTACTTTGTAACATTCACCAGCCTCTCAAAATAAAGTAGGAAAAACAGATAAGAGTAAGTAGCTGGAGGAGAATTTGGGCATAATTATAATACTTTGAGTAAACCAAGAATCTAAAAGCAGGATAAAAAACAGTTCTGAGAAAGGAGATACTTGCTTCCCTTACCACTGGTCATGTGCTTGAGGTCAGCAAATGGTGTGGTGGTTAAGGCTCTGGACTTCCACATGGCTGATGTGGTTCAAGTCCCAGACCAGGCTGTTTGTTTTCCCACTTTCTCTCTCTCTTTCTCTCCGGTGAGTATGAGTGCCTTAAAGCGAATTTTAAAAATAGTAATAAGTAAAATAAAATAAATAATTCTTAAAAATACACATATACACACACACATAACCTTATGCTCATTTTGTTTCCCTCTCTTTCAGTTCTATGCTGTGATGGGGAAGCACAGACTGCATATTTCACAACCTAACGTATCTCCTCTGTGTCTACTTGGATGAAGAAAAAATGTCAAACTGACACGTAATAAACGATTTTTGTTACTGCTTGTTTGCTAAACCTACTCCTAATTTATTTTTTAAACATTTATATATATTATTCTTATTTTTTGAATAGCTATAGCGCATGTGTGCTCACTAGAGAGAGTCAGAGATAAAAAGAGAGGGAAAGTGAGAAATCACACCCTGCACCCCTCCCAGGGAGAGGGCCATGCCACAGTTCCTTCTACTCCACTCTCTTCCTAGGATTTTAAGCACGAACGCACACTCACCTGCTGAGAATTTGAACTGCAGTCAGTCATGTAGGATCAAGCACCTTCCTCTCTGGGCCACTTGCTAGTCCACATCAGCCATTTTTACTGAGTTCAGTAAATAGCAACTTCATCCTTTAAAATGCTCAGTCAAAACACTTAGATTCTTCATTCTTACACTTCATGTATCAGTATTGGTGGTTGACTTGATCTGCTAAACATACATATTTTCCATTACTCTCATTAATGCAATGCTACAATATAGAACACAAGCTACCAACATCTTTCTCCTAGATTATTGTAATAATCTCTCAAATGTTTTCCTTACTTTCATATTCATCTTCAAAAGGCAATGAGATAACAGCATCTGAATTAAACCAGTCAAATATTAGTCAGATTATATCATACTTCTCTTCAAAATCTTCCACTGTTTCCCACCAAAATTAGAGTAAAAATCAAAGTTATCTTAATAGTCTATGTGTGTGACATAGTTGACTCTTCTCATCTCGTAGACCGCATTTCCTTACTCCCTCGCTATCAATACTTTCTGTGAGACACATCACCAAGGTGGATACGACCAGAATACACCAGAAAAAGGAATTTTTACATTTGCAGTTTCCTGCGTCTACACTATTCCATTCTTAAGCAGATATATATATATATATATATATATATATATATATATATATATGTATATATGCATACATATATATATATACGTATATATATTATATATATATTATTATTATTATATATATTATATATATAATATATATATATATATAATTTACACTTAATCACTGTGCATCTTTATAGTGAACAACATGCTTCTTCTTTTTTGGAAAGGTTTTTGCTATAGGGCACGTGCGCTTGTCAGGACAGAGAGAGACAGAGAGACAGAAAGCGAGAAGTCACCCTCCAGAGGAGATGGTCACACCATAATCCCTTCTCCCCCATTCTCCTCTTAGGATCTTGGGCATGCACGCACACACACCTGGTGTGAGTTTAAGCCACCAGGTCTGGGACTCGAATCACGGTCAACTACGTGGGAGTCCAGCGACATAGCCATTACGCCAGCTGCTGGTCCCTACAACATGGTTCTTTAAACAGATATTTCCATGATGACTCTTTTAGATTTTAGCTCTTTAATCTGGTGTTACTTGTTTTAAATTGGCCCTATCCTCATTTGTGGGACACCAAAATGGTTTATTACCTATTGATGATGACATGCATAGTATTCTCAACTGGACTGGTCTGAGGTGTATTTCATGTTGAGTAAATTCTCCATACAAGCTAAATGACGTATAATGATCAAATATATAAAAACCAGTAATAATAATAAATAAATTAAAAACAATAAACTGGCCCCATATACTTTTTCAGATACCCATATTTGCTCCATTTATCATCAAAACATGTATTGCTACCAGACATGCATGTGTATTGTATGTCTACACGTTTATCATAGTTTCCTCAACGTGCAATATGTGTTTCCTTCATTTCTTCACCCCATCAGGATTTTGAGTACAACATATCTGGGATGTCTTGCAAACTGCCACTGCCAGGGCCAGGATTTGAACTGGATCAGCTATGTAGGATCTGGCTCCCGATGCACAGTGCCTAACCACTGTACTCTGGAGCTGTCCCACAACTAATGGATTATATGAAGCAACTACACAATCAGTATCTAAAGCTGAGGAGGAGAGCACAGAAATATTAGAGGAATATCAGTGTCAAACAGCAATAATAGGGATCTAAAAATATTGTAGATTGAATGCACAACCACATTAATAAAATAATATATTAAGATCAAACGTGATTTCTATGAGGAATATAGGAAGGTTTACTATTTAAAATCTATTAACATAAGTTATTAATCTAAGTAAATATAGAAAGCTCTAAGACAAAATTCTATGTAGTTATTTCCATTATAAAACAAAAGATTTGATTTATCAAGTTAAAAAAAAATTTAAGATTATGATTGGAGTTGAATTAAAGATATATATGAGTTTATTTAGAATTGACATTGTTATGCTAATACTGTCCTTATATACTGAATAATATAAAACACTTGCAACACATTCTATTCTCATCTTCCGTGTTTTAGTATTGATTGAATTAAATGAAAAATGAAAAAAATATTAAATATAGAAACATGATTATTATTATATACAGTACCCAAAATGAATCCTTAAATGTTAATCATAGTTATTTTAGTATGCCTGTGATGCTTAAAAGGAGACTGGTCTAACCATTAGTCTTTTACCTGACATACAATTTCCTGAGATCCTATAACTTTATTTCCGGAATATTCATAATATCTCTCAAAAATGTTTTATAGTTCTGTCTATACATATCGTAGGTGTCTTTTGGAAAATATACCCCTTATTATTTGAGACTTTTTAGTACACTTAGAATTAATTCATAATTTAAATTTCATTTCCTAATTTTCTACATTGGTTATGTAAAAATACAAATGAGTCTTTACATCTCGGCTCTTTACTCACTAGTTTTGCAGTTTAATATTTCTTTAAAATACTCCTCTTGATTTTTCTTACAGTCATGTGGTCTGCCAAGAAATACATAAGTACAAACATGCATAAATATATAACACTTCTTATTTTCCAATCTTCAAATTATTTCTGTTTAAAAATATTTCAATATTGGTTTATAGGTACATTTTAAGCTAAAAGTCAACTTTAAATTTCATGATTTCTAGGGGATTTGTATGAATATCATTTCAAAGATCACTTTTCATAGGTTGTCAAGAAACTTTATCATATATAACTGAGGTTGCTTCTACACATATTCACACACGTTTCTTCTGTGTACAAACTTAGTTTTCAATATTTGTTTTGAATTTCCTTTAAATCATAAACTATATTGGGCTACTACAGTAACAATACACTCTTTTGAATAAATCAGAAAATATTTTAGAGAAGTTGAAGGAACCATTCTAAATTTTACTGGCGTAAATTTTGAAATTACTATTTTTTTCATGATCTGTCATTTGGTTTTTAAGTCTTATGATGGCATAATTTACAAATTTTTACTGATGGTAGATCTCCTCTACTTTAATCCTTGTAATAAATTGGCAAAAGCACCACTACCGATCACACTTATCCAGTAGTTCAGTTTCTGTGTGGTTTTGAACAGTTGCCTAACAATCCTGAAATATAACTTAGTCTGACTTAGAAAATAGAATTCAAAGGTATAACTTAACATGCTATTAAATATGTAAAGTGTTATATATTCTTTAGTTGATAGTATACATAAACCACACTAAAATGTCTTTCAATAAGTAAAAGACAGTGTTTTGGATACAGTGAATTCAATTAAATTGGTAGAGTTATGACCAAATATATAAAGTAGACATCACTAACTTATCTTCAGCCATTGCCTTAACAGGTTAATAAATACAAATTAAAACACAGGTGGGTCTGCTTAGTTTTGAGAAGTGAAGGGATTTCGCCAGCATTTATATATTCATATAACCAGTTATATATAAGCCTAAATAAAACCAACCTCCAGTAGACTTTGAGATGGCATTCACCGTCTTTGTAGAAAAATGAGCATCACAAATGAATTACCAATTATATCTTTGGAAAGGGCAAATAGTGGTAGCACTTACTGAACTCAAATTACTGTCAACATTTTAAACACCCAACAATATTAATTTAACCCCAAGCCAGTCTTACTTAAATCAGGATTGTCCAATGAAAATATCCTGTCAGCCATTCATGATCTGAGTTCTGGTGTAGATCAATTAAAATATGGTACACATAAAAAGGTGAGACATTTCTATTTTGTCTTAAATAAGGCAGTGACTACCTATTACTCATTAGTAGCTTTTTAAAGATTAACTATCAACTCTGCTCTTTCAGACTTATTTTTAATGCCAGTGAAGATCATTTTGTTCCAGGGATGTACTTCCTGGGATTCTCCAAATACCCCATCAGGTATCCTCTCCCCAGGGGATGCCTTTGTTCTTGTTGGCATCTGTGTAAGAGAAGGCAGGGGGCCTGAGCTGTCTTCCGCCCAAACAGAACATGGAGATTTGGGCCAGTCTTTTGCTTGCCTCCCTTTTCCATGGTGTGGGGGCACTGGGCCCACTTCTGAACAAAACTCTTCCTGCCTTTCTCAACATCCTCCATTTTTAATTCTCTCTTTTGTAGCTTGGGAATATAGAGTAACCACTCAGAAGCCAGGCTTAATTTTGAAATTATTTTTCCTTTAGAATTTGGTAGCATTTCACTGTAAAATGGTTTTAGCATCATGTTTATTATGTGTATAAATATTTAACTTCTTTTTCTTAATGTTTAGAGTACCATTCAGAATTTCCTGTTCTTTTTAACTTGCTCTTGTAAGTAATTTTTTTTCTGAAAATATATGACCTACTATTTCAAGTTTTTAAAACAACTATTTATAAAATTTTTTCTTTTAAAATTATGATCCTGAATTCATGTCTCCTTATCTTTTTATTTACCTCATCTATATCCTCTTTTCATCTACGATCGTAAAGTTTTGTCTTCACAAAACATACTTTACTTTTTTGTTTCGTTTTAATTCCCTTCATTGCATTTCCCCCTTTCATTTTTGATCTTCACTCATATTATTTTGTCTTCTATTCTCTTGACTTTTTCTCTTTTTCCTCTTAATAAGATTTTTTTCATATAAAACTGATACTGATCATACATTTCTCTCAAGTTTCTCTTTATTTGCATGCAGTACGTAGTGATAGTCTGTTTTTATTCATTGAATTATGAAAATTACATATTTATATTATCTTTATTATGATTCCCTTCTCTTTGATTATCTACTAGATAAACTTTGATTATCTATTTAGAAATTTAAAAAATAATCATGGCCATGGATTTTTTTTGTGTGTTAACATTTTAGTTTCCTTTTACATTCAATTATATTTTATACAATGATTATATCATTGACAAAGCCTATTTGGAATTTGTCGAAACCCACTTTACAACCTAAGCTGTTGTCAGCTTCTTGTGGCTTAAAATTATGTGTTGATAAAAATCAAGACTAATAATTATGTTGTTCAAATCCTTCAAATCCTCTCTAATGATTTTATTATCAATGTAACAAGTAATGAAAGAGACATGCAAGCTGTTATCAACTATGCATGCTGTTACTGCATGCTTTCTGCCAGTCTGGAACTTGATTTATATATATGAGTTGTTGTTACTATTATTTCGTTGGACATAAATACCTGGAATTTGATATCATATCTTCCTGTTTTCCACGTGTCCTCATTTCTAGTTTTATTGCTGATAGTCTATACAGTTCTCGTTACCTTCAGATCTGTGTTCTGGTCACTAATCTTTGTTTTGTATAATGTAAATTTCAATCTGATGAGTGAAGCATTTTGAAAACAATTTGACAATTATATTTAAAAAGTTTCTAACAGTTACTTTGTTTACAATTTTTTTTTTCATTCATGACAAAGAAAGTGCATGCACACAAGAGAGAAGAGAAGCATTCTGCACAGGGCTTGTTGATGTGGTGGTCTCCCTTCTCCAGGCCTTCAGCCCATCAGGAGAGTGGGCAAGTGTAAATATGCCAGCATATGTTCAGGCCAACCAGGACTGGGATTTGAACCAGTTGGCATATATATAACATTCACCTGTGCAGACTGGTGTAATGCTAACTTTCCCACAGAGGCTGTGTATATACATTTTTTCTAAGTTATTCTGGCATGGAATCTCACTGCTCACTGCTTATTAGTTCTTTTTTTTTTTTTTTTTTAGAGGTTTTTGCTATAGGGCACGTGCACTCGCCAGACAGACAGAGAGAGACATAGAGACAGAAAGTGAGTAATCACCCCCCCGGGGGGGATGGCCATGCTGCAATCCCTTCTCTTCCATTCTCCTCTCGGGATCTCGGGCACACACGCACATACGCCCGGTGTGAGAGTTTTAAGCCACCAGGTCCGGGACGAGAACCGCGGTCGACTACGTTGGGAGTCCAGTGACAGCCAATACCCTAACTGCTGGTTCCCAACTGCTTATTAGTTCTACTACTGCTTTGCTCAGATGGATACCTCTTCCTTCCTTTTTTCCTTCCTTTTTTTTTCTTCTTTTACTATTCCATAGTTTGTCTTAGATCACTTTTTACTGTTTTTTTTTTTTTTTTTCTGTTTATTCATTAAAATGTTAATTATCAGAACATATTTGAAGGGTTTTACATTTTAGAATCCTGACAGCCCAACATCAGGGGTTTTGATTGCCATGTAATTTGTATTAATCAGTTACTGATTGGGGGAGTATTTTCAGTCTAAGAGTGTTGTATGTTTATTTTAAACATAGATTTCATAGATTTGTAAATCCTCTTGTCCTTCTTTTATTTTGTTCTCTCTCTCTTTCTTTTAGGGAGCGCAAGCATGTGCATGAATAAGAGAGAGTGAAAGAGAAGCAACCCTCCACAAGGTCCCATCATGCCCAATCTTTTTTACTCAAGACCCTGGGCATCCATATGTGTGCACAGAATGCTTTCAGGTCAGCCTTCTATCCAAACCCTCAGTCAATATATGGCTTCCAGCCTTGTAAGGCATTTGGGTTACCACTGTGCCATAGCGGCTGGGCCAGAAAGGACACATTTTACTTCAAAACACTTATGAATAGGTCTGACATGTTCTCACAAACAGGTAGAGTCTCTCCTTTCTTTCTTTCCACTCCATAATATTTGTTTTTGTTTTACAATTTTTTGTTGATGGATATTTTAGAGCCTCGACAGAAACAGATCCATTTTTCTACCCCAAAAAAAATTTCTTGTTTTTTTTTTTTTTTTTTTTTTTTTCTTTTAAGAGAGAAAAATAGAGCAAAAGAAAATAAGGCAAGCACCTTCAACACAGTCTCATGCAAAATCCTACCCCTAGCCTTTCCCAGCCAGCCCGGAACAGGGGCATGCCTGAGATTCTGGACTTCACCAGTTGACCTGGAACCAAACCCTAATCTTCCATAGGTCTTTCAGCATCACAGAGCATTGTTCTACAACTCTGCTACTATAACTTGTTTTCTATTCCTCTTAGCAGCTGATGAAATGTACACTTCAACCACTTTCCTTATCAAATAATCACACTTCAGCACAGTATTCATCTACCCTCAAATATACCAGGGCCAAGTACCAGCACTGAATGAAAAATCTGTTTTTGTTCTTTAAGGACAGCCCTTCTATTGAGAAGCCTGTGCAATTATTCAACATAGCCAGTTCACACAGTGACACTAAGAAAGCTAGATAACTTCAAACTACTTGTCAAACATAGGCTGCAGGGTCAACCCACTTGCCAAACATAGGTTTTTCCCTGCAAACTTAGCTTGTTATTTTTCTGTCCCTTTGTGCAGCCTTCCTTTTGAATCGGCCTAAAGTTTTTCCTCATTTAGACCTGTATAACAATACCATATGTTTTCACTCATTAATAGAAGCTAAAATATTTGCTAACACAGAAGCAGTGACATAATGGTACCAGGAATGGGTGTGGGGTAGAGAGGTTAGGAAGAACTTGCCATACAGATACAAGAATGAAAGTAAGCATAATTTCTTTTATAAAAAAGTAATTATTAATTATTTAAATTTGCTATAGAGCACATGCACTCACCATAGATGGATGAGGTGGGAGAGTGAGAATGCAAGGTCCAGGACACAAACCATGGTCATGTGAGAGTCTAGCACCTTTAACCACTACGACATCTATCAGACCTGATAAATAGAATCTATACTATAGTATATCAGAGTAACTATAGATGGTGACAATTCAATGTATGCTTCAAAATAGTTAGACAAGAGGATTTTGAATGTTCACAAAGTAAATGATAAATATTTCAGATAGTGGATATGTCTATTGCCCTGATTCAATCATTCCTCATTTTATTTATGTATTGAAAAATCAAACTGCACCCTATGAATATGTATAACTATTACATGTCAACTAAAATTACAAGAAAAAAAAAGAAAAAGAATTCTGCCTTTCATCTATCTATATGGCAATGTATTAGGAACTGCCATCAAATGAGTCATTAAACCTTATGAAACAATTGATGCTGTAAGCAAGATGGTTTGGCCATGACCATGACTCTTCAATAGATATTAGGGGGCAGTAAGTGGAGGCTGGGGTGCTGCTGAATAACTAATCAGGTCTAGAACTCTGAAGAGCAGCTTGAGACAGATCTGTCACCTGTTGGCTAGTTGCGGTTCAGCCTTTTTGCTTGCTGCATTGTCTTCAGGTGGTTGTTAAGTATCTCCATACTCAAATTTCCTTTAGGTATGAGGATTGGATACAAGAAATGCATTTTTCTTGGGACATCAAAGTGTATTTTTGGCTACAGTTTATGTTTATCAGAGTTCCATTCCAGAAGACTGTCATTTCTTTGGTGGTGGTATTCTTATCATTAGCATTTGGGTTAGAATCTTAGTCTACTCCTGTGTTTTAGGCTACTTCGGTAGAGGAAGGTGATGGTTCAGTTCTCCAACCGCAGAGACATAGTTGTCTAGTGTCATTGCCCAGGTTGTTCAAATAGGGGTAGTAGCCTGCCTGTTTCCTTTGCTAATGCTGAACTCTTTTGTATCACCAGCAAATTTCATGTTTCCTCAGGGGTCTACAATCTCAGAATCCAATAGCCCAGTGTTTAATCCAAAGGGGCCTCCGGAGCAATGAAAGGTGTATCCCATCCATATGTGCTCACCTCTCTCCGGTATGTTACACCTATGAGAGAAGACCGCCTCCCTGTGCTCTGTTCCTTGCTGGATGCCACAGTGTTGATGGAGATTACTGCTAGTCTGGACCCCTTGGCTATTTGGGAAGTCTATTGGGATCCACTGAATGAACAGTAAAGGAAGTTCATAGACTATAGAAATGGCGTTGCCGTCGTGATAAGTGATAGGAATCAGTGGAGCATGACTGTTTTTCATTCCTTAACTCGGATATCCTTGATAAAGGACAAGACCCAAGTGTCAGCACAATTGCCCAAATGTCAGGCCATCATTTTAGCGCTAGAGGCCCTGCTTAGCAGAGCAAAAAATGTGCCCCATCTGCACATTTTTACAAATTATTGGGCCATTGCCTAGGAGTTGTCACCTTCAGGGTGAAAGCCTTGGGAATCTTTTGCCTCATAGATACCAAAATTTAAATCAAGGTCACACTAGGGCTATAATGTGAGACTTCACCAGGACACTCCTTAAACCTTTCGAAATCCCAGACACTACTGAGTATAATCGAGGAATTCATTTCACTTCTCAAGAGTATAGAATAAACAATTCTAGGTTCTTGGAAGAGACATTTCTTTTTTTTTTTTCTTTTTTTTTTTTCCCCTGGGAATCGGTTTGCATTTTATTTTACAGTACATTCATATAAGTTCCTGCATTTCCAAGGTAACCAGATCACATTCAGGTTACCACTGCTGGTAACAAAATCATACACCTTACCCTGGCTTCATAAACAAGATGGCGTGATGCACAGGAATACTTCTTTCCCTTTAATACTGCAGAATATATCACAAAATAAAATCTCTAACATCCCATGCCTTTTAAAATCCAGTGCGAAGGCATATTATTTGTTAAAAGTAAACCATATGAGAAATGGGGAAAATAAAGAGTTTCAAGGCTCTCTGAAATTCCCTCCGTGCCACCTTTCTTTTCTAACTGCTAGTTGGCACATCTGAGAACTTTCATCTCCCCAATAAAGAGATGCTAGTTTAACTGAGAGACATAATCATCGCTTCGAACAACTCCTCAACTGCTTGCAGGTCAGATGGGCCACTACATGGGACTTTATCTTGTTCCAGGACTTAGTCTCTTCTAATGAAAGACTTTTATGGATAATTTACACCAATGTTAATAAAGACTCCCAATATCATTTTCTGTACTTTAAGGGGATAGATCTTGACAACATGTATATAAAAATTAATTATATAGGAAGCCCTTTAATAATATCTCCTCCTATCTTTACGGATTTTCAATCCTTTCAAGTCTATTTTTATAAAGGATGTTGATTAGACAAGAGTCTGCATACTCTTCTGGAACCCATGAACTACAGATTTCCCCCTAGATAAAACACCCACTTATCTGCCATAAGACTCTTTGAGATTAATTTTCTACCACCCAAAAGTCTTTCCTCAATATCCAGGTTGTCAGAGGTGAAATTAATTTGATTATCCTTCTAATTTCCAGAGAATTAAAATTAATGCTCTGCATATAATGTGAATTACCATGATAAGAAATAAGAATATTACTTATTAAATAAAAATAAAATCAACACCATATCCCAAAGTCATGAAACCAGACAATCCCTCCTTGTAACAATATGTACCCCAGAAAAATCAACAAGCAGCAAAAGAAGGTCAGGTGCAGCTATACAGAATTCTACTGGCTATTGGTCTTCTCACTCTTATTCTGAGTGCTTTCATTTGTTTGCAACATGGAGGCCCAAATCCTCAAAGTCATTATTCAATTGAACATGACAAATTCCAAGGCCCACATGCCGTCAAGTTGGCTAACGCAAGTTTTGCAGCACAAGGCCTCAACTGACTTTTATATCACCAACTAAAGGAACAATTGAGGCAAAAAAAGCCAAAGTAAATAGCTAAATTATTGGGGCTATCTCCAAGCTAATGCTGGAACTTCAACCTCAATCACAATAGCTTATGGTCTTCATTGAAAAACATGCTAATATCGGAATAACCACCTGCCTCCAAATCAGGCCATATAATATTAAATATATCTGATTTAAACCCCCTCATTGACCATCTGCACAAAACCTTAAACTTTCAGAATTTTTATATTTGTTTACCCTCAGTTGAGGCTTTAATTATGTGACATGTGCCTAAAGACTTATGTGACATGGATTCTGGCACTATGGTCCAACATGGCAGTATCACAGATGTTGGCATCGTCTTTGTTAGCTGTGTACCCACAAAGCTCCTTGATTTAACAGATATTTACCAATAAAACTTCTAGTATAGTGTTGTCCATAAATTCAACCACTGCTAAGCCATCTTACAAAACCATAGTGCCACAAAAATACAATCATCGACCCAAAACAGGAGCACCCTTGTGAAGGATACCACAGCCCAGCCTCTCAGATGATGTGACCCAACTCAGGATCTCACCACTGGAGCTTACTTCATCCACTGCCAGAGACATTTTCCTTACTGGGCTTTCACAGTGCAAACTGAAATGCACCCACACTAATCGCTTCATAACTAGGTATGCTTCAGAGTCCAGCAAATTGTTCAAATAACCCATCTACAGGTGGCCCACGAAACCTAGTGAATCTCACCCTACTTTTCATACATAAGCTACCCTCTGCAGCTCTAGTTCGCTAGTACCTGTACCCAGGTACAACTTCCTATCGTGGCGCTGTCTCAGAGCTTTCTCTTATTGAACTATAACAGAAAAGGCTTCCTTTCATGTATCCAGGTGTCAGTGTGTTGTGTTCTACCATCTAAAGAATATTTAAAAATAAACACATTCATAGGTCCAGACAAGGTCATTGAAAATGCTGGCTGAAAATGCCACTTAGCAGGCTAAACCCAATATGAGACCTGATTCAGAGTCTCAGTCAGTCCTACAAGCTATCAGAAAGCTGAGACAGGAGGACCATGACATACTGATACTCTGTTTTAGAAAACACACACATGCACATGCAAACACATGTGCACATGCAAACACACACATGAGTTTAAAGTCTTGTCCATGAAAAAAAAAAAAAAAAACTTGTCATCTGTATTTGCTAGTGGTTAGATTTCTTTTTCTAGATAACATTTTCAAGTTTCCTTGGGGTCTCACTTCCAATTAGTTATCTTATATTGAATATAAATTTAGCTTTCTTATAGTAAGATTTTTATTTAGAGATTCTTGCTTATAAAAATTAATAGCAATAGGGGCCAACAGGTGGCGTAGTAGTTAAGGTGCTGGATTTCTCACATGGCCCAACACAGTTCAAGTTCCAGATCTGGTGTCTTGAAAATCATGCTGCATGTGTGTTCAAAATACCAAGAAGAGAAAGGAGGAGATGGGAGAGCAACATGGCCATGCTCCTTGTGGGGGTGGGGGTGATTGCTCACTTTTCTTCTTACTGTCTCTGTCTCTCTCCTGTGAGTGCATGCGCCCTATGGAAAAATCTTTAAAAAATAGCAAGAAAATATAGGCAAGAAAAAACACACCAAAGAAGAGACCCAGATGTCCTCACTTCTGCAGCACACTCACCAAAAGCATATATACAGATATTAAGTAGGAATATGAATATATGATCAACATCATTTGTCATTAGAGATTTGCAAATTAAAGTAATGAAGAATACATAGCTATTAGAGTAGGCAAAATACAAAACACAAATTCATAATGGCCAAAACTTGGAAGCAACCAATATACCCTTCTGTAGGTGAACATATAAATGAACCTTGATACATCTAAACAATGGAATATTATTCAGTGGAACAACAACAAAAAAGCCTAAAGCCAGAAATGTCATTATATATTCTATATATTTTAAATTACGAACTTCGGGTGTTCAAGCTGTGCCAATGCAGGTTCCTCAGTTGTAACAAATGCAGCCTATGCTGAGTTGTGTAGCTGATTGGAGAGATGATAATTGTGCGTGGTGAGGAGATATACAGGAACTCTTTGTACCTTCTACTCAAATTTACTATAAAACTAAATTGTTCTAAAAACAGAATATTCTTCATTAAAAGACACATACACACACACACACACACACACACACACACACACTAGCAACCATGGCTTTATTGTGTGATTTCAACACTCTGCTTTTAGTTGTCTATTTTATGTATCTAAGGAGAGGGTGCTTTCTGTGTGTGTGTGCATGCGTGTGTGTTAGATTGGAGGTAGGCTATTACTTTAGAGATATATGCACATGAGTACATATGCATGATTTTACAAAATTCTTGTGTACTGGAACATTTTTCCATTGTCTATTCATTATTTGTTAGGCAAGCAATGTCCAGGGAGGAATAATTTCTCCCAAGAATAGAAGGTTTTTCAATTTTTTTTTTTCTTGTTTAGTATGACTAGATGTTCCCAATGGCCTATTCTTTTTACTGATCTCAAATTGTTTACATAAACAAAAGTTTGCAGGTTTTGAAAGTTCTGCAGGTTTGTGTCTGCCTACTTTTCTATTGCTATTCACAAACTTCAGTTCTATTTTTTCCGTGTATAACTCTTTTAGTAGCTATTTGTAAAAAATCAGAAGATACCTACTAACATTTTTTTTTTTTTCTGAGAGGTTTTTGGTATAGGGCATGCACACTCACCAGAAAGACAGAGAGAGAGACAGAGAGACAGAAAATGAGAAATCACCCCCCAGGGGGGATGGCCACACTGCAATCCCTTCTCCTCCAGTCTCCTCTCAGGATCTTGGGCATGCACACACATGTGCCTTGCATGAGTTTAAACCACCGGGTCTGAGACTCAAACTGCAGTCAGTTATATGGGAGTCCAGTGACATAGCCATTACACCAACTGCTGGTTCCAAAGATATCTAGAATTCAAAAAAGTTAGAAATTAAACTATATCCAATCTTTAATTGTAGAAATAATAAATATATGTTCTTATTCTTATATCTGTCACCAATACCTTAGATTTCAAATTATATTTTAATGGGTCCTTTGCTCTTTATTGCTCTTTTTTTTTTTTTTTTTTTAGAGGTTTTTGCTATAGGGCACATGCGCTCGCCAGACAGACAGAGAGAGACAGAGAGATAGAAAGCGAGAAATCACCCCCCAGGGGGGATGACCACACCACAATCCCTTCTCCTCAATTCTCCTCTGAGGATCTTGGACATACACGCACACGCATGCAGCGTGAGTTTTAAGCCACTGGGTCCAGGATGCGAACCGCGGTCGACTACGTGGGAGTCCAGCGACATAGCCTTTACGCTAACTGCTGGTCCCTGTTATTGCTCTTTACTCACATGCTTTCATCTGATCTCACTTGTATTTTGGCTAGTGTATATCTTTTAATTTTTCTTTCCATAAAGATCTCTTTGTTGCTAATAGTATAAAAGTATTTATGTTTAAAATTATATTTACATCACTGTAAATTCCAAATAATAATATGTGTATCAACTGACTAGCCAATTAGAATACCAAACTATTGAATATTCATAGACTTCAGACTGATGAGTCTTAAATAAAATATAAAAATATATCATTTAATTTTTTTTACATAAAGAAATTATAATCTGACATAGGAGAAAAAATTTCCATATTAGGAATGATAGTAAATGTCAAGTTTGTTATAAAATTATATGAATTGATACAAAAGTTAGAGAGAGTTGATTTTTATGTGTAAATAATATAAAATGTTTAAGTTTGAGAATCTTTTCAAGTCTTACAATAAAGTGTCATCAACAATTAAGAGGTAAAATTCATTGAATACTCACTGAGGTTAAAAATGTGAGACTGAATGGTGTTACCACTCTTGAACTGAGATGAGGGACCAGCAGTTAACATAATGGCTATGTTGTTGAACTCCCATGTAATTAACTGCGGTT
Organism: Tupaia tana; assembly: GCA_026018925.1. NCBI lineage: Eukaryota > Metazoa > Chordata > Mammalia > Scandentia > Tupaiidae > Tupaia > Tupaia tana. The sequence continues at coordinate 55,856,572 of JAKSZU010000005.1, forward strand.
CAAGTCCCGGGCCCAGTGGCTTAAACTCACACCGGGTGCGTGGCGTGCGTGCCCAAGATCCCGAGAGGAGAATGGAGGAGAAGGGATTGAGGCGTGACCATCCCCCCTGGGGGGTGATTTCTCGCTTTCTGTCTCTCTGATATTTTGGCAAGTGCACACATGCTATAGCAAAAAACCTCTCCCCCCAAAAAAAAAGAACTGAGATGAGAAGAATGATTACCTAAAACTGGGAAGCCTCAGTGTTTTTAGGATATGAGAATAAAGAAAGAAAAAAAGGAAGAGTGGATATACTAAATCAAAACTCCAATTCTTTAAAAAAAATCCAAAACTTTTATGGAAATACGTAATACGACTTTCACTAAATGTATTCATGATGAGTTTGCACGATCAAAATGGTAGAATGACCCACCCATTTGGATCGAAATGATTTCTTATAAACGTTCAGATTTCCAAGAGATTAAATATAGTTGTTAGGAAGAAGCTGAGACTCTTATGCAAATCCATGTCTACCTTTACAGCAGGCGAATGCTTTTTACCATGTTGTCCCCACCAACGTGAAGCTATCAAAGCTGTGACCGAGATGAAATGCACTCAAGTCGCAGAAAGGGTTTTTGTTTGCATTTTTTGGTTTTGTTTTTGCATTTTTTGTCCTATGTAGTCTCTCTGCTCTAAATAAACTCCTGACATCGTTTTCTCTCCTCCCGTGTTTCATTCGGGAGCTCTAGGGCGCCCTGGGTCCTGCTCCTGTGGGATCGCTAAGCAGATTCAGCGTTCAGCTCTTGGCGTCAGCTGTGGTCACTATTTCTCAGTGGGTGGGTCCTGTGACCCCGGCAAAAATGCATCATACCACTGATGCAGCTGATTGCTGTGCTGATTTCTGTGATTGTTGCCATCTGCCATACATAAAACCAACATCAACAACACAAAAGAAAACTACAGAAAACACACAACTAATGGCATCTCTCTAAATGGAAGTATACAAAATTATGTATCGTATTTACAGCATCTCCCAGACTGGAAACAAATTAAACAATCTAAACATCTAAGAGTTTGCAAAAGTAGAAGTACATTTCAAATATGCTAAACTTTTGTTAGTATAGAAACAGACATTTCTGTAATTGGTTTTTAAAGCATATAAGATGGAAGTTTGCCTTTACCTTTATATGAAACACAAAAGTAAACCAAAGGAATTGAAATGCCCAAGATTGCCTTTACTGGGGAAAAAAAAAAAAAAAAAAAAAAAAAAAATCAATACAATCCACTCTGAGTTTACTTCCGTATTGAATTACACAAAACAGCTTTTGCCATCTATACGTTTTCATGTTATTTTATTTACTTAAAACTCAAAACATTGAGAGATCATAATTATTCCATATATAGATATGAATCTGGAATTACAAATTGTTTACATTTTAGAACATTAAGTTTGTAGAAATGTGAATGAGACAAAACAAGCAAAAAGGACCAGCCAGTGGTGTGATGGTTAGAAAGTCTAGATCCTGCATGGCCGACTGTGTAGTTTGAGTCCCCAGACACAGTGGCTTGAAAAACATGGTTGATGCTTATGCCTGTGTGCCCAAAATCCTGAGAAGAAAAAAGGTGGAGGAGAAAGAAAAGGGAATTGCAACATGCCCATAATTTATGGGGGTGCTTTCTTGTTCTCTTTCTCTTTCTGTTCCTCCCATGAGTGCACATGCCCTACACCAAAAACAAACAGAAAACAAAAACAAACAAAAGTCTACAATGACAACACAAATGACACTAGTTATCTCAAATTGGATTCTGTGTCTTTGTCTAGAATTTAACAAAATACAGCAGAGATTAGAAATCAAGGCCAAAATAAAAACACACTGTGTGGTAATGAAAGTACTATTATAATTTTAGAATAATGTACTTAACAGAATTGGTTTATATATTTATTAAAGCATCCCTTCTTTGGAATTTTACCTATTGAGCCAAGAGAGAGATGAGACATAGCACTAGACAGGGACAAAACCCAAGAGAGAAACATAGTAAACTTTATCCAAGATGGAGTCACAGTGGCTAAGTTTTAACAAATAAAAGAACTGGCTGCATTAGGACTCTAAGCAGCTATAGTTAAGTGCAACAGTTTCTATTTGTTAACTACCTTCTAATAAGAAGTACAGATAGCCATGGTCCCCTGACACAAAGAAAGGGGTAATAAGTAACCTAGATTACTATGTAACTATTTTCTAAAGCCTACTTCCTTATTGGACAGCCAGCCCATTGCTTGGACTGTTAGATACAATCCCCTAGCCACAGCTCCTCTTGGGTAGACAACACATTCTCGACTCCTCCCTGCTTTGGGAGGGCTGCTCTTCCGTCCTTCTCTTAAACACTGTTTTTCTATCCCCTCTTTATATCTGTATCTTTAATTCTTCATGAGTGTGGGACAAGAAGCTGGACATCTTAGGGTCTTCAACCTGGCATTGGTATTGGGCCCATACACCCTGATATCCCACATCACTATCATTAAATATTTCTTGATTTGAACAGAAAGTTTACTTGAGAAAGAGGAATTAAAACTCTGAGGACTGGGACCAGCAGATGATGTAATGGTTATGTCACTGGACTCCCACATGACTGACCACAGTTCAAATCCCGGACCAGGAGGCTTAAAACTTATACTAGACACATGTGCGTGCATACCTAAGATCCCAAGAGGAGAATGGAGGAGAAGGAATTGTGGCATGGCCATTCCCCTGGGGAGTGATTTCTCACTTTCTGTCTCTCTGGCAAGCATATGAGGACTGATATTTAATTATTTATTTGTGGGATCAGCAAGCTATAGAGGTTAAGGCACTGGATCCTGCATGGCCAACTGCTTGGTTAGAGTCCTGAAACTGGCGACTTGAGAATTATTCCAGGCATATGTCCGTGTGCATGTCCAAAATTCTGAGAGGAGATTAGAGGAGAGGGGATTGCAATGTGGCCATCCCCTGGGTGGGGGGGGGGGGAATTTTTCATTTTCTCTCTTTTAGCTCTCTCTCTGAATGTTGTCCCATGGTAAAAACTGTTAAAAAAAGCCTAATTCTGTTTCCTGCCTGATTAATTTAAATTATCTTAATAATTATTATCCTTTTATTTCCTTGAACTTATTTTACATTCTCAGTTAAGCTGCTTAATTTATTGTATTTATTTTACTTCATTTCCCACCTGTATCAACATCTATAAGAATAAAATACATTACAGTGAAGTGAGATGGTGCATGCAGGTAACCAGTTTGTTCTTAAAGTGGCCTAGTCCAGGACTCAAACTACACAGTTTGCTATGTGAAATCCAACTGCCTTTAATTACCAGACCATTTTTTGGCTCTATCTGCTTTTTATTTTGAAAGAAAATATTATCCTATAGAAGTGTTTAAAGACAAGTAAAAATGAACTCTTATTTATCATTCAGCTAAATTTAGAAAATTATTAAAACATTGCCCAATTCATTTTCCCTCTTCTTTCTCTCTTTTTCTCTCTCTGTCTCCTTCTGTCTTCATTCCTTGCCTCATGTAGGAGCATATAAACACCAACATACATTATCCAATTTTTTTTTTTTTTTAAGAAAGGTTTTTGCTATAGGGCGCGTGTGCTCGCCAGACAGACAGAGAGAGACAGAGAGATAGAAAGCGAGAAATCACCCCCCAGGGGGAATGGCCACGCCACAATCCCTTCTCCTCCATTCTCCTCTCAGGATTTTGGGCACACATGCACACGCGCCCAGCGTGAGTTTAAGTCACCGGATCCGGGACTCGCACCGCAGTTGACTACATGGGAGTCCAGAGACATAGCCATTATGCTAACTGCTGGTCCCACATTATCCAAATATTTTTAAATTATTGGCAGACAACATAAGGATACTTTACCCCTTAACATTTCTTCATTTTTTTCTTGAATACAAGAGAGCTTTGTCTCACATAAATTCAATATAAAAATCAAAGTGAAAAATTTTATGTCAATTTAAAATAAAGACCAACAGGTAATGTGGTGTCAATATTCAACTTCTTCAGTTGCTCCAGTAACTGGGAGTCCCAGTTCATATTGATTTCAGTGTGAAGCTGGAAATAATAATCTTTGTGACAATATAATTGCTCTCATTTACTTTTATACTGGACGTCTGTCCTGGAGAAAAGTGAAATGTCATCTTTCACATATATATTTTGTTTTTAATGCAATTCCTATACAATTACAAGAGACATTCTTCATAGATCTAGAAAAAGCAATCATAGAATTTTTCTAGAATCATAAAATACCCCATCTTGCCAAAGTAATCCTAAATCAGAAGAGTGGAGCGTGTGGCATCTCATTCCCTGATCCCAAAATTTATTACAAAGTTGTGATGTTCAGAGCAACATGGTATCTGCACTAAAACAGGCATCTAGACCAATGGAGCAGAATAGAGGCCCAGAATTAAACTGATCTCTGACAGAGGGTACCAGTCGATGCTTTCCCATGGGTACATAGAGTACAGGTGGGAAAAGCTTTCACATATTTTTATGTTTTGTTTGGAGCTGAGGTAGTAGGCATTACTCTTTCTTTTCCCTAATTTTTTTCCAGTTTTCCATTCAGTTAACAACATAATTCCTTCTATACACAATGTCTTTCTGTTTGCTTTGAGAGGTACTTTTGCTATACGGCATATGCACTCACCAGAATGACAGAGAGACAGAAAGTGAGAAATCCCCCGCTCCCCAGGGCAGATGGCTACACCGCAGTTACTTCTCCTCCATTCTCCTCTCAGACCTTGGGCACGCATGCACATGCATCTGGCATAAGTTTAAGCCGCTAGGACAGGTACTCGAACCGCGGTCAACTACATGGGAGTCCAGCGACATGGTCATTATGCCACCTGCTGGTCCTGACACAGTGTCTTTCAATTGAGTATCATGAGTGAGAAGTCTCGGGATTGTGTAGCTCATTTTTTCTCCACTTACTGCTTTTTAAATTTTTAAAAATTTATTTTTAATTATTTTTATTTTAAATAATTATTTTATTTATATTTACTTATGTATTTATTTTTATTTGATCAGATAGGGCAAAGTGAGAGAGAGAGAAAGAAATGGAAAGTGAAAACTCAAATTGCCAGATCTGGGACTCAAACTGCGGTTTGCCATGTGAGAGTCCAGTGCCCTTAACCACCACACCATCTGCTACAAAGATGTTTTTTTTTGTTTGTTTCTTTTGTTTTGTTTTTATAATGTTGCACCATGTGGGGGTGATTAGCCTCGGGCATCTTTATCTTTTGGTTTCTGTTACATTTGTTGATTGACATTTTTGTAAAATTATTGATTGTATCATTTATGCTTAATGCTTTCTTAAGCTTCTATTGATGATTTTTCTGAGTTTTAGTGTTATTTGTCTACATTATCTTAGATATGAAAAAAGAAAAGTTTGTAATTCAGCTTCTTTTTTTCAAAAAGTACAATAGTGAGTCTTTAAAAGATTTTATCAACTATAAGGAGCTATAACTAAAGTACCTGCCTACTTAAGGTAGTAGAAAAAAAATATATATATACACACATAATTATCATGAGGGATAAAATAAGAAAAGTTTAAGGGCTTTTGAAACCGTATTACCAAAATAATTATTTAGTTATAAATCATTCTTAAGAGTGAATCACTTTACTACATTTTCTATACTCAAAATTCTTATTGTAAAAATATTTGACTCACTTTTTATAACAGCTAGACGTTCAATACAAAAAAGCACTTTTTAAAAAAATTGGAAATTGCTTTCAGCACTTATATCAGATGGTGTAATATTTCACAAATCTGATAAAACCAGATCTGTAGAAATTCTAGTTAAATCCTAAACTTGCTTGAAGATACAATCCTGTATCCAAAGCCCAGACAACTTACAACATTTCAGAAGAGAAAAAAGGTATGAACTGCTGCTACGAGGTACTCAAAACCTATTATTCCTATTCCATATCACAGTACATTGGCTGTCTCTTCTGTCATCTACCTCCAGGCAAAATTGCACCTAATCTATCAGAGAGATGAGACTCTTCAGTTCTTAAAATCTTCTGGGAAGTAGATATCACAAGTTCCTGTAACATCAAAAAAAATAAATAAATAAAAAAAAACCTTTTAATCAGGAGTTCCTCTCTCCCAACCTTTTTTTTTTTTTTTTTTACCATATATTAAGTCCATTTTCTCCCCCCAAATTAAAATAAATATACCTGCAATTAAACAAAATATGTTTGGCAAACTACACTTTCCATCCACTTGGACTTCATTTAGTAAAATTAATCTAGAGTAAACTTTTAAGAAAAGAGATGAATGGCATGGAAGTTATAGTTTAGAAAATTGTTGTAATCATAGAACACAGCGAAGGACACAGTTAGGGGAAAATTAGTCTGAAAAAGTCTTCAAAAATTGGATCCTTCGTTACCAATAGTGTGAGAAGAGACGTGAGAACGTGAAAGGTGTTAAAAAGGTGAGGACTAACAGGACAGTCTTGAGTAAAGAATAGATCATTTAGATCAAATATAAAAGAAGGAGGTAATAAAAGGAAGGAAAATTTTTAGGTAATTTAAAGGTTATTTTAGAAAAAAGTTTAAAAAGATTTTAAACTTTCATATATTCAAATATGTGTGTGCTTCTGTAGGTATCAGTTATAGTGTATATATTTTTGCTGTTAAACATGAATAAATGATTTCTCTCTTATTGGTCACCTATTTTAAGTTAATGCTACCATGTAAACATCTAATAGATGTTATATTATTTAATTGAGTTAGCACTAATTCAAATTTTAATTATTTGATTAAGGAGGTGCTGAAGGCATAAATGAATCAATTAAAATATTTCTTTTTTGAGTATCTGGGCTTTCTGACTGCATTGTGATTTAGTTTGTGTTAACTACAATACTATTGATACTAATAATTTTATATATCATACTTACATGTTTAAAAAAAATCTTAAAAGCAAATTTGGCAATGTTGAGGGGTTTGTTTTGCTGATGTAAAAAAATATTAAGTGAAGTTATTTCCTGTTGCATTTTCAGACACCAAGCTGTCTCAATACCAACTTAATTATGCATTGTGAACTTATAAATAGCCTCTAATTAACAAACCTCTCCTTCAGTCTCCTTCTATAAAAATGAGTAATCAATAATTCTAATGATAGTATTTATTGAGAAAACAGATAAAAGAAGACACTCAATTTTATAGTAAATCAATGTAACAGAAATAATAAATGGGCAATAGAAACCGATCCTTTTAAAAACCATATCCCTATCAAAAATTCTTTTGGTACATTGCAAAATATTAGCAACATTATGCAAATTATCCCAGATCAATAGATTAGTGTTTATCTTGATCAGAATATATAAGAAAATGATCCTCTTAAAGAAAGTTAATTTTGCTATATATTACTGTTTATATTAGGCAATATATTTTATTTATCTTTAAATAAAATTATATATATAACTAAGAACTATATGTATGTTTAATATATAATCTAAACTTCAGACATTCTGTGATAGACCAAATATTCAGCTTAATAACCCATTCTTTATGTTTAATTCAATTAATGCATTTATACTATATATTTACTATATTATAATTTCTGAGAATACAAAAAATTGAAGAAATTACTGATACTAATCTTTATATTTAGGGACTTATAGTTTCTAGAAATGTAGGCAAATCATGAATCTGTTACTTTTCAGATGCCATGGATATGCCGACCCTTAGTATACTACTGATGGAGATATAAATTGGTATAGCCTCTATGAAAAATAGCAGGGAGTTTCCTAAAAACTTAAAAATAGAACTAACATATTATTCAGGATTCCCACTTCTGAGTATATATCCAAAATAACTGAAGCCAGAGTCTCGAATATACCTATCTCTACATTTCCATGTTCATTGCAGCATTATTTAAAATAGCTAAGATATGAAAATAATTCAAATGTTCATCCACAACTGACTAGATATAGAGTGTGGTATACAATATCATTCAACATTAACAAAAGAAGGAAATTTGGCCATTTACATCACCACCTGTGTACTTAGATTACATTGTGCTGGGGATCAGCAGATGGCATAATGGTAATGTTGTTGGACTCCCACATAGTTGAACTCAGATCGAGTCCTGGACTTGGTGGCTTAAAACTCACGCCAGGCGCGTGTGTATTTATGCCCAAAATCCTGAAAGGAGAATGGAACAGAAGGGATTGCAATGTGACCACTTTCCCTGGGGGGTGATTTCTAACTTTCTGTCTTTCTGTCTCTCTAGCGAGGACATGCACCCTATAGCAAAAATTTCTCTCTCAAAAAAATAAAATAAAAAAATAAAAAATAAAAAACAAAACAAAACAAAAAAAACTACTATGCTTTGTGAAATAAGCTGGTCACAGAAGGACAAGAGCTGCATGATACCAATTATGAGGTACCCATGGTAATCAAACTCATAGCAGAGAATATAACTGTGGTTAGAGTAGCTGGGGGAGGAATGGAACATCATGGTTAAATGAGTATAAAATTTCAGTTTTGCTAGATAAATCAGTTCTAGAGATCTTCCATGCAGCATAGAACCTGCAGTTAACAATACAGCATCACATACTTTGTGTTTTTTTTGAGAGGTTTTTGCCTTAGGGCACATGTGCTCTGAATGGGGAGAAAGATGGACAGCGACAATGAGAGGAAAGTGAGAAATCAACTTACAGGCAGCATGGCCACACTGCCATCCCTTCTTCTCCATTTTCCTCCCTGGATCTTGGGCACACACACGTGCCTGTGGTGATTTTCAAGCTAGCAGTTCTGGGATTAGAACCCGGGCCAGCCATGTGTGAGTCCAGTGACATAACCACTAGGCCATCTGCTTTTCCTGCATCACATACCTCAAAATGTATTGTACTAAGTGCGTGGATCCTTGTTATGTGTTCTTACCACAAAAAGAAAGAAATGAAAAATAAAGGGACACAATAAACTTTGCCAAGTGTTAAGTAAATCTGTTATGCTGATAATGGTAATGGTGTCTTGGACACTTGCATATGTCAAAATACATCAAATCATACACATTGAACATGTGTGGTTCTTCATATGTCAAATGTATCTCAATGAACATGCTAAAATTTAAGAAAAATTAGGACCAGCAAATGGCATAATGGATATGTAGCTGGATGGTCATGTGACCTGTGGCAGTTTTGAGTCCTGGACCCGGAGGCGTGAAACTCACATGGGGCACGTGTGTGTATGCTCAGGATCCCAGGAAGAGAACAAAGAAGAAGACAATGAGGTAAGGCCTTCTCCTTTTGGGGGTGATTTCTTACTTTCTCATTCACTGTCTCCGTCTCTCTCTGTGGCACGAACACACACACTCTAAGGCAAAAACCTCTATCAAAAAGAAAGGAAAATTAAAGCCATATCTAAAATATTGGGTTGTCAGAAAACTCATGATGTATTTTTCTTTTTTCTTTTTATTTATTTTTTTATTTACATTTTAAATACATTCAATTACATTAATTAGCTTACAAGGTGATCATTTCAATATATGAACATTTCTCCCTGGTCGAGTTGATCAAAATATAACAACACTACCTCTCTGTCTCAACAATGCTGTCTCCATATCCCTCCTCCAAATGTTCTTTCCATGATGTATTTTTCTATGCAAAAAAATGTGTCATGATTTTCTGACAACCCAATATGTTATGTGTTAAACACTTTAGAGGTATCTGGTTTTTTTTAATTATTATTTAGTTATAAAACACTTTAGTAAATATATGCTAAATGACACTTCCTTTGTAAAAACATCATGCAAGAGAGAAATTTAGAGGTTTTATCAAAAAGACAAATCTTTCTCAGTAAGAAAATATATATATATACAATTAAATTGAGGATACTTTCATTAATGCTAAATATTTGTTCTAAACACATTCATATGTATACTTATCTCTGTAATCGGGGCCTCACCAGCAATCCTGAAGAAAGAAAGAAGAAATGTCAACTATTTGTCTCAAATAGGTGTATGCAGAAAGTAGTTTGTCAATAGTTTAGTGAATCCACAATATTCCACTGTCTGTATTAGGTGCTTCAACTAAAATTAGGAAAACAAGCTTATCCCTCCCCTAAATGTGCCTGAAATTAACTGAAGCGTAGGAAAATAAAATCAGCAATATTGTAGTTCCTAGAATACTGAATTACCTGTAAATATAGGGTACTCTGAAAGATTTTAAACTAAATCTTGTAATAGTTATACATAAGAAAATATAAAAGAAATGCCATTTAATTTGACTATTAGAAGATAAAAATTCCATAGCCACCTGGAAAATTATTTGTGTAAATAAGAACAAAGCTGAAAAAAAACAAGCAAGAAAAGGAGAGGAAAAAAAGTAAAAGAATGAAGAGAAGAAGGAAAGAAGGAAGGAAGGGAAAATAAATGAATGATTACAAAAACTAAAGATGCTAGCCATCCTTTGATTTTTGAATCCAAAATTATTTCCTGCTTGGGAACCAGCAGTTAGCATAATGGCTATGTTGCTGGACTCCCATGTAGTCGACCGTGGTTCGCGTCCCGGACCCGGTGGCTTACAACTCACACCGGGCGCGTGTGCGTGCGTGCCCAAGATCCTGAGAGGAGAAGGGATTGCGGCGTGACCATCCCCCTGGGGGGGTGATTTCTCACTTTCTGTCTCTATGTCTCTGTCTGTCTGGCGAGCGCATGCCGCCCTATAGCGAAAAATCTCTCCAAAAAAAAAAAAAAAAAAAAAAATTATTTCCTGCTTTTAAACTAGACGTGCCACAAATACAATTATGAATGTGTTTTTTTTTCAAATACAGTTATAAAGTTATAACCACTATTAAACTGTTCTATAGATTTTGTAATTATTATTATTTTTTTAAATTTTTGTTATAGGGTGTTTGTGCTTGCTGAAGAGAGTGAAAGTGAGAAATCACTCCGCAGGAGAATTGATGGTCATGCTACACTCCCTTCTGTTCCATTTTCCTCTCAGGATTTTGGATATTTACACACACATGCTCAGTGTGTTTTCCAAACTGCCAAGGTCCAGGACTCAAACCACAGCGTCAGCCATGTGGGATACAGCCACCTTAACCACCACAGCACCTGCCAGCCTTGTTCTATAAATTGTAATGACAAGTTACACTTAAAATTAATCTACAACATAGAAATGGACACTTTTATATCTCTTGCCAACTTGTGAGCATTCTAAATATTTAAGTAGTCATGCTTTTGTGGGCCAATAATTACAAATCAAGATGTTCTCTCAAATTAAACATAAAACTGACCAAAAAAAAGTTATCTCTCCTACTCTAATCCAATCAATGCCAAAGAGCACACCTAATTTAAATAATTATGCTAATTTACATAATAGTTTTCTTGTTTTTTTTTACAACTTCTATAATCTTCTTGTTCTAATATATTTCTGTTACCTGAGGAGTAGCCTAAGATTTTTTCACTAATACATTTCTCAAACATGATATACTGCTGAAACACTTGATTATAACAATATTTCTAAAATGATCTGGGTGGTATTTCAGTTCAAGGCATACATAACAGAAATCTTTCTAAATTATCTATGGTAACAATCATTTCCTAACTAATAAATTTAAATAATTGTCCAAATAGGATTTCATCATCTATCATCCACACTTATTCCAGAACATGGGATAATTAGAATTCTACTGTCTAGAGAAACCTGCATTTTCCACAATTGATCTTGATCTAGACACCAATATCTTCAAAAAGATTGAGAAATGTAAGTTATGTGAACTGTACTTCTCCCCAGATTCCATTGTCAAGAATCAGTTACATGTCCTCATCAAACTGTCGAAAGAATGAGGAAGGAAGTCTAGCTATGGATGATAGATAAGGAAGTAGGTTTATAGACATGTAGACAAACTTTACTAAATCTTGTTCTACTCATTCTTTACTCACGAACAGACTAAAAACAAAACACGAACACATTCTACCCTCCTTACTCAATAGAAAACCTAAAATGCTATGCCATACTCCACTCTTTGAACAGTATTTCCATAAGGAAAAGGGAAGAACAGTCTCATATGTGGCTTCTGCACTTCACTGTTCTAAAGCAGGGGTCTTCAAAATATGGCCTGTGGTCCAACTGCCTGTTCTTTTGTTTTGTTTTGTTTTGTTTCTGTGAGGTTTATGTTATAGGGTGCGTGCGCTCGCCAGAAAGACAGAGAGAGACAGGAAGCTAGAAATCACCCCCCAGGAATGGTGGCTGTGCCTCAATCCTTTCTCCATCATTCTCTTCTAGGGATTTTGGGCACGTATGCACACGCGCCCAGCGTAACTTTAAGTCACCGGGTCTGGGGCTCAAACCTCTGTCAGCTTCATGGGAGTCCAGTGGCATAGCCATTACGCCAACTGCTGGTCCTCAAAAGCCTTTATGAACTTACAGCTGCATTCATTTGTTTACAATTGCATTGTCTACATCTCCTTAGATGCTATTGTACAATAGCAGAGATGAACAGGATTAAGTAGTTGTGACAGAAACTGTATTGTCCAGAAATATAAAATACTGTTTAGTACTATTAGGAAAAAGTTATCCAAGTATATTTGTCATTAGCAGGCATTTGAATAGCCATTTACCTAGCTAGTAAAGATCATTTGTGTATTTGACCTCAACTTTGCTCTTTGTGAAGAAAGGTCTTATCTGTTGCTTTCTCCTTACTCCGACTGCACCCTTGGAGAGTCTTCCTTGTCTATTAGGATGCTAGGCCACAACTGATGAGGACGATGGGAGATTTGATGTCCTTAAGGGGATATACACCTTTCCCATCTCATTTACTATCACGCTAACATGGAATGGAAGAAAAAATGATTATGATTTCTTTAGAAAGTTGTATCAATTACACCAGAAGTTATATTATTCACTGTTTCTGGATTTGTTGGATTCAAAACAACCTTGAAAAACCCAAGGACTATTAACATTAACAAAGGTTTATTCCTGGATCCTATGTCATTCTGGCTGTGAGTCAGCAGTAGCTCATATCTAACCCCAGGCTACCAAAAAACAAAAAAACAAACAAACAAACAAACAAAAAACCCTTCCAGTTGGCTTCACTTTTCTTCATTCTAGGTTTAGTCTATTGGAGTAGTCTCTATCTGGAACATACCACATTCTCCTGGAAGAGCAGCAAGAAAGTTGATTGGAATGTGCAATGGGTTTTAAAGCTTCTGCTCTGACATGGCATATGTCGTGTCCATCCCCATTCCACTGGTCACAAAGTAAACCTAGTGTTGAAGTAGAAAGGTATGCACACTCCTATGGCACTGAAAGTCACAGCGCAATATATCAGCATGTCTAGTCTGCATATATACATGTAAAATTCTTAGGATAAACAATAATACAGTCTGACTCCTTAGCCTGTGACCTTTGTGCTTCTAGTCATTTTTTTGTACCAGGAGCAAAAGTCATACCAAAACATAGCTTTCAAATCTATCTTATGTATTTGCTTATATATTCAAATGCCTCTGTGTCTCAAATTAAATAACCTACCTCAAAGCCACTAGGATTGGATTTTAAACTTTTTTTTAAAGAATCATTTATTTAATTTTATGTATCATCATCATCATTATTATTTTAAATTTGCTATAGGGCACATCGGTGCTAGAGAGAGAGAGAGAAAGTGAAAAACCAAGCTGTCAGGTCTGGGATGTAAACTGTGGTTGGCCATGTAGGAGTCCAGTGCCCCAGCCACCTCATCACCTGCTGGTTCCAGGGCTGGGTTTCAATAACTCCTAATTTAATCTTTACTACAAAGCTAAGTGTTTTTTTTTTTTTTTTTTTTTTAATTGTTTTTAGAGAGAATTTTGCTGTAGGGTGTGTGTGCTTGCCAGAGAGACAGAAAGCAAGACATCACTCCACACAGAGAATAGTCAAGCAGCAACCACTTCTCCTCCATTCTCCTCTCAGTATCTTGGTCGTGCATGGACACAAACCAGTGTGTTTCTAGCCTCAGGGTCTGGGACTCAAACTGTGGTTGGCCATGTGGGAGTCCAGCGACATAACCATTTCGCCATCTCCTAGTCCTGACAAAGCTAAGCTTTAATGTCTTTCCATATTTATTTTGTGATGATCCAGGGACTTTCTTAATTCATTAAACACCAGACACAAAAGTTCTTTTATTTTTATTTTTTAAATAGCTTAAGATATTTTCTACATTTATTTATTTTTTCCATGAAAGAGAAAAAGAGAGACAAAAACCCCCAAGCAGGGTCTTTATGTCATGACCCACCGCCAGCCTCAGCCAGCCCTTATCACAGGTGTACATCTATATCCGGCATATATAGGAAAACTCTGGACATGAGTCCAGGACCTTCACATGTGGGCCCAGCAGCAGAGTGATGTGTTCCTGCTGCAGCATAATCTGGGTGCATTTTCTTATTTCTGCTTGAAAATCAGCCATGTCTTCACTAAATTATCTTTACTATTTAATGGCTTCTTTTGCAATCTTATAACAACCCACACCCACTACAAACACTGTTTTCAGTCCATTTTCTAGAAAACTATGAGATCAATAGACACATCATCTTCCATTCAAACTATCACAGCAAACAATTTCTCCTAAATGTTTTGACAAAGCATAAAAAGATCTTCTTTATGATTTCAATATTTTCTTCTTGAGACTAACTTGGAATTGTATGTTTTATGTTCTCATTTGGCAGCACCCCACTTCAAGGTGCAATTTCTGCATTGGTTAAGATAATTGCTTTAATACAAAAGATTGACTAAACTCTTATGTACCTTTATTTCAGTTTCTTTAAAGAATTAACTGTGTGGTATATATAGCCAAGGTGTATATTAAAGGTAAGTTCCGTTGTTAATAACCAAATGGTCAATATAGGGAGAGAGAAAATAGCTCATAGGCATTTTTTATTTTCTAACAAGTTGCTCTTAACTCTTTGCTTTATCTTCCATTGGCCAAAACTCTGTCATATGGCCATGACCTAACTGAAAGGCAAGCTGGAGAGAATGGTCTCTGTGTTGCAAATTAAAAAATAAAATCTCTTTTGCTGGCATTGCACCAGGAGGCTGAGAAGTCCTCGAGTTCCTTTATTTCTCCTAAACAAGAGAAGTCTCTTGACTCTAAATTTTGATTTTTTTTACACTATAATCTTAGTATCATTACATTATTGCTGTATTCTAGAGAACTAGTCTGACTTCTCTATGTACATCAGCAAGTTTCCCAATAAGAACTGTGTGTGTGTGTGTGTGTGTGTATGTGTTTCAATGAAAGCCTAAGTTCTGTATATTTAACAAATTTCTCTACACTCATACGTTCTAAAAAAGTGAGACTTAATTAGTTTAATGTGTCTCATTCAAAAGAGTGAAACTTACTAAAATTTAAGAACCTTTACTTGAAATTTGGTTGATCTATTCTCAATTTCATTTAACATTATTTGCAAGTAAATAATAATGAACTATAACATTAGATTGTTTAAACATTCCTAAAACTTCCATTACGGTGTTTCTTACAACATTACAAATTAGTAAGTGTTTTTTATAGTAAAAATGTGGTAAAATATTATATTTATTATATTTATAGTAAGATAAGAAAGGACTTTGTACTTTAAATAGATACTTGGTTAATTATCCATAAGAAATAAAAACAAAGCAAAACAAACATGTCACCAAATTGTATGATGTCTTAAAGGTTGACGGGCTTGATACTCTCACTCTACCGTTGAGGTCGTAGAGAATTTAATAATGTGGCTTATTCAACTCTACATGCAAATATTTAAAAATAAAACTGAGAAAGCATCTTTATTTGTTATATTCCACACTGCTCTGTTTGTAGCACATGATTTAGATGAAGTTATTTAAAAATGCATGTAAATCTAAAACTTGCAATCTAGAAATGTGTTTGGGAAAAGGAATGAAAGAACTATTTATTTCAATATTATCAGTGAATTATTATAGAGAAATTATTTTTGCTACTGTAGTTGGGAGGGCAAACACCCATAGGCCCACCTGAAAAGTAAAGTAGTTGGTGTCTAGATTACCATGGTTTTCATGGGTAACCAAGTAATTGTGTATCTTATTCCCATGTGATCATTATTTGCCTCATGTTAACTTACGTGCCTTAGCCTAAGTAATGTAAGTCTCCATAGCTTTTATGATGACATTGCTAAATTGAGAAATAGAATTGATTCCACAAAATTCATGGGAAAGATAAAATTATTCATTTCAATAAAACATATTGACAAATGGGCAAAACCACTTTATACAATGAATTTTTCAGTTACTATTCTTGCTATTTTCTTTCATTGGGTTTGGAGAGAAAGACTATATAATTGCTTTAAGTCATTTAAAAATAAAATAAAACAAAGAAAATTTAACATTGTCACAGAATATTATCTGCCTTTTACTTTTTAATGTTCTTTGAATACTAAATGTTTATCATCATGGAAGTATTTTCACTGACCACAGAATGATTTCCCTAAAATAAAATATGATTTCTAATAAACTAATTCCAGTTTAATTTATTAGGGATATTTCCATTGCTGTAGATAATTTTCTGAATATATTGTTATTCTCTCTCGATTGAACAATAATTTGCCTATATAATGAAGGCTTATGCCTTGCTTAGGTTTCAGTTAGTTTATTGAGATATACTTTATATACACTAAAATGTAATGTCTTAAGTAGACAGCTTGATGGATTTTTACATATAAGCACACATACATAGAATTTGTTCAGAAAAAAAAGTAAGATATTTATATCCTCTCAAAAATGTTCGACTTTGGTCTTTCTTCTCTTGGGTATACACTGCTCAAAACCATCATCATCAGCTTTGTTTCATTTGGATTTCCTAATAGTTTGTCACCTCAGGTTTATTTTTAGTCTTTTGTAGTTTATTTAATATTGAATTCTACAAAATTGCATTTGATAAAAACTGTGGTTGCTTTGTTTTTTATAAGGTTTTCTTCATATCTTATATTTTAACATTCATAATAATCAGCTTCATTTGCCCTGCTTTTCATTACTTTTTATAGATTTCTGCTTACTTGGCATAATTTTCTTTCTGTTTGAAGGATTTTCTTTAATATTGTATGTAGTGTGTGTCTGCTGATGGTGAGTTATTTCAATTTTTGTATGTTTGAAAAAAATTGACATTTCATATAATTTTTCAAAGATATTTTTTCATAGGTATAAAATTGCAAATGTGTTGTTTTGTTTGCTGTTCCACTGTCCTCTTGTGTTCATCGTCTGTGATAGAAATCTACTATATTCTTTTTCCTTGTTAATCTGGCCACCAATTCCAGCTGCTTGAAAGATTTATCACTGATCTTGAGGAATAGGATTATGATGTACCCTGGGATAGTTTCCTGCACAATTCTTATCTTAAGGGTTCATTGTATATTTTGAATCAGTGAGTTGACAATGTTCATTTAATTTGAAAAGTTTTTAGGTATTATTTATTGAAATTTTGTCTGTAACCCTTACTCCCTTCTCTGTCTTTTCAGCTGTGTATTGAGCCACTTGAAAATGCCCTATTAATCACTACTGCACTGGTCAGCATTTTTCATTATCTCTTCTTTGTTTTATCTCATATATTCTCTATTTCTCTGACTATTTCTCATCTATTATCTTTATTGTTAGAATCCTGGACTTTCAGTGATTCAAAAACTGATTTTTTTGGGGTACTAGATTTTCTTTCCTTTACGATGAAGAGGAACATCAGAAATCAAGTAACTTGATCCCAATTCCCTCACTTGTCTTAAACTGGGTTGGTTTTGTAAGGCCATATTATATACTGAGTTTTAACGTGGGAGTTTGCTTAAAAACAGTTTCTGAAAGATTTGTTACATGCATAATCTCTTAAGTATTTTAACATTACATGGTTCAAAAGTCAAAATCAAGAGTCAATTTGTTTTATCTAATTAAACAGGTTCTGGGAAGGCCCCATAGCCAAGTGCTTAAGGGAGCCAGATCATCCATGGCTGACTGCAGTTTGAATCCTGACACTGGCAGCTTGAAAAACACATTTGTACATGTGCATGTGGGCCCCACATCCTGACAGGATGAAGTGGAGGATAAAGAATTGCTGTGTATTATGGGAGAATGTTTTCTCCCTGTCTCTCAGCCTCTCTCTGGTGAGCATATGCACCCTCTGGCAATAGAAAAAAATAAATAAACAAAAAATTTATAACAGGTTGCACTGCTGAAATTCATAAAACATAACTGAATCTCATATGTTGTGAATTTCTATCTTATTGCCAGATGTTACTTCATTTATGCTCATAAGACCAGAAGTTATAAATCTCTTGATTTGGACTTTACACCATATCACGGATAGATTCAGAATTAATAGAATATGTTGTTCGTTAATTGAGTGGTGAATCTCTGTGGCCAGCCATTTTTTAAAAACACATCTTTTGGCATTTATTTTATATAAAATTCAGCATTTTCTTCTGAGGATTCCAAAGTTTGTACCTATTATTATAATTGACCTGATGTTTAGTGTCTGAAATCAGATAAGACAGGTAAAATTTAAAAATTTTAAGTCCTTTTTAATAACATAATGTATCAAGTTGTATAACAAAGGTATAAGGATAGAGTTTTGAGTTTTCAAAACAATCAACCATTATCTCATTATATGAATTTTTGGGTCTCCAAGAAAGATTTTTTTTTTTTTGGAGAGGTTTTTGCTATAGGGCACGTGCGCTCATCAGACAGACAGAGAGAAACAGAGAGACAGAAAGCGAGAAATCACCCCCCAGGGGGGATGGCCACGCCACAATCCCTTCTCCTCCATTCTCCTCTCAGGATCTTGGGCACTCACGCACACGCGCCCGGCGTGAGTTTAAGCCACCAGGTCCAGGACTCAAACCGCGGTCGACTACGTGGGAGCCCAATGACATAGCCATTACACTAACTGCTGGTGCCCTAAGAAAGATTTTTAAAATAATTGTAGCAAGTTCAAAAGATAAATATGTGTGTGTGTGTGTGTGTATGTGTGTGTATATATATATATATATTTATATATATATATATATATATAATTTGCAGTTTTCCCCAAAAAGAAGGGTAATCTCTGACTAATGATATAATGTTATGTTTAATACACAAATTCTATAGTTACTATATAAATTAAAAGCATATTTTATTAAAGACAATCAAATATTAATGTGCCTAATAATAGTCTAATACAGATTACATATTTAAATTATGTTAACTGTTATTGCAAAACTATTTTTAAAGTTTATTAATTTATCTTTTGTTTTGAAAAAGGATTTTCATTGGAGTAAAAATTATTTCTGAACAAATGTGTCTTTCTCCTCCAAAAAATATTTATTAAGGGGCCAACATATGTCATAGTGTTTACATTGCTGGACTTCCATATTGCCAACCACAGGTCAAATCCCAGACCCGGTGGCTTGAAACTCAAGCCAGGCATGTGTACATGCATGCCCAAGATCCCAGAGGAGAATGGAAGAGAAGGAATTGCAGCATGGCCATCCCCCTTGGAGGTGATTTCTCACTTTCTCTCTCATGATCTCTCTCTTTCTCTCTCTCTCCAGCAAGTACATACACCCTAAGTCATGCACCCTAGGATAAAAACTAAATGTAATACTAAGATATATTTAGATGAGTACTATGCATTGTAAAATAGCCATAGAACAGTGATTCAAATACTTGTTTATACCATATTTCAAAACTGAATATCTACTATGTGCCAGACAATGACATAAGCCTCTAAAATAGATCAGGAATCCAAACTGGCAATGAGAGTTGCCTTCATAGTGCTTGTATGTCAGTATTCAATAATAAGTATGATTATTAATATGGTTTGTTTATATCTGGAGGGTGTTAAGAGCAACTAAAATTATAGTAAGAGAATGTAAGATCTTTAAGTGTGTTGCAATTTAAAGCAAGTTTTCAGGATAGGTTATATTACAAAGCTAATATTTGAACAAAGGAGGTAGTAAAGGCACTGATTTTGAAGCTTTCTGGAGGAAGAATACTCCAGGCAGAGGCCAGCCTGTCTAAAGCATCTAAAATGAGAACACAAGCAGCATGTATTCTAGGAATAATATCCAGCTGAAGTTGGTTAGGATAAACAGAGGAAAGTGAAAACATGGGCTCAAAGAAGTAAAAACAGCTAGATCAGTGGGGTTAGGGTTCTAGATCATATAGGCCCTTGTTTGTCACTGTGTGCACTTGAACTGTATTCAGGGAGAAATGATGAGCCTCTGAAATATTTTAGATAATAGAGGGACACAGTGGGTTTAGTTTTTAAGATGATGATTCTTGCTTTTATGTCAAACATGTCAGTTGGAAAGGTGCTAAAGTAGAAATAGACCTTGGAGGTGTTTGCAGAAATCTGGCTGAGAGGTGATGGGAACGCAGAGCAGGGAGCTATTTGGGGAAATGCTGAGACCCTAAGATACCTTTCTGGAAGTAGAAACAAGAGGATTTCCTGGTGACCTGTACCTAGAGTGAGTGAGTCAAAGATGAAACAATATTTTTTTTTCTTATTTTTAAGAGATATTTTTGCTAGAGGGCATGTGCACTGGCCAGAGACACAGAGACAGAAAACAAGAAATCACACCCATCCCCTACCCCCCAGAGATGGCCATGCTGCAATCCCCTTGCCTTCATTCTCCTCTTGGGATTTTGGGCACACATGCCCATGTGCTCAGCATGAGTTTCAAGTCTCTGGGTCTGGGACTCAAACTGCAAATAGTCACATAAGAGTCCAGCGACGCAGCCATTGTCCCATCTGCTGGTCCCTGAAACCATATTTTTAATTGTTAAACAGCAAGAATACAATTGAAGGATGGCTATGGATGTGAAAGGGGTGGGACATATATGTTTAATTTTCAACAGATTGGGTTGGAGATATCTATTGGATACCCAGGTGGGATTGTGAAGTTAACTCCATAACTCTGGATTAAGGGGGCTAGTTTGGAACTGGGAATATATAAATGTATTTTAAGCCAGAAGTTTGAATGAGATCACAAAAGAAGTGGTTGAACCCTACAGACAAATTGTGCTTTATTAAGTTGATGAAATATTAATCATCAGCGAAAATAATGACTGCTTATATATTTGCAAATCTATGGAATCTAAAAAAAGATATACTGAGCAAGAGAAGGCAAGCACAAAAGACTAGAACACACAAAGCTAATTTAGAGTGACTGAAAGAGAGCAGTGACTGCCCAGGGCCAGGCGTAAGGATCTATCTGGCAAAGAATGTAAGAGAACTGTTGAGACTTATGTAAATATTTCATATCTTTATTGTATTGCTGCTTATAAGAGTAGATAGATTTTCAAAACAAATCAGATTAAACATAACATGAATGTATTCTTTGGTAGTAAAAAAATATAGTTTAATAAAGTTGATTTTTAAAAAATCTAAAAGAAAATCTTTGAAAAGAAAGAATATCCAAAAATATAAAATCCCAGTATTCAAGATATTTAAATAATATAAATACATGTTCATATAAATATTATTAACATAGTGTATCATGTCTTTACATTTTACCTAAAAATGGGGTATCTACAGAGATTCTTCTTTAACCCTAAGAAATTTTCCTCCATAATCAATTGACCTTTGGCATGGTTATATTTTAACACAAGCTAAAATGAACAAATATATTTTACACATTAAATGTTACCTTACTAAGTAAGTATTTTATTTTCTAAAATAAAAGTTATTTTTATGCATGCAAAATCTTGGTGTTTTATAATTTTATTATTTTTTTAAAAGAGAAGAGGGAGGAGGATAGAAACAGAGAAATAGGTACATGTGACATGATTTTGTCATGTCACCATTCTCCTGCCCCAGTCTTCCAGTCAACAGAACCACAGGACTACACCCCTGTGTCTTCCTGTTTATGTTGACCAGGAACTGAACCTAGGTCTTCCTCAGTCATGCAGCACTGCGCTCCCACTTGTACCACTATAACTGGGCCTAAGAACACATTTCAAAAACAGAAGTTGGAAGGCAATAGCCAGGCCGTGGTGCAGTAGGAGAACAATTGTATCTCATGGGAAAGTTCCTGGGTTCATGTCCTGAGACCTCTCTGAGCAAGTTAGATGCTTGGCTGCACATGCCTGTGATCCAGGCTAGCTGAAACTGGAGGTGGATCATGGCATAAATTCCCTTTTGGAGATACCTATCTGTATCTGCCTATCTCTGTCTCTGTCTCTCATGGAGGAAACAAAAATTTCAAAAAAAGAAAATTAGAAATCAAGGTAATAAGACAATTATTTTTCTTTTCTAAACGACACTATTTTACTTGGTTCATTTGGTAAATATCTAAATTTTTGAAATATTGTATCATCACTTGTACTTAAAAATCATGAACCTAAATCTCAGATAATTAAAAATAGTCATCATGATAATAAAGAACATAATGAGAAAAGTCCTGTTCTTCATTTGAGAAGACATTTTCATTACAAAAACTAACATAAATATAGACATAGCTAAAGTCAAATAAACATACAGGGATGTTTTCAGCATCCTATAATTGATATAAAGTGCTCTTCTTTTTCTTTTAGTCAAAGTTTATTTATGTGTTCTTTTTTTTTCATGAGAGAGACAGAAAGAGACACACACAGAGAGACAGATACAGAGAGATACAGATAGCCCTACAGGGTCTTTGTGTACAATATAACCCCAACCTCAGTCAGCTGGGATATAGGTATGTGCGAATATGTGCACCTGTTACTGGTGTGCACAGGGAGACCTTGGGACATGAACACAGGACCTTCCAACGTATAAGGATTCAACATCACAGAAATTGTGTTACTGTTGTACCACATCAGCTGACCAACATAAAGCCCTCTTAAGGAAATTCTAGTATGCTTTACAATTCTTATGATCTTTTAAGAATTAGACAATTTTAACTTATTCTATTATGCAAACTCAAGCCTGTAGTGTTACATATTCATGACAGCATTATCAGAGTATTGAAAACATGTCCAATCTAACAGGAGACATGGGGGTAAAGGTGCTGCACTCCCACATGGCCGGCTGGTTTAAGACCAGGACCCAGTGGCTTGAAACTCACGTCGGATATGCGTGCATGAGTGCCTCAAATCCCAAGAGGACAATGGAAGAGAAAGGATTGTGTCATGGGCATGCCCCTCTGGAGAGTGACTTTTCACTTTCCCTCTCACTGTCTCTCTCTAGTGAGTGCATGTGCACTATGGCAAACACCTTACGAAAAAAAAAAAAAAAAACAGGTCCAATCTATGGCATGGCATTTAAAGTGGCTGAGTCCCATATAATCAAACAATCAAGTCTAGTCCCAGATCTGGCAGCTTAAAAAATATGACAGAAGGGAATCAAGGAGAAAAAAGAGAGAAAAGACATTTAAGGGACACAGAAATGGAGGCTTGTCTGTTGATTATAATGTGTATGATAGTATCTTCAGTTGGACTGATGTGTAGTGTATTTATGCTGGGAAAAATCATTATATAAACTGTGGTAACATACAGTGATCAAAAGTATAAAATAACATTACAATAAATAAAAACATGACTGATGTGTGTGCATGTGCACACAAAATTCTGAACGAAGGGATTGTAGTGTGACCATCCACTATGGAGGTGCTTTCTCATTTTCCCTCTCTCTCTGTGTCTCTGGTCAGTACATGCACCCGTGGCAGAATTTTGAAAAATATATACCCAAGGGACCAGCAAGTGGTGTAGTAACTAAAGCACTGGCCACATGACCAATTTTTGTTCCAGTCCCCAGCCTCGCAGCTTGAAAATTACGCCAAGTATATGCTTCTGTGCCCAACATCTTGAGGAAAATGAAAGAGAAGGGATTGTGGTATGGTCATCCCTTTGGGGGGAGATTTCTCTCTTTCTCTCTTGCTCACTTTCTCTCTCTCTCTCTCTCTCTCTCTCTCTCTCTCTCTCTCTCTCGCAAGAGCATGTTCCCTATAGCAAGAACATTTAAAAAAATTCAAACCAATACATAAAAAATTTACTGTCGTGATGACACTCACTAGTAAGACTTTATGTTACATAAGCTGAGGCCACACAGGAGGCCTGGGGTGAATTCCTGGTCTGCCTTGAAAGATGGATGTGGTGACAAATGCCTGGGGTCCAACTGCTTGGGAGGCGGAGGCAGGAGGGTCCCAAGCTCGAGGCCAGCCTGGGCAACATAGTGAGGCCCTGTCTAGAGGAGCTGGATGTAACAGTGTGCATCTGTAGTCACAACTCCTTATGAGCTGAGGCAGGAGGATCATGGCAGAGCAAGACCTGTCTAAAAATAAATAGATAATATTCCCATATATTTAAAAATATTTTTAGCCTAGCTAATGAAATTGGAATTGTCTAAAGATAATGTAGAAAATAAGTTTTTATTTCTGCCATGCTCAAATAAACAGTATTGCACTGATCTTTCCCCATAAAAACCATACATTGGAGTGAGTGTTTTTCAGGTCTCAAGTAACCATGATTTTTGAAAACGTGAATCATGAATTCATTTCTATAGTCCACCCAGACTATATTCTGGAATGATTTTTCAACAGTCAGTACAAGAATGTGGCATAAAGTGTCCTCACTGAGTGTAAAAGCAGAGGCGAGAGTCTGGGCTGCTGGAAATGGCACATATTTCATAGGCTGCTGCAGTGGTGCAGGCAGTAGGGGATTGTTGTATAATGCTGAAGCCATATGGAAGACCCTGGTTTAGACTCCAGGTTGTCCTGAATGTTCCTGGGGTGCCCATGTTTCTCTCTTTCTGTAGTCATGGAAGAAATAAATAAATACTTAAAAAAAAACTGATTGACCTCATTATTTCACTTTCCTTATTATGTAATATTTGGTAAGTGTTTCTTTTCAAAATGTCTTTACTGGATTTAAAAAACT
This sequence comes from Tupaia tana, assembly GCA_026018925.1. NCBI lineage: Eukaryota > Metazoa > Chordata > Mammalia > Scandentia > Tupaiidae > Tupaia > Tupaia tana. Next base: position 55,881,406 of record JAKSZU010000005.1, read on the forward strand.
GAGTTGTGGAGGTCATTTCTGTGACAAGATCTTTGAACATCCATTATCAGCAGACACTGAAAAGATTGAAACTGTCATATCTAGAAGTGTACATTGACAGAAAACTGCTACTTCGGTGTCTAATTTTGTTTTGAGAAAGTATTTAATATTATACTGTCCATCATGTTAGTATTGAAGATCTAAATATGGCAGATAATTTGAAAGCACTCAGTGTCAATGTTATGTCACCTACTAATTACTATATATTAAAAGAAAAATGAATGACAAATACTCCTCTGAAATACATTCAATACAATGACTAATTTTTGATGGTAACTATCCAGCGTGTATTTTTCTTTTCTTATAGTAGCTAGTATGGCAGAAAGCAATTGTGGTTTATAAAATAGCCTATTAAAATTATATCCCAAAGTTTCCCCTAAATAATTGAACCACATTTAAATGACTCAGATCTTGTTTTTAAGTCTTGCTAAATGTAGCTTTGACTTTCTTATGAATTTAGATTCCATTAACATTATGAATATTGAAAGGCAATTTATTAGAAAACAATGACTCTATAAATACTGCTGTGACAATTTGCATTCATCTTTTGCATAGCAGATAATTTAATATAATGATATAATTTTAACATTCATGTTTGTTTTGCCATTCTTGGCCAATGAATACTTTCTAAAATGAACAGAATGACTAAAACTCATGAGTTTTAGTGAATCTAATGTCAAATAAAAACCATGTAGCTTAGAGTTTCAAAAATAATTTTGACTATAATGCCTCTGAGTGTTTATTTTATTACATCTGTGATTTCAGAGCTTTTTAGTACGTCTTATTTGTTTTTCAGTAATTTCAGGACAGAATAATATTTTTACATAAAATTATTGCTTATCTTCTTTGTCTCTTATCCTTTTCAACTTTCTTTACATTCATGCTTCATTTTTTGGTATCATTTAATATCTTTTGAATGCTATGTAACAAATTTTTCCTCTCTTTTCCTTGAATTATTTTCTTTATAAAAAATGTGTTATAGAGTGTATGTGCTCACCAGAGAGAGAAAGTGAGAAAGCATACCTAAGGGGGATTGACCATGCCACAATCCCTTCTCTTCCATTTTCCTCTTGGGATGTTTGACACACATGCATGTACTTGCGCCTGGCATGTTTGTCATGCCTCAAGGTCTGGGACTTGAAGTGCACAGTCAGTTCTGTGATTCAGCCACCTTAACTACCACCCTATTGGCTGGCACACATTCCCCCATTTTTTATTTGCATAATTTTTATGGACCAGTCTTCTAGTTTAATTGTTATCTTTCTCAGCTGTGTGCAATATGTCATTATAACCAAAGAAACAATTTATCATGTTCAATATCATGTAGCTTACAAAGTATAATATTTGATTTTTTTAAATAAAATTATTCCTGATGAAATGTTCTACGTGTTCATGCATATTGTCTGCCTCATGCAGTCTGCTGACTGCAGATAATTTAAAGTCTCTATGTGATAACACTAATCTCTTTACCTTTTGATACTGAGATGTTTTGTATGAGTGTGTGTGTGTGTGTGTGTGTGTGTATGTTTCATTTATATTTAGTACTGAATACTGGAACCTTGAAGCAGAAGATAAAGATAGAGCAAGAAGACCATGGCAAAAGCTATTCTTAGTATATTCTGGAGTAATAAGGACAGAATGCATGGAAAGGCGAGTGAAGAATGACTTAACTCAGAGATGTCTTGGAGATCAGGTTATTCGGAATTTTGAGGACCAATTTTATGACCTTGATTTTTACTATCCAAAGAACTAAAGAAGACTTCAAGAGTTTTTCGTTTGAGCTGAATATTGTCTGTCCAAAAACAAATGAAAATCTATCAGTTTGAGGGGCTGGCATGTGGTGTTGTGGTTAAGGGTGCTGGACTCCCACATGGCTGACTGTGGTACGAGTCCCAGACCTGGTGGCTTGCTTTCTCACTTCCTCTCTCACTCTGTCCTTCTCTGGTCAAATTAAAATATATAAATAAATTTAAAAAAAAAAGAAAAGAAAATCTATCAGTTTGATACACTAGCTACAAGTATGGGCAAGTTCTGGCATGAAGAGCTTAACTTAGGGCAACATACTTCTTAGATTCTGCAGAAGTGGTTTCTGTCTTTGGCTTCCAGATTAGAGTGCCACATTTATTCCTTGTTTGACTGTTCAGTTCCTCTTATTGTATGTAGTTTGTGCCATCAAGTGTATATGCCTTTTCTGCACTGTGTTTCAAATCTTTAGCATGCAAGGACATCCTACTTTAATGTTATAAGCATGTTTCCAGGACCCTATGGGTCTTTCCTTGAGTCCAAACTCTAGTGGACAAACACACAATGACTTTTTGTGTAGACAGAGTTTAGACTTCCATAAGGGTACCCAAAATTGGCTTCATAGACTAATAACTTAGGGAGTCAGATTCCACACAACTAACCACATCATTTGAGTCAAGGCCTTGGCAACTTGAGAATCATTCCAGGCATGTAAGTGGGCACGCCTCAAATTCTGATAGAATGGAAAAATGAAAGAGAGGGCATTATGGTGTGAATGTACCCTTTTGGGATTGCTTTTCTACTCTCTCTCTCTCTCTTTTTCTGGTGAGGACATGCACCCTTTTGAAAGAAAATTAAATTTAAAAAGTATATCATGAAGATTACCCAAGCACATGTACATGAGGTCTGTCTTAGCACAGGAAGAAGCCAGTATGGATATACAGTGGTGCGCCACAGGCTAGAAACCATGCTTCCATTCCCCATATTGGGATTCAAGATTGTCCCAGGAATTTTCACTTCAATTTGGTCATCCATATTTTTGGAGCTAAGTATGTCACAGTATGCTATTATAACAAACTTCGAGTTTCCTTCTTTTATTTTTTCTTTTAAGCAAGATTTTTGCTATAGAGCATGTATTCTCCCCAGAAAGACAGAGAAATAGAAAATGAGAAATCACCCCTCCCCAAAGGGGATGGCCATGCTGCAATCCTTTCTCCCACATTCTTCTCTCAGGATTTTGAGAGAAATCCTGGTGTAAATTTCAAGCTCCTGGTTCGGGTCTCAAGTCATGGTCAGCCATGTGGGAATCGGAGATATAACTATTATGCCATATGCTGGTCCCTGAATTTATTATCTTAAAGTTAGAAAGAAAAAGAGTTTATTATCATAATAAATTTTATAATATTATAACTTAAAATAGGTAAATGTTACATGAAGGTGCATGTGGACTTTTGTACGTATCATCCAAATAATAAAAGAGAGCCTGTATAGGAATTAGGGATATATAAATGTTAGTTAATCCAGAACTCTAGAAGATATCATGAAAACACCAAAAGTAAAGGTAGAAACAAAAGGGGCCAGCAAGTGGTGTGATGGTTAAGATGCTGGACTCTCACATGGTTCACCACGGTTTGAGTCCTGGACCTGGAAGCTAGAAAATCACAATGAACACGTGTGCACGTGTGCCCAAAATCCCAGGTGGAAAACAAAGGAGAAGGAATTGTGATGTGGCCATCCCCTTAGGCGGACAATTTTTCACTTTCTCTCTTACTGTCTCTCTCTGGGAAGTGCACACTCTTCATGGTAAAAACCTAAAAATCACAAAAAGAGAATAAAATGTTCCAAGATCAAAGTCCTAGGACTGCTCCTATATTAAAAAATGTATGGAAAAAAAATACTTACAACAGAACCAGTGAAAAGATTATTGATGAGGTAAAATTAAAGTTACAAGATTGAAGTCATGTTTAGAAAAATATATTAAAAATCAGTGATCAAATATCAAATGCTGCTGATAGAATAAGGAAGATAAAGACTGAAAATGTCTTCTTTCAGTTAAGAATTCAGAGGCCACTGGCAAATTAAATGAGAGCTTGTATGGTGTAAGGGTAGTAGAAACTTGATTAGCAATTTGTAATATATTTTCTTTTTTTTTAATTAATAAATTTATATTCATTCACTGAGCATTGTCACAGCATACAAAATGTGATTTCCCATCCAGAATATGCTGCATAGGAACTTAATCATACATAATATCATCAATAATTTTCCATTTCTAGTTTCATATATGTATATATATATGTATATGTATATATATATACACACACACACACATATATATGAATATATATATTCACATTGATTCTGAGATAAAGTAGAAAAATATTATATTATGCAAAATAACAGAGGAAAACCTCAATCAGTTCTAAAGATTGTAAATTTTGAGTTTACAGTGTAATACAATTAAAACTTATCTCCAGTAAATTGTGCTTGGGGACTCACTAATACAATTTGTTTTCTATTTCCATCACTATTTACTCATAAAATTAAATATCAAGACTCTCTGACATGGGGATTTCTTCATAGAAAGATTTTATATATTCAATATTTGAAACATAAAAATACATTTTTCTATTTCTTCTTTTGTCAGCTTTATAAAGTATTTTTAAAATAATTTTTTTCCATTTTATTTAGATATTTAAGTTTGTTTACATAAAATTTAGTATGGTCAATTTATTCTTTTCATAGTATTTGTAATAAGTTTCTCTTTTTCTTTTGTAATATTGATGACTCTTTTTTGTTTTAATCAGTCTGAGATTTATAGAAGTAAATTAAAAAAAAAAAATAGTATATATAGGGAACCAGCAGTTAGCGTAATGGCTGTGTCGCTGGACTCCCACGTAGTTGACCGCGGTTCGCGTCCTGGACCCGGTGGCTTAAAACTCACGCCGGGCGCGTGTGCGTGCGTGCCCAAGATCCAGAGAGGAGAATGGAGGAGAAGGGATTGTGGTGTGACCATCCCCCCTGGGGGGTGATTTCTCGCTTTCTGTCTCTCTGTCTCTCTCTGTCTGTCTGGCGAGCGCACACGCCCTATAGTGAAACCCCCCCCCCCAAAAAATAAATAAATAAAATAAAATAAAAAATAGTGTGTATATATATATATATATATATATATATATATATAAAGTATTGAAAAGATATTTTCTCCTATTTCTTTAAAATAAATTTATTTAAGTAAAAAGGGGAGCTTTTTATTGTTTAATATCTTGATTTACTTTTTTTTTAGATAGATTTTTTTTTTTACTATAGAGTACATGTTCTCACTGGACAAAGGGAGATAAGAGACAGAAAGCTAGAAATCACCCCCCCAAGGGAGATGGTCACACTGCAAATTCCTGCTTCTCCATTCTCTCTCGAATTTGGGTATGCACACATAAATGCCCAATGTGAGTTTTAAGCCACCGGGTCTGGGACTCAAACCGCAGTTGACTATGTGGGAGTCCAGCGATGTAACCATTACACTATCTCCTGGTCCCTCAATTCACTTCTAATTAAACTCTTCCTGATGCATGTTTATCAACTGGATTTGTAAAAGTGTTTATTTTATTAACTTCAGCTCCAAATGTTAGTCCTTTCTACTATTTAAGGTTTGTCCATGCATATAGCCTTTTAGTCAAATAGATAAAGGTGCGAGTTTCTCCATGCACCCTAGTCCTGTGTCATTTTCCAGATCTTTATTTTATATTCCAGCTCCAAATATTACTCCATTCAATTGTAATATTATAGTTTTTTCCTTGCTTGTAGTCCTATAGTCAAACAGATATATGAAGGAGTTTCTGAATATCCCCTAGGCCTGTCTCATTGTCCAGATGTTTGTATTACATTTCTGTCTTTTACCTTTTCTCATTAGAAACTGAGTATCTAGCCTTATCTAGCCTTCTCTATTCATTTCCTACCAAAATCACTAGTTAACTGAATTGCTATAGAGTATAGAGCTTTTCTGAGATCCAATCCAAATCAAGTGAGGTTTCTCAAACTAAAAATCTGGATTTCCTAAGTTTTCTGGCCCTTATATTAACTGATTTGTTGGTAGGAGATAGAATTAGACCTAGATGATAAATTGACCAAATCCGAATGTTCTTTCCCTAGGTTCAATTGTTTCTTATGAGTAAATTCTTCTCAATTTGCTAAACTTTTTTTTTTACATCTGGAACTGTGAAATACAGTCAAAATTATTTTTAAGTGAAAAGATTTACCAAGATCCTCCTCTCCTTTAATGGAATTTTTGTTTCTAAGAACTCACTTTTTATATACAGGCTACATCCATATCTCAAGCTAATGAAGACAGAAGACCACCAGGCAAGCACAGATACCATATTCATTGATCCATCCTCAGGGTTCACAAAAAATACTAACCAGGTCTAATCTTCCCAATTAAATTCACACACACAACAGAAGATAAATTAAGTACTTGAGGCCAAACTGGTGAAATAGAATCTTATGACTTTTGACTAAAACATTACTGATTTTCTTGTAGGCTTTGTTTTCCGGATTTAAGGATTTTTGTCTTATCTTGAGCTGCTGATAGGTTCATGTACCCTAATATTTGAACAGAATCCTAACCTGTTTCCTGACTTTAAGTTTCAAGCATAGCTCTCTTAGCATTTCTTTTACTTTGATATATTAAAGCTAAAACTGCTTTCCTTGAAATTAAAAAAAATATATTAAAAATACCTATTTAATGACTATAGTAAGCTATATAGCATCAGCTAGCTGCTATTTTATAGTGTATTCATTCTACTCAGAGTCAGACATGTATTCACAGATATGTATATATCAGTTGAACTTGGTATTGAAAAATAGATTATTTAAGATATTTTGTGAACCAATAAAATGGGGGGGAAAAGGAATGGAAAGCAACTGTAGACACAAGAGATAGTGTGGGAGGAAGGTGGAAAATGGCAGAGAGTGAGAAATAGGGTGAAAATATATATATATATATATATACACACACACATATATATATATATATGAAACTAGAAATGGAAAATTAACAACAATAACATGTATGATTAAGCCACTATGCAGTATATTCTGGATAGGAAATCACATTTTTTTAAAGAATTATTTATTTAATCATAATTCATTCATTTATTTTAATTTGACCAGAGAGAGACACACAGGAAGAAAGAAGGAAAGTGAGAAAGCAAGCCAAAAGGTCTGAGACTCTAACTGCAGTCAACCATGTGGGACTGTCCAGCACCTTAACCACCACGACACCCGCTGGCCCCAGAAATCACATTTTGTATGTTATGACAATGCTCGATGAATTAATGTTAAATTAATTAATTAAAAACTAAAAAAAATTGCTAACCAGTTAAGTTGTATTCCCCAGCTTCACATGGGGTGTGGGGTCAAATTATTTATTTGGTTCTTAAAGGGTAAATAGAGGTTTAGAAAACTTGAAAATATTTTAATGTTCCAAAGTGGTAACCTACGTTGGGAACATAATAAATGTCTCCAAAGAGAACCAGTAGTTACAATAGTGGTAAATGACTCCAGAATCCCTTCTACTAGTTTAAAAACATCAAGGGAATGCAGCAGTGTAATTATTCTTACTAGCTTAAAATCTCTTATATAAGATACCCAGTATTTCCATGATACTCATTCTATACTGAATATGAAAAACATTTTTTATTCTATGAAATATTTCTTCAAACTCAAATATTATGGAATTACATTAATATACATCTTAGAAAAACATTGAGAGCAATTGTTTATGTAAATAATCACACAACAAGAATAAATGATTACCTTTTTATCTTTAGATATTGTGCCACACGACTTAATTTAAAAAACATTCTCGGGAACCAGCAGTTAGCGTAATGGCTATGTCGCTGGACTCCCACGTAGTCGACCGCGGTTCGCGTCCGGACCCGGTGGCTTAAAACTCACGCCGGGCTCGTGTAAGTGCGTGCCCAGGATCCCGAGAGGAGAATGGAAGAGAAGGGTTTGCTGCGTGACCATGCCCCCTGGGGGGTGATTTCTCGCTTTCTGTCTCTATGTCTCTCTCTGTCTGTCTGTCTGGCGAGCAAATGCGCCCTATAGCAAAAAAACTCTCAAAAAAAAAAAAAAAAAAAAAAAAAGAGCATTCTCAAGCATCTGTTTGCTTTAGTCTAAGTGTTTGGTTACAAACATTTGTTTATTTTATGTATTTAATTTATTTTTAGGTATTTAATGACTTCATTATACCTTATATTGTGGGTTTTCAAAATTTGTTAACACACTTATGCTTATAAACCCATGAGCATACCCTATTCAAACCTTCAGGCGCCCTAAATTCTAGAAATACCATCTGACAGCTATAAAAAAGTAAACTGCTCTGGTGTTTTTTTAAAAAATAAAATTCTGAGTTATAAGCTAAAGTTAGTTAGCTACATTTCCAAGGTGACAAGTAATGGTTCCTGAGGGACTTTGCTCACTGCAAAGTACTAAAGTTCCTTTGTTGGCTAATTCCCAGAGTAGCAACCATTTACCATTGGGAAGAACAAAGTCAAAGAGAAAGATGAAAGTGATTGGAAAAGAATGTAAATAGAATGACTCATAGTTCCCAGGATCTAACTAAAGGAGAAGAAAGACTGATCTCACCACAAAGGTAGTGATTGTTGAAGCATTTATTTCTTTTGAACAAAACTAGTCAATTAAGCGTATCTATGACCTACCTAGAACTACACACCTTACAATTTATGATCTGTTTGAAATTAACTCCTAAAATGACTAATCATTTAGAAGTAACATATTATGGGACTGGCAGGTGGCATGCTGGTTACGGCCACTGGCCTCCCACATTGCTGACCACAGTTTGAGTCACAGACCTAATGGCTTGTTTTCTTTCTTTCCCTCTCTCTCTCATTCTGTCCCTCTCTGGTCAAATTAAAATAAATAAATAAACGAATAAATGAATGAATGAATGAATGAATAAATAAATAAATAAATAAATAAAATAATTCTGTAAAAAATGTTACATATTATTTATTTTATTGTCTCATCCTTAAAATACATAATTGTTGAAAAATAAAATAACAATGGTGTAGGTTGCTTTTGTATTGCGCTAAGCAAGACTTGCAATATCTTGTTTTGGGTAGTCTAAGTTTTTGCTAAAAGACTTCTTCGGTGCTTAATTTTTTTCTTTTGCTTCTCCTCTTCCTTCCATTCAATTAAAAGTTAATGTACTTTCTGATTGATTTTATTTATCCATAGTCTATTTTCAAGCATGAGTCAATTTTTCATCATTATTGTGAGAAATAATTGTTGTGAGAAATGAATTTAAAAATCCACTTGAAAGACATAAAATGTGTTAAATGAAGGTCTTCTTAAAAAGAAAACCCTTAAAGCAACATGCCAAATACATTGGGCAGCTGATCAGAGCTTGAATGAGAAAGGACCCAAGGGATTACAATAGCACTCATTCTTTTTCAAATAAAATAATCAGTTTGGTGTATATTTGGAGATGATCAAAAGAGAAAAGGATTTTGTTTTCAGTAAAATGTTTACTATCCGAACTCTGCAGTTGATTCCAAATTCAAATGGATCATAACCAATGAATAGAAAAGTGAGTATAAGACGGAGCTTCTCAATAATCCATAGAAAATCCATTATAGTTGCAGTTAAATGTTTTAGTATAATGTTTTCCATGTTTCTATTTTAAACACCTATTTTCCTTGGTTTAAAATAAAGTATAAAAACTGGCTTTTAACCCACACGATTATCTTTTTTATTTTCATTTCATCACCTGTTTATTTTTTTTGTTTAAAAAAGGTAGAACTTTATAATAATCTTCTACATTTTATGTAATAAGCTCAAATAAAAAGGAAGTTTAGTTCCTAATGGAAAATTTAAACATACACCATTACTTTATGAGAAAAAAGAAATACATAAGAAAGTAATATCAAGGAAAACGTTTATGTTTACATTTTCATTGAAAATAATGAAGATAATATTACGTTGTATTAAATTGGGTCTGACACCATGATTAACACCCAGCATCCGCAGCCAGTCAGGATCAACTCTGGCATTTACAGGTCCACTGATGCACTGACCCTACCCTCCTCCTTCCACATGGATCCAGCATGTTTTAAGCAGCATGCAACTGCTGTGCAACCCAGTCAGTCTAGATAGGTATTTCTGACAGGGTCTCACCATGCCATCATCTTTCTTGCCCCAGCCTCCCAATTAGCTATGGCTACAGGCACAGACACTAATCCCAGCCTATTTTTTGTTGTTATTAGACTTTCAGCCCCTTACCTGCACTTTTATTGAGATATCATCAGAAAAATAAAAAATTGTATATATTTAAGGCATACAACATGATGCTTTAATATGCATATTTTGTAAGGTTCTTTCTTCCTTTGAATGGTGAATATAACAGAGATGCAGGGAGTTGTACAAAAATGCCAAACACTGATGTCCTATTGATTATTGGCTGAGTTTTTTTTTTTTTTTTTCCACCCCTCAAAGGGCATAAGGGTTCACCAGAGACAAGAGAAAAGGTGATAAATCAGAGGGATGGCCATACCACAGTCCTTTCTCCTCCATTCTCCTGAGATTTGGGGGAAACACACATATGTACCCAGCCTGAGTTTCAAGCCATCAGGTCCAGGAATTGAACCATGGTTGGCCATGTGGGAATCCAGCACTTTAACCACTACACCACCTGCTGGCTTCTATTGGCTGAGTTTAAAGTGGGCTTGCAAAACTTACAACAGTGCTCACAGGAACTTCCTCCCTCTTGAAGATTGTAACACTCGTGGAGAATGCTCACAGAAGCTATCTTCCCTCTTGGAGCTCATAGCACTTAGAGCCAAGCTGAGTCAAACCAAGGCCAAGCCAAGCCAAGGCCATCAAGGTTGACCACTGCTAGTTGGTTAAACCAGTTGGAATAAAATAGCAAAGTTATAATTACATAAAAACTACAAATGCACAGTACAACTGTTTTGTTTTCCCCCCCCCCCCCCCCCCCGTGGCCTTCAACCATGATAAGATAGGAAGTGAAGAAGTCAGATTAAACCATCCTGATTTCATTTAACAATACATACACAGTAGCTCCATGGTATAATGGTGAGCACATTGGACTCTGAATCTAGCCATCCAAATTCATGCCTGAATGAGATCCTTCAAGATACATATACCTTGTGAAATTGTTAGTTTGGGCCAGGAATCAAATCTGGGCTTCACATGCTTCTTCAGCCATTGCTAAGTGGTGCTCTTTCCCTTACACAGCTGGACCAACCTGGCCAATTGATTGCTTGGATAAAATGCAGATGAAAAGCAGTGAGCCTCCAAAATGTTTTCAAATTGTGGTAAGATAAGAGGTGTACTGCCTTGACCCTCCTTTGAACAAAGATTACTGCCCTCTTACAGGGAGTAAAGTAAGCAGACAGCCTCCACCCATCAATCCCTTCAGTATTTGCCTCACCTGATCAGAATGACACCTTGACAGAGAGAAGCTATATTCCATGACTTAGCAAGGTGAAAATATAAAGGTCTGAAGTTTTGTTGGACCCGCATCTCAGTTCTTCTCCATCTGCCTACCTCTGCTCTTCCTTTTCTACTGCATAGTTCTATTTCTATAAAAAGTAACTTGCAGCCTAAATTCCATCTCAGAGAGTAATTCTGAAAAACCTAACCCACAAAAAGAGTTCATGTTAATGCTTGGATTTGTTGCAATGGCCCTTTTCGGTGGAGTCAACCCAGTTTTCCAGCTTTGACTTTTCCTGATAGTTAAAGTCTCTTAGCGGCTCCATGTGGTTAGTGCACTTTGTAATGCATTAGGAAAGTACACTCATACTCAAAGAAGTGTGGGCAGTCTATATGTAACATGTATACACACACACACACACACACACACACACACACGACAATGCTTCCTCCTAAAAAATCAGAATCTAACATCTTATATAATTTCACAAGATTCATTGCAAAAGCACACTTAGAATCTATTTACAAAAGAATGTCTTCCTGGCACCAGCAGTTGGCATAATGGCTACGTTGCTGAACTCCCATGTAGCCGATCGTGGTTTGAGTCCCGGACCCAGTGGCTTAAACTCATGCCAGGCGTGTGTGCGTGCATACCCAAGATCCTGAGAGGAGAATGGAGGAGAAGGGATTGCGACATGGCCATCCCCCTGGGGAGAAATCACCTGGGGGTGATTTCTCACTATCTGTCTCTCTGTCTCTTTCTGTCTTTCTGGCAAGCGCATGCACCCTGTAGCAAAAACCTCTCAAAAAAAAAAAAAAAAAAAAAAAAAAACAAAAACAAACAAACAAACAAAAAAAACAAAGAAAAAGAAGAATGTCTTCCTTAGACATCCAAACACCTTTATATATTGCAGTTACACAGGCAAATATTTATACTGGTACACTGGATGAATAATATATTTTTTAAGTTACCTATAGTATAGTTGTTCTATTTTGCTATATAAATTTTAATGACCTATCTTATAATCATTCCTCAGTGTTTTAGCACTAATGACTGTATGTAAATTAGCAAAATAATATATATGTGCCTACTAAGGATATATATTTTTTCTTTTCCTGGAGTAGAACACAACTCTATGGTAGGACTTAACAGAAGTCTTTGTATTATTCTCTTTCTCAAAATAATAACTTTAATTCACCTTTTGTTATTATGGTACACTAAAGGGTCTGGTTATTTTAATATAACATTAACTAAAGGGGGTGGTTGTTGTTTTTCAATGTAGCAGATTCATCTCAAGTTTAAATGTTTGACTTACATCAAACTATTTCTTAACTGCACTTAACAATAAAAAAGAGTTCATTATGTAAGTGATATATAATTTTTTCTTGGTCAAGTTATACATTTGTGTCTTCAAATAAATTTCCTATTATTATACTTTGTCATAAATATTTTAAATCTTTGTTAAATAAATAAAAAAGTATATTAACTTGTGTTTTCTACTATTCAATGTGCAATGCTTAAAATGTATCTTTTGGAGGTACTGCAGATATTTAATACTCCTAAAGGAATGCTAAAGAGATGCATTTAGAAAAAGAGTAAAACTTTTAAAACCATAAATATGTATTTACCATTTACTAGATACAAAACATTCAGAGAATTTATTCTGATATAGGGCAAATCCATTATAATGAATACCATGAGGAATCTAAATGCTGTTGTGAAGAATATTGTACCAGTAACATATTTTGGACAAATATAGATTACTCTCTTAAAAAGTATCCTGATAAGTGGAGTATCTTTTCTCTAAATTTCTGTGTCTTGGAATTTCAGAACTATTAGAAAATTATGATATTTAAAGATGAAAAAAAGTATTCTACACAGTAGTGGCATACCAGTAGGAGAGGGTAGTAAGGAAGAAGTCTATTCTAGTTTTTATATGCTTTAGAATGATCAATATAGAGAGATAATAAAACTGATGGATATTGCCTATGCAGTCAGATCCACTATCCTTGGTTCGTATGGAAGTCACAAACGAACACTGGTCAGATCTCCTTCTAAAGTAATAATGCTGCAGAGTGTCAATGATGGACTGCCTCCACCTGGCACACCTTCATTCTACCATAGCTTTCCCAGTGAGACCTTATTTCCTCGGGCTTCACTCAGGCAACAACCATGATGATGGTTGCTCTAGATCAAGCTTTTTCTCTCCTATGTAGGATGCTTCCATCAACAACTGCAATTCACAAAAGATTAGGTCTATAGGGCGCGTGCGCTAGACAGACAGAGAGAGACATAGAGCTTCACTCCCCAGGGGGGATGGTCCAAATCCCTTCTCCTCCATTCTCCTCTCGGGATCTGGGCAAAAGATTACAAGACGCGAACCGCGGTTACGTGGGAGTCATAGCCATGCTAACTTGGTTCCCTTCATATCCTTTTCATGAGACTGATACCAGTGTCTTTACCGCCTCCGGCTATCTCCCCCCTTTATCCTTCCCAAGTATATTTCTTCAATAATGACCTTGCACATTGATTTGTCATGCTGTTTGCTTCTCTGACCCTTCTTTATTTCTGGAGAGGTTTTTGTCATAGGGCGTGTGCACACACCAAAAAGACAGAGACAGAGAGGCAGAAAGTGAGAAATCACCCTCCAGGTGGGATGGCCACACCACAATCCCTTCTCTCTTCTCCTCTCGGATCTTGGGCACTCCTGCACATGCGCCTGGTGTGAGTTTAAGTCACTAGGTCCAGGACTCGAACCGTGGTGGACTACATGGGAGTTCAGCGACATAGCCATTCTCTGACCCTTCTGATCAGAAATAGATCAGTGAAAACAAGCAGTAAGATGGGGTTTAAAGAATAGATCAAATATTTCACACACTATTCCACACTTCAAGGAAGGAATGTAAGGAACAGGTCCTCTCTCACACAAAGTGGAATCCCAATTGCTGAATATTTCACTGGTGGTGATCTGATAAAACATCCTAATTGCTCGTGTCATGACTATGGTATTACAGTTACTGCATTTTAACAATGACTGAAGCTCAGCCAGGTTGGCTGGATACTGTTAAGTTGTACTGATACTCTATAGAGTGATAAAAATAATGGAGGGCAATAAACAGGGATTTAAGGTAAAATATTATATTTAAATACAGCTAGGGGACTTTTTTGTAGATTACAAAACTACCTTTATAAACTTCAGAGGAGGAACAACAGGGACATTCTCTCTAATTATGGTCTCAGTTACAGAAAGTTCAAGTATCCATTCAAGGTAGGATCATTTTAAGAACAAGGTTTTATTGAGAAAATCTGAGAATGGAGACAATGGAATGAAGATATCTTGGCTGATTCTCACAGAGATCATGCCTCTGCAAAGGCCCTTCCGATACTCCTCCCAATTAGGAACTAATACTTTTCTTATGAGAGAATATATTTCAGAGACCTTCCAAGGCAAGAGATGCCACCTTTCTTGTTTATCAGTCTGAAAATAAGAATAGTCTGTCTAGGACCTGATGAAGGAGGAGATACCACCATGCCTGAGCTAAAATACCTAGCTAATATGCACTATCAGAAGTCAGTAGAATATATATGAGATTGGACTTGAGAGCACTTTATCAAGATCATCTGAAATATACTAGTAAATAAGTGCCCTACATCACTAAGTGCAGAAAGAAATGCTGGTAGTTCTTTCCAGAATAGAGCTTACTGCAATGGCAGCAGTTATAGAGTCCAACTGTGAATATTAGTAGTTCTGGAGATGGTCGAGTACCTAAATAACGGAGACCAGGTCGTGGCACTGAGCTGGCAGAAGCAGCAGACCACAGTTACAGAGACAACTGGCAAGAGCAGAGTCAGCCCGAAGGGTGTCACCAACACAATTTTATTATGGAGCATGGCGTCATCAAGGCCCGAAAAGACGAACGATGAGCGCATCCTTTAATATGGGTTCTTTCTCAAATACAATGAGAAAAATGTGGTTCTTACCTTCCTTTTTTAAATTTACCAATTGTTTCCTGAAAAGATCAACTAGAGAATGAATGTATGCCACCACAAGTTCAAGCAATGAATAGCTATGATGGCTGTGCTCAAGGTGGTACCACTGCTAGAGGATAAATCTTTAGGTACAAGTTATGAATCTATAGATTTGATTAATTGATTATTTTCTAATCCTAACAGGAAGAAACAAATCAGATAGGTTACACTTACTTGAATGGTCAAAAATATTAATTTTTTCCCCCAGGTTAATTCTCCTGACTGCTATCATAACACAATCAGAAGAGGGTTCGTCTATTATTTATCCCACAGATCTTAACATGTATCATTCCACTGACAACAAGATGCTGACTCATAGAATGAACAAAACAAAGATGGTAATTCTTTATACTGCAAATGTATCTTTGGAAATATAAATTCTTTAGACCATTGCAATAATGTCAAATTATGAAATACGTAGTTATAAATGTATGCATCTTTAGCCACATTAACAGAGTAGTTTTGATAATGCTAACAGATGATTTATTTAAAGTTTATTTATTTTATTTGTGAGAGGCAGTGCATGAGTGGAAAGAGAAGGAAGCGCTCCCCACGGGGTTTTGTCATGCAGTGAGCCCTTTTCCCCCAAGACCTCCAAGATCATCCGTATCTTGAGCACACATGCAAAACCGGCATAACACATTATCTTAATCTGAATTTATGTACTAAAGAATGGCACATCTTCTGTGGCATGAAACAATTAACCATGTGAAGTATTCGTAAAAAATATTTTAGTAAAGTCACAAATTATTATACAATAGTATCAGTGTCAGAAAGAGACTTCTTATTATCATTTTAAAAGAAGTATGGTATTTTTATTTTATCTTTAAAGAACTATTCATTTCATTTTATTTATTATTATTGTCATTATTTATTTATTTATATTTTTAAGTTTGGCAAGAGAGAGTCAGAGAGAGAGAGAAGGACAGCAAGAAAGCAAATTGCCACATCTGGGACTCAAACAGTGGTCAGCCACATGGGAGTCCAGTGCTCCAACCACCATGCCACCTGCAGGTCTCCATTATTTTTATAGGTTCTCTGCTCAAAATTTAGTATGATGTATCTATAATAATACTACCACTCTATTTTGACTATAGCTACTTCTAATTATGTAGAATTTTTAAGAAGTGTATTTCTTTCAAGAGATAGGGGAAGAAGGAAGAAGAGACAGAGTTCCCCTTCAAAGTCTTCAAACCATAACCCACCCTCAGCTTCAAATAGCAAGGATCACAGGCACATGCACATGTGATTGTCACATACATGTCAGCCCAGGAAATGAACCCCAGTCTTCCACATGGCTTCCAATGTTGTATTGTAGAGTATTGTGCTACTTTTGTGCCACTAAAGCTGGGATTACATGTTACAATTTTTGAAATCAGGATGAATCTTAAATTGGGGATATCTTACAATGGTACTCATCACTTTTTTTTTTTAACATTTTAGCACATTTGAATTCAGAGCATATTTGATATTCAGTAAAATATTAGATGTAATTAAAAAAAGAGATTGGACTTGAGAGCACTTTATCTATTATATTTCTCATAAACAATTTTGTGCGTGTTCTTTGTATTTGGATGGAGAAAGTAAAGAAAGATCTTAGTATCGTAGTTTTTCAAATGCTGTTTACCTCATGGTGATTTCATTATCATGAAAAATGGTTTTGATATATCATCACTTTAAAATGAAATTGGTTCAGGGAGGCGAATAAAGGCTGCATTTATCCAGGTTACTAGAGGAATGGTGATTTTCCTAAAGACATTTCATTAAGAAGTAATGAGTACCTAAGTGCAGAGCTACCCTGATGTTGCTTTTCCAATTCATCGTGCACTTGCCGTCCTCATTTGACTTGGGAGTTCTTTGCCTCCCCATGTCTAACACCTTACAGAAGATAAGAATGAGCCTGTCACAGGGAATAAAGCAAGAGTGAGAAAGGAAAAGAGAACTGCAAAAAGGAAGACAATAATTTCTCCAAAATGATACTGTCATTTTCATATGTTTGTCTTTTACAAATACATTTGTCACAATGAGTAGTAAAGGAATGTTAATTTAGAAAACTATGAGTATAAAAGTATTTTAAGTCATATTATTCATCTATCTTAACATTTTTAGTGGTCCAACCTAAAGGAAAAGTAAATAGTGTTTTAGACAAATTATAATTGTAGCTATGAAAAAGTAACATATGCTCCAGGAAGCAGAGCTTTAGAAGAAAAGTATATAATAATAAGAAAAGGGGAAATATATACTCTTATCTTGGTTGGAAATGGAAGGATTGACACTAATACAATAGAATGATTTAACATTATGGTACCTTTTGAAAATATCGACACAACACACTACATATTAAAATAAGTGGGATCCTAAACAAACTAGATTATGTTTTGGAGTCACAAAAGAAGTAATGGAAAATAACAATTAGGCAGGTAAGGTAAAAAGCACTTATATTCGGGATGTTTTTGTTTTTGATGTAAAAATATATTTACACTCTTGAAAGTGTAGAATAAGAGTAAAGAAAACAAGAGGCCCACTGACGGCATATGATTACATTGCTGGACTCCCATGTAGGTGACCACAGTTCGATTCCCAGACTGGTAACTGGAAAAAAAAAAACAAAAACAAAAACAAAAACAAAAAAACAAACAAAATAAACAAAAATAACGAAACAAAACCTAATGCTGGGCATGTGTGTGTGCATGCTCTAAATCCCAAGATGGAGGAGAAGGGATCAAGGCATGGCCATCCCCCTGGGGGGGGGGGGGTGATTTCTCATTTTCTGTCTCTCTGTCTCTCTCAGTCCCTCTGGTGAGTGCATGTGCCCTATAGCAAAAATCTCTCAAAAAATAGAAGGAAAGAAAATAAAATGTGTTGAGGCTTTTTTTCCCCCCTTAGTCAATTGCCCCTTTTCTTCATATGTGCATGTATTTTTTTGTTGTTGTTGTTGAATTTGATTGCAGTACTGTTAGTTTCAAAGCATAATCAATTTTATTTTCTATATATGACCTAAGAATAAATATGCCAAATCTTGGATCATCATTTATGCTGAGTCTACTCTAACAGTTAATTACTGGGTGGGAGAGTTAATTGTGGACTTTTCTAACATCTTTAATATGAAAGCGCTTAATTTAAGTATCATCCAAGCTCTTTACCACAAGTTTCTTCCTGTGACTTTTTATACAAAGCAATAAAGTAGTGGCTTTACGATTCTGGATTTTATTTTCATGTTTCTCGATATTTTAGGACATTCACAAGGAATATATAACATGTAGTATTAAAATTGTATCAGGTCTTAGTCATTCTTTTTTAAATTATCAGCATGTTTTGCTTGTGTTAATTTTAAGTAAGATAAAAAGCAAAAACAATAATAATTAAAGGGAGATCTCAGTAGATAACACAAACAATATTGAAGACTATTATTTTATTCTATTGGATTCTATTAGAATATCTAAGCCATGACAGACTATCGAAAAAGGTACAAAAATGTAAACTCCATCTCTAAAGAGAATTCCTTTTAGCATGTTATTGTTCAAAACTGTGTTGGAAGCACTTTCAAAGAAATCTATCTCATATCAACATTTCTAAACTGTGTTTCATTTTGCTAATAGATGTTACAATACATTGTACCAATTATTTTGGAAACAATAAATAACTTATCTTGCAAATGTTTATTATACATTTCTAAGAAGTTAGTAGGATATACAAAATCTCCCAAAACAATTTGCTCATGGAGTATTTCATTTCACACATAGCTTTTCCAGTAACACAGTGGACAAACTGCAGAAAATTCACATTCAATGGTTATAGGATTTTTAAACTCAGTGGAGTTGTAGGTAAGTATTTGTTTTAGCTCACCTGCTTAGTAAGCTCACAAGAAAACAATGCTTTCTCGCAGCAAATATGCTCTGTGGAAATGAAATCACATTTCATTTACAGTCAACATTTATTTTACCTTCTTACACTGGGCAACATCTCAAACTAATCCACGTCCAGAGCCTTCCATGACTAAAATGTTCTGTAGGGCCCAGGTCATTGATCTGTCTTGGAAAATGTTTAGTTGACTACATTCTATCTTCAATCCTATTTTAATATTAAGCCTAAATCATCTTAACCCACTGATAGCTGTGCAAGTTTGTAGGTTTTACCATTCCTCTGAGGATTTTTTTTGTTTGATTTTTGATTTTCATTTAACTATACAGTCAGTTGTATCTATTCTGTAACTCTATCTCTAACTACTACAATAGACATTCCATTCTCAGTCCTTGATAATATTGTACTTTGCACATTCCACAAACGGAATTTTCCCTTAATATAAGACAACTTGTTAAAGTGGTCTTTTCTCCATTAGACTGTGAGAATTACATTGTTTTCTCCATAGTTTGTTGACTGACATGTGATGGTCATATGAAATCTTGAATAAATGTATACATAAATATCATGTAATAAAAGGGAAATGAATAAAAATTATATTATGCATTAGTACATGTAAAATATTAGAACATAAATGCATTATCCAGAATCATCTTTTTTTTTTTTTTTTTTGAGAGAGGTTTTTGCTATAGGATGCACAATGCGTTCACCAGAAAGACAGAGACAGAGAGACAGAAAGTGAGAAATCACCCCCCCAGGGGAGATGGCCACACCTCAATCTCTTCTCCTTCATTCTCCTCTCAGGATCTTGGGCACGCACACATTCGTGCCCGGCATGAATTTAAATCACTGTGTCCGGGATGTGAACCGTGGTCAACTACATGAGTCCAGCGACATAGCCATTACGCCAACTGCTGGTCCCCGAGAATCTTTTCTTTTTACTTGAGAGAGCTTTTTGTTATAGGGCGCATGCAGTCGCAGAAAGACAGACAGAAAGAGAGAAAGAAAGAGAGAGAGAGACAGAAAGCAAGAAAACCCCCTGAGGGGGGATGGCCATGCTGCAATCCATTCTCCTTCATTTTCCTCTAGGGATCTTGGCCACGCACGCACATGTGCCTGGTGTGAGTTTAAGCCACTGGGTCTGGGACTCAAACCATGATTAACTTCATGGGAGTCCAAAGACATAGCCATTATTCCAATTGCTGGTCCCAACATGTTTTCCTAATCTTGAAGCTACTTAAATAAATATCAATCACCAAGAAACTTAATTAAAACTATAAATTGTATTGAAATATTATATCTGGGACCAGCTGGTGGTGAGGTAGTTAAGGTACTGGACTCCTACATGACTGACTATAGTTTGAGTCTTGGACTCAGCAGCTTGAAAATCATGCCCGGTGCTTGTGAGTGTGTGCCCAAAATCCCAGGAGGAAAATAGAAGAGAAGGTTCTGCAGTATATTCATCCCTCATGGGGATATTTTCACTTACCCTCTGAATGTCTGTCTTTCCAGTGAAGGCATGCACCCTATGGCAAAAAATTTTTAAAAAAAGAGGGAACCAGCAATTAGCGTAATGGCTATGTCGCTGGACTCCCACGTAGTTGACCGCGGTTTGCGTCTCGGACCCGGTGGCTTGCAACTCACGCCGGGCGCGTGTGCGTGCGTGCCCAAGATCCCGAGAGGAGAATGGAGGAGAAGGGATTGCGGCGTGACCATCCCCCCTGGGGGGTGATTTCTCGCTTTCTGTCTCTCTGTCTCTCTCTGTCTGTCTGGCGAGCGCACGCGCCCTATAGCGAAAAACCTCTCAAAAAAAAAAAAGAAAAAAATATAGCTAATTTGTAATGGTCTCCCCTACTATCCTGTAGAGCCATTTTCTCAAGCAACAATTTATCTAATTTAATTTTTTATGGACTAGAGCAAGGGGAGAGAAGACCAATGAGTAAACACAAAGAAAGAAATTCAAAATCTTTCAATGTTCTGGATACTCCCTATAAAATTCAAAAAGGCAATAGTTAAAATAATTATTAATTAGAAATTGTGCTTATTTGTTAAATCCTACAACCCTAACTAGATTGGAAACTACATGATGGCAGTCTTTAGAGCTATCTTGGTTCCTATTTTATATATATAGAAAATGGTAGCTAACCAATAAGTATTTCATGAATAAACAACTACTTTATTCAGTCAGCTAGACTGATAGAAAAAATACTGAGATTAACAAGTAATTTTTAAAACATTTAATATTGCTGATTTCATGTAGTCATTTATGAACTCAGCATCAACTAACATTTATCAATGAAAATTAAAGAAATTTAATATTCATATATATGTGCTTCACATATTTATTTATATACATAATCTATATCATATATACACTTATATTTATATAAGTCAGATATAAATAAAAAGTTAATTATGACAGAATATTATTTACATCAAAGTACTTATTGGTTTGTAAGTAACTAGAATGAAAAGAAACAAAACAAAGCAGAAAACACCAGAGATAACATAGCATTTTATAGACAAAGGTTACTAATGTAACCTGAATTCCTTTATAAAATATTCAGGTTGATTTTTAAGCCATCATACTGAATATTTTTAGAATCATTTCTAGTGTGGATAAATGTAATAATTATTTAAGTCATATATATTCTTGTTAAACATATCAATAAACATATTGAAATGAGCATTTTTGCAAATATTTCTGTGACCTAATTAATCTTTTAACATGAGTACTGGGAAATGTGATTTTTCCATCTAGTGGTATTTCTATGTTAGTAAAGTTATTCCCAATACATGTTTTTTTGTTAAGAAAGAGTTCTTATCTTTACCTAGCTATGTAATCCTAAAAATCTCCAGCAGTAGAAACAAATCATCAGGCCTATTTAGCACTCCATGTCCTAGGAAAAAAATAAACAAACAAAACCATATGAAGTTACTTCAGCCTCTGCTCTTCCAAAATCCAAAAGGTGAGTTCTTTCTTCCACATTCCATGCTTCCATAAATCTAATATTTGTTCTGAGTTCCATTAGCGTTTCTCAAAGGCTGCAGGTGTTTT
>JAKSZU010000005.1:55906110-56018610 GCA_026018925.1 Tupaia tana
TCCTCTTCTCTCTCTTCTTTTCTCTTCTCTCCTCTCCTTGTCTCCTTTTTTTCATTCCCTCTCTTTCTTTCTTCTTTCTCTCTTCTCTTTCTTCTTTCTCTCTTTCTCTTTCTTTCTTTCTTTCTTTCTTTCTTTCTTTCTTTCTTTCTTTCTTTCTTTACCTTTTTTACTTTCTTCTTTCTCTCTTATATTTTCTCTTTCTTTCCTTTTTTTTTCTTTTTTCTCTTTCTTTTTTTTAAGAGAGATGTTTTTCTATAGGGCAAGTGCACTCGCCAGACAGACACACAGAGACAGAAAGTGAGAAATCACTCCCCAGGGTGTGTGGCCACACCACAGTCCCTTCTCTTCCAGTCTCCTCTCAGGATTCTGGGTACACATACACATGTGCCCCACATGAATTTTAAGCTGCTGGTTCTGGGACTTGAGGCATGGTCAACTACATGGCAGTCCAGTGATGTAACCATTATGCCATCTGCTGCTCCCTAGAGACCCCAAAGAGAAGCCAATGATAGTTTCATCTGACAAAAAGACTAATCTGAAATAATGCAGAGATGTATCAAGGGCCTTAAAACATTTCTTGGATGGACCAGCAGGTGACATAGTGGTTGAGGTGTTGGATTTCCACATGGTTGCCATGGTTTGAGTGCTAAACCTGGAGACTTCAAGCTCACACAGCTTGAGTCCTAAACCTAACAGCTTGAAATTCACACAGGGCACTTTGTGTGTGTGCCCAAGAGGAGAATGGAGGTGAAGGGATTGTGGCATGGCCATGCTCCCAGGAGGTGATTTCTCATTTTTTTCTTTCTCTGTCTCTCTCTGTCTCTCTGGTGAGTGCACGCTCCCTATAGCAAAAAATCTCTTAAAAAATATGGAAAATGCAAATTATGAAAAAGTATACAAAAATTACAAAAAACCTTTGTACTGAAATAACCTTGTATTTTAATTCCAGTTCTTCACCAACTTTCTGATATTTCTTTGCTATAAACTTTTAATATAAGAATGCAAACTATAGAATCCATCATTTTCTGGATTTGAATCTGATTCTGATATTTATTAACTATGAATTTCAGAAAGGTCAGTTTTTAAACTTTGCTGTCTTCATTTACAAAACGTTGATAAACTTACTCGCTACCACTAAAATATGCAGTTATAATTGAGGTAAACTGCATAAAACTTTTAGCACAGTACTTACTAAATATTACCTACTCATACTATTGTGGCAATGTAATTTAGAATGCAATAATTCAACTAATCTTGAACCACAAAACAAACAAATAATAAACATAGTTCTTAAAATTTCCCAAATAGCTCACAATTTCCATAAGAATTAATTTATATTTTTTAAATTACTTAAGGATCTTCCCTCATATAGACATCTTTCATTTCTCAATAATAAAAAGCAGAAATTGACTTGAAGAATTTTACCCAGTGCTTTCTCTGGAGCATAATAGTTAAGGGATCCTGACTCCACTTGGCTAACTGTGGTTGAGTAACAGCCTTGGAGGCTTAAAAGAGATACCAGGCACATGTGTATGTATGCTAAAAAATCCCAAAAGGATGGAGGAATGAGGAAAAGGCATGTGACTATGTCCCATTTGGGGGTGCTTTCTCTGCCCATTCTCTCTGCCTCTCACACTCAGACAGAGAACAAAAATAAAACTTTATTTGTTGCTCTCCACACATGAGGCATCAGACAAACAGAAACAAGCAGGCCAACAAAATGTCTCATCATGAAATTTCTTCCCTACTCTACATAAGCTAAACATTAAAAAATAAAAATAAAAAT
The DNA here is from genome assembly GCA_026018925.1 of Tupaia tana. Lineage (NCBI taxonomy): Eukaryota > Metazoa > Chordata > Mammalia > Scandentia > Tupaiidae > Tupaia > Tupaia tana. The sequence continues at coordinate 55,907,897 of JAKSZU010000005.1, forward strand.
TACATGAGATAGAAACTTTCTTTTTTCTTTTCATATGTACCTGAATATCTAAATATGAAAATAAAACAGTCCTTCCTCTAATTTTTTCTTTAAAGGTTAATGTTTGAAACAAAATCCATGTATGGGAAGTATCTAGTAAAAAGATGAATGTCATGTTGAGGAGTTACAACAAATTCACCCAGGAACAACCAAGACCAGGAAGTGGTGCAGCCATAATGCAACTAAATGGACATGAGAACGCCCTGGGTCCCAGTCCTGGGGCTCCCTTGTATCCACTGGGTGCTGAGACTGGGGGTGGATTGCAGTGTGAAGTCCCTGTTGGGAGGTGCCTCTCTCTCTGAAGAAATAAATAAAATGATTTTAGAAAAAGAACTAGACTTACTTTGGTGGAGATCATTAATGAGGGCATTAAAAATCTGACATTGGGAAACCAGCAGTTAGCGTAATGACTATGTCGCTGGACTCCCACGTAGTCGACCGTGGTTCTCGTCCCAGACCCGGTGGCTTAAAACTCATGCAGGCGCGTGTGTGTGTGTGTGTGTGTGCCCAAGATCCTGAGAAGAGAATGGAGGAGAAGGGATTGCGGCATGACCATCCCCCCTGGGGGGGTGATTTCTCACTTTCTGTCTCTATGTCTCTGTCTGTCCGGCGAGCGCACGCGCCTTATAGTGAAAACCTCTCCAAAAAAAAAAAAAAAAAAAAACAAATCTGACATCATTAAAATGCTCCTTTAACCTCTTTTGGTCTCCTCTTTAAAATTTTCAATTATTTACTATCCACTTCTTCTTTATTCCATTTACCTAGTTTGCAATTTTAATCACTCCCTTTTAAATATCAATTTTCTTGTTCTGTCTTGACTGACCTTATCCTTGAGTTCCTAACCACTATGACAGGAAAATGTATTACTATAGAAACATTAGACATTTTTCCTCTTCATTTACTGAACTGTCAGTGTTACGCTCAAATTCTATAGGATCACAGATCATGTTTCAATTTAATGCAGTGGAAGTTGTAATACTTCTCCATTCTCCTCCAACTCTATTTTACTACCTCTATCCTATCTTTTATAAGAAAGAAAATCCTTCAATATCTTGTTCCCAATCTCACAATTATCCCTGTACATTTCTTCTTCTCTTCTATCACAATACAGAAATGTGCCATTAACATGTTGGGATATTCACTTTACAAGCTAAGTATCATATGATTGAATGTATAAAAAAATTGAAATAAAAAATTAAAGAAAAAAAAGAAATGTGTCATCAACTAAGGATAGTCCTTCAGAAAATGAGCTGCAGCCATGTCCTCCTTCGTAGTAATGTAAATCTTTCATTTCGCCTATCCTCTATGACTTGAAATTACCCATTGATTCATTAAACATACTTTCATCATTTCCACTCAAAAATTAACATCCCCTAATATATGCATGTATACACACACACACACACACACACACACACACACACACACATAAAAATACATAAGGACGGGACCAGCAGTTAGCGTAATGGCTGTGTCACTGGACTCCCACATAGTTGACTGCGGTTCGAGTCCCGGACCCGGCGGCTTAAACTCACGCCGGGCGTGTGTGCATGCGTGCCCAAGATCCCGAGAGGAGAATGGAGGAGAAGGGATTGCGGCATAGCCATCCCCCCTGGGGGGTGATTTCTCGCTTTCTACCTCTCTGTCTCTCTCTGTCTGTCTGGCGAGCGCACGCGCCCTATAGCAAAAACCTCTCCAAAAAAAAAAGAAAGAAAAAAAAAATACGTAAGGACACAATTTATCATGATTTCATATACTTGCTGAGATAACTTCTCTTTACAGTCTTTTACTAATCATTTACTACTCAGTCATAATTAGTGAGGTTTCTATCTCCACATTAGACTAACACTTTCCCACTGATGTCATTAACAACATAGTTATCTTTAAGTCCTATGGATGTTTTGGACCTGAACTTAATTCCTCTGAACCATTTGGAATAATTAAAACTTCCCTTTGTTGAAAAGATTTTTACTCTGAGATTTAAACACTTAACTTCTTAAAATATAAATATAGACTTGACCCTGCATATCCACAGGTTCCATATCCTCAAAGTCAACCAACTGTGGATGTAAAATGTGTTATTGTTAATAGGTCCTATGTAGTGAGACCCGTGATGGTTGTGTCTGTATTGAACAGGTACAAAGTAATTTTTTAAAGTTTATTTACTTATTTATTTCATATGGGCAAGAGAAGGAGAGATGGGTGGAGGGAGATGTTGAATGGGACAGAAGTAGACACCTCCAACAGGGTTCTCACATTGCAATCTACCCTTAGTCTCAGCCAGCCAGGATCATGGGTACACTTAAGTACCCATGGTGTATAAGGAGGCTTTGGGCCGGAATCCTAGGACTGTTTTATGTCACCTCAACATCACAGAGGATTGAGTTACCACTTTACCACTAAGGCTGACTTGAATATATTTCATTAACAGTACAATACAAAGATTATTTATATAGATTATATAACATATTATAGAGAATCCAGAAATGATTTTAAGTATATAGGAAGATCTGTGAGTATAAAAATATACTATTTCATGTGAGGGATTTGAGTTCTCAAGGATTTGGGTGTCTGTGGGGGCTCCTGGAATTAATTCCCTACAGATACTGAAGGGTATCTGTATTGCAATTATAATTACAATGAAAGCCGCATATGCTAAATAGGATGAGGTATTTATTTATTCACTCAAAGGTTCTGCAGTTAACCCAGTTCTTTAATTGTGAGACTGTAACATTACTTTATGACAGATGCAAAATTATTAAATTGCAGCTATGGTGTAACGGAAAAATTGAAAACAGAACCTAATACAAGACTATATGACTAGATTGACTTTATGTACTTTAAGGAACTATGAATGTTTTTTCATCCCTGAAGGAGGTGCCAGAGTTAATTCTGTAAGAAGAAAGCATGAGCTGAGGTCTTGAGGGAAAAGTGACCAGAGAAATTAAACGAACCAAAAGAAGGCCAATGAGGTTGGAATACATAAGCAAAAAAAAGACCGCCTTGAGATGAGGCCAGAGAATTAGGTAGTGTCTTGTTTATTTAGGGTCTTATAGATCAAGTGATTTGGCACTTTGAAGTATGAACTTGCAATAAAACTGTATGAATTAAGAATGATGGGGGCTCTCTTTTGCTAAGAAGTATTAAAGAGATTCACTGCCTCTGTGACATTGATGGTGGGCTTTAACAGATTTTAACAGGCAGAGAAGGGTGATAGTTGATGGCATTCTAGGACACAGAAGTGTCGTAAGCAAGGAAATCAGGCAGAAAAGTGTAATAAAGTACCCAGTGGAGATATGATCTCATACTTTCTAAAGTTGATATTCTGCCAATGGGATGTTGTGAACATTTTCTGTGTTCTGTACTGGAAAACTTAATTAGTCCACAGACTATATTTTTCCTCTCTTTGGGAGAGATCTGTATGGTAAGCTTTTTAGTTACCATATACAAGGTAAATACTCATTCTTATTTTAAAATGATTTAAACAAAATACATTTAATATTACATGCTAAGTACCATTTTATAATTTCAATTGGATACATTCATATACATTGAGAGAAAATTTTTCTCTGAAATCTGAAATTATCTTACATTTTTTTTAATCTTGGTAAATGTAGACATGTATTTTTCTATTTGTTTACTATTAAGCATACAATAAGTCAAGAAAAGGTAAGAGATACAATCTTACCTGGCCTTCTCTTTATTGCCTGATTTTAACATTGAATGGAGGTGAAAGAGAAAAGGATTTCTTCACTATTGGAGAGATATTACATAAGCCTATGTCTAAGAAATTGGAGATAACTAGAGATACTCTGAGGAAGACAGGTTGCTCCTGCCCTGGGAGACCCTGGCATTTAGTTTGACACTAGAGGTCAGTTTTAAGCCTTCATTGACTAAGGGTCACTTTTAATTGCAGGTGCCAATTAACTGTTATATTCAATAGATTAGGTCAATGTTTTGTAGAATTGAAGTGATTTCACAATTTTGAGGAAAGCTTGAAATTTGCTGTAATAGTTAGAGTGACAATGAAGCCCACATCCAGTCAATAGCTGATCAATGGGGATTTTCATTTTAGAAATTGTCATATAAGATGGTTGAGAAACCTTAAGAAAGTTAACCAGAGAAACCTGTTTAATTTATATGTTTTAGAGCTATTTTTGCTATATAGCATGTGTACTTTCCACAGAGATAGAAAGTGAAAAATCTCCCCCACCCCCATGGGTGATGGTGATGCCACAATCCCTTCTCCTCCATCTCCTCTTCTGATCTTGGACATGCACACAGATGCGCCTGACAGGAGTTTAAAGCCACCATGTCTGGTACTCAAACCATTGTTAACTACATGGGAATCCAGCAATATAACCATTACGTCATCTACTAGTCCCAAGAAACCTGTTTTTAAACTCATTGGCTGTGGTTATACAGAGAGCTCTCTGAAATGACTTTGAATGACACTTTCAGGATTGTTCATTCGAGGTCAATAGGATAGAATGGCACATGTACTAATATGGATATAAGTAAGCATCATTTATTTAAGATGCAAGTAAAGACATGATATATCAAGAGACGTGCATCTATTACATGGTTAAGGAATCTTACATTTTCAAATCATAAAAATATAGCAAACTTCTTTCTGGTTCTCTTGGGGCTCACTATAGAAGGCTTTGTAAAGGTCCAGAACCCCGGAAAAATGTAATTAAGAGAGGAATGAGAGCAAGCAGAAACAATTCAACATTTATTATTGTGATGATGACTAGCTAAGCTAGTAATTCCGCAGTGAAAAATTTCCTGAACCACCAAAGTCTGAGGGCAGAAGGAAGTGGAGACACTTGGAGTTGTCAAGTAAGATTCATTCCCAGGGATCTAAGATGCCTCTTCCTTTCTCCTTCGTACCGGAAGGAGTATGACAAATGGATCAGTTCTTTACAAATAGAAAGAAAGGAGCGGGGATCAAGGCTATAAAGACTAAAGTTAAACTGTAAAGTGTCTAATAGATAAAATTTTCCCATTTTAATTGTTGAGAAAGTGTATTGATTCTGGCACTAGCAAATATAACTCGAGTTATATATTTTCAATTAAAATATTATAATTAAATAATAAATCTAATATTAATTGTGATTATCATGGAATATATTTCAGAAATGAATTTTAAATGAGAGTATATTATACTCTGCGCTTAGTTGTGTGCAGGGTAAGAAAAGTCCATTAAAAATATTCTGGAAAATTTGCAGAGAAGCCTGTGCTGATTTAAAAATCTCACCTATTTAGGACCAGCAGGTAGCGCAGTGGTTAAGGTGCTAGACTTTCCCATGACTGACTGCAGTTAGTGTCTAGGACCCAGAGGCTTGAAAATCACACCAGGTGCATGTGCGTGCATACCCAGAGTCCCTGCGGAGAACGGATAAGGGACTCTGGCAAGTGCCCATAACCTAAGGCAAAAACAGAACAAAACAAAAAAACGAATCTCATCTATTGAAACAGTAATTTTTTTTTTGACTTTTCAATGAGTGAAAAAAAAATTTTAAATACACTCATATTTTCTTCTAAGGAACTTATGGCAACCTCAGCTTGAGTGCATATTCTAGATCAATAACAAACTGTTTCAAGGTCTGATTTATTTTTCCCTGCCATCCACATTTTGAAGAGGTCTTTATACATGGTAGACCATCTGAAAATAGGATATTAAGTTATCCTAATTTAAGTCTCAAATAAATATAGGAATCCTTATTTTAATTTTTTTTTTTTTTTAATTGGCAAAAGTTACCTGCATTCACAAGAGAGAGGTGGAGAGATAAATAGTGAGAGGAAAAAAGAGGAGGAGGGTATGAAAGAGATGCAATCCCTTCTCCTCCATTTCCTTATCCTGTCAGGACCTGGGGTACATGTGCACATGTATCTGGCATGTTTTCCATGCTGCTGGGCCAAAATCTGTACAAAGGTTAGCTATGTGAGATTCAGCTCCTTTAACTCCTAAATTACAGGGTGGGCCCTGGATCCTTATGTTTATATAAATGTGAAATACAGGACTCTTAGTTTGAGTTCAAAAGGAAGTAAGAAATTATCCTGAGTCAAAAAACAGCATATTCCTGCTGCTTCGTTCCCCCTCCCAAACTCATACTCTTTATGTCAGTTCTGACATCTTTACTTCATTTAATGTACTATTGCTTTTTCCTGCATTCCAAGTAGACTATCAATCCAGAATATCAAGCCCTGTTCAAGGGGCTCTTGATAGGGTATAAAATACTGAGGCTTGAGGAACCTTTTTCATACCAAAAGCTCTCCTGTAATCAACTTTATTTTCCACCTCTATACCTCATTCTAGTACTTCAAATGCTACTCTCATAATGTGCAGAGAAATCTGTGAGTTGAATGCTCTGCTGAAAAGTGCAATATGCATACTACACACACAGTATACATGCTTCTAGCAAGGACCAGGTCTCCACTCCTTCTTTATCAGAGGCCTGAAAATTTATCCGTTTCTGAAATTCTGCAGGTGTTTGCTTTGATCTACCCTCTAGCTCCTGGTCCTCTGGAAGTCTTTGTATGATAATGTGAATGTGCTCTATCTCCACAATTTGCCTAACCTGAGTAGTTATTTTCTGTCTTCAATACATCAAAGACACTCAGCAGCAAATATTGTTTCCCCCATTCTTATAATCGCTATGCCCACTGTATCTCAAGGATGCAGCATGTGTGTGTTCTATACAGCACATAAAAGTGCCTTCTAGTTTCAAAGTATTGTGTCCTGGTTTAACCTAAATAAGATTCTTGGCAATTTCAGTTCTGTAGCATACCAACCTTTTCATCACTTCACCTACCATCAGAGAGAGATTCTCACTGCCTTCTGGATGGGGACCTATCTGACCACAACCTCTCAGTTTTAGAGCTTATTTCCTACAACCATCTTCAGTACCAAAGATCTTGGGTTCTCACAGAACAGACCCTGGTCAAGCAGACCTTGAAGCATAGGCCAAAGATCCAGGTACAAATGATATATTACGAACATTTCTAAAAAGAAATAATTAGAGCTTGGGTATGTGTGGGGAAGGTGGTGCTAAGACAGAAACAATAGAGAAAAGAGAGAAAGTTGTGTAAAAAATAGAACTTTCTGTTGACAGATGCTATAAGTATCTATGTACAAAATCTGAAAGAACCATAGCAACAACAAAATCCTGAAGGCAACAAGCAGTTATTATAGTATTATAGAATACAATGTTAATAAACAAAAGTGAGTCATTTTACTATATACCAACAATAAACAAGTGTAATTTAAAATAAAACTCTCAATGCCATTTACATTAACATGCCCCAAAATTATAAATTTAGGTAAATATTTAATCAAATAGGTACAAGACCTATGTGAAGAAAATTATAAAATTTCTATAAAGATATTAAAAAAAAACTAAATAAGAGATATCCTCTGTACATGGGTCATGCCCATGTATGCCCCAAATCCTGATAGGCTGGAAAAATGGAGACGGGATCGCGGTGCAACCATGTCCCATTGGAGGGTACTTTCTCCTTCTCCCTCTCTCTCAGTCCTTTTGTTTCTCTTAGGTGGTGCATATATTCTTTGGCAAAGAAAAAAAAAAAAAAAAGGTAACGGACTGTTATGCAAAATATCCAAAGAACTCCTAAAACTCAACAATAAGACAACAAACAATGCAATAAAATTTGACCAAAGATCTTAACAGATACTTCCCTAAAGAACATATAGAGATTGCAAGTAAACTTATGAAAAAAATGCTCTACATTATACATCATCAGGGAAATGTAAAATAAAATGACGACAAGATACACAACTATTAGAATAGCCAAGAGCTGTAAGACTCTCACAACCAAATGCTTGCAAGAATGTGGGCCCACAAAAAATCTCATGCATTCCTGGTGGGAATCAAAATGGCACAGTGTTTTGGAATATTATAGTTTGCAGCTCCTTACAAAATTACACATACTCTTAGCATACTATCTGGAAATCACAGACTTTGATGTTTACCCAGCATAGTTGAAAACATGTCCACACAAAAAAGTTACATATGGATGTTTATAGCAGTGTTATTCATGATTGCCAAAACTTGGAAGCAACGAAGCTGTCCTTCCACAGGTGAATGAATAAATAAACTGGAGTATAATCAAACCAAGGAACTGAAGTTTTTCATTTTTGTATTTTATGTATATTAATTTAAATAGTGGCAGAGAATTTTTGGAATATACTTAGAACTATGCAGTGATAGAGTAAAAATAACTACATGCAAGAATTAAAAATAGTATACAGGAAGAGACAAGGAAATTTTTTTCATTTATTATCATTCAATACTTTTCAAATTTTAAATTTATTGCATGTGCCTTCTATTAGAATGATATTTTACAAACAAACATAAATGTGTCTAGCATTTCTCATGTTAGGTACTTTTCGCGCATTATCTCTTTGATCAACAATGTAATGTGTTAAATTTGAAATATTACTCCTATAATATATATAAGTGAATCTCAAAGTGGTCAGTAACTTCAGTCTTGGAACTGGAACAAATAATACTATCCAGTGAAATATTTGTATATGAAATTATTCATAAAATACATATGTGAATGAGTGAATGATACAGAGAAAGAAGTTTGTGTTTGGGAGGTAAGTTGTATAAATTTGCATTCCTGTATATAAATACACTTTCATCTCCTTCGAAAGTGTTTAAGAAGCTTTCTTTTTATTAATCTGTCTCCTCCTACAGGAGAACAGCTATCATATCTTGGGCAAAAGAATTATCGTCTTATAAGCATTCTCCGTGATTGTAGGATGGGGATGAGAATACAGAAATTGGAAGACTGGATAAAAAGGCACTATAAATGTAAAAGTCTCGACTAATGCCTTCGACACAGGACAGGTGCAGTAGATTGTAATCACAGATATTATTTTTTCCTATTAATTCAGGATTTTGAACACATCAGAAAAAGGTGCTTATATTCCTTCATATGTGGTACTGAGTTTTTATGGTGACATTTTCTGACCTTTTAACCTTTCATTGCTGAACCGCATATTTAATTTGTAGCTCCTTGATATTTCAGTATATTTTTCAGCTTTGTTTTTAAGATTTTCTCTTATATTAAATATATCTGTCACAGATACTCTGTCACTGGGTATAATAGCCTCTTTATTTTAAAAATGAATCACATTATATTATTTGCTTCTATCTCGAACACATCTCATTTCCTTTCTGTCTCCCTCGGATTTTAGTGATGTTCGAGACTGACAATTTAGGATAATAAGTTATTTTAGTTAAAAGTCTGTTTACTATCTTTTCTTGAATCAATGTGATTGAGGATCTCACGGATGACTTTTTCAATATGAAACAAATTCAATACTCGTGATGAAGAGCCGCGCGCTGCTGTCATGCTGGAACTCCGCGCAGCAACGCGCTGTGCGGCTCTTTACGATCGCCGGCTCCTTTGTTCTGTTTCCTGGATGCTGCTAATGTTTATGGAGCTGCGCTGGAGGACAGTAAATTGATCTGGATTGAAATGATTTTTTACCCTTTTCTCTGGTTCTAAAATTGATGCTTATTCTTCTAGGCAGGACTGTGTCGCCATTACTATCTTATTTCCCCAGCATTCTTTTATTCATGTTACCGTTATTCATTTCAAAAATATTGAGAATAATAGTAGTTCTTGAAAATGACTATCATATATTAATTTTTGCTACATATTAGCATGTAAGTGAACAATGGTGATATGCATGTTCATATGTGTGCCTATAAATACATGTATAAAATAAATAAGGGATTCATACTGTTTTTTGACAGACATACAAATCTGCAACTTGTCATTTCTGGCAATCACTCTTCTGTTCCCCTTTTCTTTAATTTTGACATTTCAAAAATTATATATACATGTATGTACATATATATATGTATATGTATGTATATTTTTGTGTGTATGCTGCATAACAATGCTTCAGTCAACATCAGACCACATGTGTGGCAGTGGTCCCATAAGATTATAATGAAGCTGAAATTTTTTATTATCTAGTTACAACTTTATTACCTTAATATTGTAATGTGCACTTAACTCAGTTGTGTGTGGTGATACTGGTATAAGAAAACCTACTGTGATGCCTGATATTTGGTGGTATAGCACATCCAATTATGTAATTAATATTGATAAAAAATACCTATGGTACGGGTAACATATTTACTATATGTTTATGTTAAAGTATCCTCTTCCTCCTTATTAAAAACAAAACAAAAAATCAGTGAACTGTAAAACAGAAAGTGTTTTCATACCCAAATCAGTCTCATACATCTTATGTTTATCACGTCTGCTGATTGCATCATTTTCCTTTGTGCTTGATTTAGCCTGTTATTTTGTTCGTAAATGTACCATGTCCACTCTATAAACCATGTAACCTAGGTGTATAGTAGGCTATACTATCTAGGTTTGTGTAAGTACACTCTCTGATGTTTGTACAAGAATGAAATCACTTCCCTTTTTATTTTGTTTATTATTATATTTAAACTTTCTATAGGACACATGTGCTCACGAGAGAGAGAGTGACACAAAGAGAAAGAGAGAGCGAGAGAGACAGACACAAAGTAAGAAAGCAAATTGCCAGGTCCAGGACTCAAAATGCAGTCAGCCATGTGGAAGTTCAGTACATTAACCATCAGTAGTCTACTGGCCCTGAAATCTCTTCCCTTAAGCACACAATTCTCTGAATGCGTATCTGTCCTTAAGAACTGCATGATTATGCGTGTGAGTACTATACACACACACACACATATATATGTTCTTATTTTCAAATTAATGCTTGAGATAATTTATATAGTCACTCTAATCAGGTAATAAAACAAAAATTTAAAAATGGGACCAGCAAATGGTATAATAGTTATGTCTCTGGACTTCCACAAAGTTGACCATGGTTCACATTCCAGAACCAGTGGTTTAAAACTCATGGCAGGCACATGTGAGTACGTGTGTGCCCAAGACTCTGAGAGGAGAATGGAGAAGAAGAGATTGTGACATGGTCATCCCCCGTGGGAGTAATTTCTTGCTTTCTGTCTCTGTGTCTCTTTCTGTGTCTCTGGCAAGCTCATGTGCCCTATAGAAAAAAATATCTCCCAAAAAAAAGAAGAAATTCAAAGATTTAAAATAATTACTGGGACCAGCAAATGGTGTAATGGTTACATCACTGGACTCCCATAAGATTCATTGCAGTTCGTGTCCCCAATCTGGTGGTTTAAAACTCACTCCAGGCATGTGTGCATGTATGCCCAAAATTCCAAGAGGAGAATGGAGGAGTAGGGATTGCCAATCATCCCCTGGGGGAGAGTGATTTCTTACTTTCAGTCTCTCTGTATCTCTCTGTCTCTCCAGAAAGGGCACGTGTCCTATAGAAAAAAAAAAAAAAAATCTCTCTAAAATAAATAAATAACTGAATACTACAATATGTCACACCTATATAGTCTACAATGTGCACTAATTACTTCTCTAATTAGTAACAGTAGACACATTAAAAGATACACTTAATGTGTTATAAAATGAGAATATGTCTTTGTATGTATAATAAATAATCTACCCAATGCCTTAGGTAGATTGATCAGTTATAAAGGAATTAAGATCCACTTGGTTTCACTCTGCTTCTTTCCATGCCCTACTTTGTTTGGCTGAAATGTGTTGGATGTAGTAATTTAAGTTCTGAAGTCTTGAACACTAGACTGCCCAGTACAATTTAGATTGTGAAAATCTGCCTATACATGGAGAATATGCTTAGAGAAGAGTCTATTATCTTCATGAGCTTTAAAAACTTTCTCAATTTCTTTTAGGAGGACCTAGAATATGATTCTTTGGAGATTAAGTTGTTCTGTGTATCAAAGAGAGAAGGAAAATATTTTTATCCATATTTTTGTTTTTTCCTTTGATCTTTCTTCCTTATTGATGCTTCAAAATTCTGTCTTGTGCCACATCCTTTCTATTTAGTGAACTTCCTTTAGCCATTCTTTTAGGGTAGGACTGTTAGTGATGAATTTTAATAATCCCTCATTTGAGAATGTCTTAATTTGTCCCACATTGTTGAATGATATTTTCTCTAAATATAAAATTCTTGTTGATAGTTTTTTCCTTGAAAAACTGTATGCCATTTTCTTCTGTTCTCTGTAATTTATGATGAGAAATTCATTGACATTCAAATTGTTTTTCCTTTATGGGTAAGGTGTGATTTCTTCCTTGGTGATTTCAAGATTTTATTTTTTCCTCTGCAAGTTTTCAGATGTTTGACTATGATAGAATTATTCTGCTTGGACGTCATCCAGGTTTTGAAATCTATAAATGACTGTCTTTTGTCCACTTTGAAACTTCTTACTGATTATTTATTTCACTACTTTTCAGCTTTACCATGATCATCTTCTATAACTCGGATGACATAATGATTAAATCTTTGGTTATTATATCTTACGGTTTCCTGGGATTTGTTCTTTATCTTGCACAGAGCTTTTTTCCCTCCTCTAGTGTTTAGACTAGGTACTTTCTATTGTTTTGTCTTCAAGTTCACTGATTTTTATTTCCTGTCTCCTCAACTGTGTTGTTGAATGCATCCATTGAGTTTTTCTTTTTCTAATTTTGGTTGTTCTGTTTTTCTGTTCTTAATTTATACCATGTAGTTCTTTTATTTATTTCCTTTTAATTTATTTATTTCCTTTGTATTTATTTCTTTCAAGAATTTTTATGATTTCAAATTGATGAAGTTTTATAACAGGTACTTTGAACTCTTAGACAATTCTCCGTTATCTTGTTGCTGTCATCTATTGATTTTATTTTTATGCAAATTGGATTGTTCTTACTTTCGGAATAATGAATCATTTTCAATTGAAGCCTGGATACTTGAGTTATTATGCTATGTCACTATGAATCATACTAAACCTTCTGGTTAGTAAGACACTTCGCCAGCAGAGAAATGGGTAAGGATACCTGGTCACCGTGACATGTGTGCATGTGTCATGTTCCCTTCCTGGCCTCTGTTGACACCCAGCTTCCGGCATTTTACTGCTGATAGATCATTGTAGGAGTTCTACTCCTCCCTAGGTTGGTTTCTCTCTCTCTCACATATATATAAATATGTAAATATATATATTATATATACACACATATAAAATCACTCTGATGTTGAAGATTACAACTTAAATATTTCTATTTTTAATAAGAAACTTATATTCAAAGATGTAGAATTAATTAAAGCATTATCTTTACTGCAGATAAAGATAGTTTAAAATATATATGCACACACATACATGCACGCACACACACACACACACACACATACACGGACTTTCAGTTTTACTTAGAGACAAAGATACAGTGATGGCATATGAACTAATTTATAATAATTTTCTATTTCTTTAAACTTTTCTGATTCTAAAATGACTAGACTTAGAAGTTACACAAATCTTTCCTGAACTTTAATGTTATTATAGCCAATTGAAATAACTCATGTAATTTTCCAGCCATTTTAATTAACAGCATGTGGTTAAATAAATACAATGTTAATTTTAACCAATATTTAACTCTCAATAGATGGTAGTTTGACAAAAAATTTGGTAATAGAAATAAGTAGATGGAGGGGCTGACAGAAAAAAGCATTTAGCAAACATAATAGTGCAAGGAGACGGGGCATATGGTGTAGAATGGCATGCAACTGGGTGTACAAAATTAAAACCAAAGACAAAAGCAGACATTGCCAAGTTTATGTATGTATCTCAGAGGTGTTCTTTGCTGAATCAGTGACTATGGAGTTACTCTGGATTGGATGGCACACACTGCATACATGCTTTGAAAATCTATGTTGTGCCCTATAAAAATGTATGACAATAAATGTAAATGAAAAATTATAAAATAAAGTAAAACCCACAAAACTGCACACTTAAATGGCTGAACTGAAAAATATGTAACATATATCTATAAGATTATTTTAAATCATGACATCATTTTTAGCATGCACTTCCTAATGCATAATGTTGGTTATATTAATGCAGTCTTTACAATTTCCAGAGTGGGTTATTGTGAAATTTCAAAATGGGCTTTACAGCTCAAAATTATTTGCCAGTTTGAAAAGAAGTTACTTGGTCAAGATTTGACAAATGGGTTAAGATCAACTTTTTAATCGATCTCTCTCAACTATAGAAATTTGATAAAATGTAATATAGTATTACAAAATTTTAATTTCTCTTTTCAAATCATATGATAAAATCCTAGAACATCTGCTGCATTTGACAGCATTTCACATGTAAAAAAGTCTTTATTTGACTTTTTTTTTTACAACAATTCGAATAATTCTTTATATATCAGTAGCTATTCCTTGAGTTTTTTTTTCTCTTTTGACTTTTTTTCTAAGTTTTCTGGGATGTTAGTCTCAAATCAAAGTTTCACTTGTACTGTGGGTACTCTTTCTTTCCAATATTATTTACTTTAGTGGTTTCAGGAAACTGCTTTACTGACTTTTATTTAAAGACCAAAGATATTATCTTCAGTATACTTAAAGAAAAAAATCATCTAATTCCAAACATCATTTTCTCTATTGGAAACAATATTATTGATATTCTTCTTGCTCCAAGTCATAATACTTCAGTAGCTTCTAGATTTAACAGACAGAAGATGACTATAACCTCACCCTCCCTTTCCCACAATTATAGAAAATATGTCTGCTTAAATATTTCTACTGTTTTTTGAAAAAAGTTAAAGATAAGATTTATCCATAATTAATTAAAGCCTTATCTTCACTAAAAATAAAGACAGTTTAATATATCTCTATTCATTTCCATGAATGTACAATAAGCTAATAGATAATGTGCAATGGCATGTGTTACCTTTATTTATTTCCCTCACACTTGTAATATTACACAATATTTTTTAAAAATTAGTTAATAATTTTATTTATTAACATTTCCATTAAACCTATTTGGCAAAATATCCACTTAGGGGCTAGCAGATGGCATAATGGTTAAGGTACTGAACTCCCATATGACCAACCATGGTTTGAGTCCCAGACCTGGTGGCTTAAAATTCATGCCAAGTGCATGTGTATGCATTCAAGGAAGAGAAGGTGTGACCAAATCCTTTGGGCTGGGGAGTGATTTCTCATTTTCTGTCTCTCTGTCTCTCTGTCTCTCTAGTGAATGAATATAGCCTATAGCAAAAAATCTCTAAAATAAAAAAAGAAAAAATAATCCACATACAGCTTTGACAAAAATTTCAAAATATATTATGTCCTACAGTTTTTAATTGTACTGTTAAAATTCCAGTTTTTAGGATGTCAATCAAAGTAATAATAACAAAAATGTTCAATTCCTCATGATCAGATGTTGGGTTATTCTGTCTAGTCAAGATACAAAAAGACATAAAAAAGGTTGATGGTGTCATCAAATTGTCACATGAGATGCTCAACTGCATGCTGTTATCCGCCTCTGGCTGGTGTGGAGGAGTATGTGTCTATGTTTCTCAAGTTTCTGACAGGGATTCTGATATTCTCAAGTTCTATAACCCAATCAAGGCAATGTTCACTTTTCTCAACTGTCATCACCCTGAAATCATCAGACAGATGCTCCCATTTTAGCATGTCTCCAAAATATCTGTCAATCTTAATCATTTGCTAGGACATTTGGGTGTAAGTTATTTGTGATTCTTGTCTGCTAATTTTTAATAAGCATTTTGTCTTTTACTTTTTGTGAATTCTTCCACCTGAGGCCATTGCTCCTGAAAATGAAATGTAATACATTTTGTGAGAAGATCCCTAATATATTTCAGATCACCTAGCATTCATAAATGCATTGTATCATTTACTGATGGTTGAAACTTTTACAGCTATATGCCTCATTTGGCCTTAACATGGTATATTTCACAGAAGACAACAGAACACTCCAACAGCTGCTGCATAGCTTTGTTAAATGATCTAATTGTAAGCAAGCCAACTCCCCAAAGCCCTATAGTCATGAATAGAAGCTCAATTTCAAAAGGCATTGTATTGATATGCATTGTTTTAAAAAAATAAGAATGAAAAGATGGCTTGAAACATCAAGGAAAAAAATCCATCTCCCTCTTCTCTCTTTCTCTATATATATCTTACTTGTGCACACACACACACATACACACATATACCACTCATACACAGGCATTTTAACATTTTTTCTAGTTCCTTGTTTCATTATTTGTGTAATTTATTTAGGAGATTTTATCTGCCAATCATTTAAAAATATCTTGTGATGACTATTATTCTAGATAACTTACCTGATTCCATATCTATAAAATCTAAATATTAAACTCTTTGGTAGATTAAATATGCCCACATTTTTTTTTTCTGAACCTCTCCTACCCGTGGTGGCACTATTCTCACATCATTTTAATCTGAGCTGCCCTTGTGCAAGCTTTGACCATACAAATTTGGTGGAAGTGATGAGTGAGTTAGGGAGCTTGACCTGAAGAGCTTTTGCAGCTTCTATTTCAATCTCTTAGATGACTGTCTTGGAACAATAATACAAAGATATTTATATTCTCTATTAACTAGAGTAAGAAAGCAACATGGAAAAAGAAATCAGGCTGATAACAATCAGCACTATCCAGCAAACTATAGTTGAGTCTTACTTGCATAGCTGAGGAGAGCTCATGCAGCCAAACCATAGAATAAGCACAATAAACCAATCAGTGCTGGCTGGTGAGAATGTAAAGAAAGAGCAATTCTTTTACATTCATGATGGGAATATACATTAGGACAACCCTTATGGAAAACAGTATGGAGGGTCCTCAAAAAAACAAAAATAGAACTGGTGTCATGACCTACTCACTACTGAATATATATCCAAAGGAAAGGAAATATGTTTGTCATAGAGTTATCTGCACTCCAATGATTATTGCAGTTCAATTAACAATAGTCAAGATATGGAAACAATTTAAGTATCCTTCAACAACAGGCAAGTGGACAAAGAAAATGTGTGTGTGTGTGTGCACATATGTATATACACACACACTTTTAATGCCATATTATTAAGTCTTGACATTAAAATAATGCAATCATGTCATTCAAGGCAGCATGGACAAGCCGGAAAGATATTATATTAAGTGAAATAAGCCAAGCACAAAAAGAAAAAAAAAATCAAGTTTTCATTCACGTGAGGTAACTAAAGTAGCAGACCTCATAGAAATAGTCTGGGAAGTGGAGAGGATGGGGGTTAGGGAGACGGTGGTAATACATACACAAATCACAGGTAGCTAAGAAAATTAACTTCCTGTGCTCTGTAGAACTTCGGGAAACAGTAGTTAACAACAATTTATTGTATATTTCAATAGGCTAAAGTAAGGATTTTGAATATTTGCAACATAAAGTAATCATAAATCTTTGAGATAATGGATATACTAATTAGCCTGATTTGATCATTACTCATTGTGCTATGTACTGAAGAAAGGACACTGTTCCCAACAATATGTACAGTTATTATGTGTCGATAAAATTATAATAATGAAAAAAACTGCTTAAAACTTATTTTAAAAAAGGCACCAAGGGTTCCCAGAAAAACAATAAGAACAGAAACTATTGAAGCAGATCATTGTTGTAATAAAGTACTACTTTCGAAAATAGTTAATGGTGTAATTATAGCTATATAATACAAATGCAGATATTAAAACACAATATGAAAAATAATACTTTGATATTTTTGAATAGTTTATTGGTATCTTACTATCTAATTCTCAGTGGACTCAAGATAAAATTATTTTTTAATTATATCTGTCCCTATATACATTGGCGTTTGCCAATTATGATTTGGTTCAGTGTTACCAGGAGATACCTGACATAGCATTTACCATTTCACTAAAGTTACATTCTAAACTCCTGCTCTACAAGAAAGAATAGAGGATTCTAAACGTGAAAACTTAGATCGTGGTACTTATTCCGCCACTTGAAAATATATGCATATAATGACTCCCTTGTGTAATTTACAGTTATTTGAGATGATATGTGAAAATATGTCCTGAAAATATTCTTAAATACTCCCATACACTGTTCTTACATCCTTTAAACTATTCGCTAAGAGTCTCTCCATATTTTTTCTGTAAATAAGGGAAGATCTCACATCTCTCTCCCCTTAAAATATGATTGTATAATTTGTTCCAGTTGAGATACAAGAGTGTATATTCCTTCCAGTTGAAAATATTTAAGGGATAAGGCAATTTTCCATCTTTCCTTTCCTTTAGGTCATTTAGAGACCTTACAGTTCTCTTATATCTGAGTCGCTGGGTATGTCAACACAGAGCAAAGTTCCCTGATGTCTAGAATTGGATATGTAGTGTGAACAGGTAATAAACATTGTTGCATGAGGCCATTAAATTTTGTATTATGCCTAATGACTAGGGCACCTATCTAATCTAGTATTACTGATAGTATGAGAATGCATATTAATTTGCAACATTGAATATAATTTAATATGTTCAGAGACATCATTTAAATGTGATTTGGGTCTAACTTTGGTTTCATGGTAAAATAGTGGCATTTATTTCAATTGAGAAGCATCACCATATTGCCTAATCAACTGTAATAATTCATTTATGTTTCCAATATTGTGTTACACTTGTTGCTTATAAATCATGTCATATCAAACTATTCGGTTGTTGGTAAAGTCGTGACACACTTTTGCAAATAAAACATAGAAAAAATATGTCATGACTTTTTGACAACCCAATAGATAGGAGCATGAAACAAACATTTAAGGGACACAAAAATGGAAAATGATCTGCTGATGATATGCATGGTAATATCTTTGATTGGGCCAATATACAGTGTATTCAGGATGAAAACATTCATTTGGTATGATACACAGAGATTGAATGTAAAATAAATAACTTTAAAATGACGGGGCCAGCAGATGGTGTAACAGTTATATCTCTGGAATCCCACATTAGTGGACCATGGTTCAAGTCCTGGACCCAGTGGCTTTAACTTCATGCTGGGCACATGTGCATGCATGCCCAAAATCCTGACAGGAGATTGGAGGAGAAGGGATTTCAGGGTGGCCATCCCACTGGGGGATGATTTCTTCCTTTCTGTCTCTCTGTGTCTTTCTCTCTTTGTCTCTCAGGCAAGCACATGTGCCCTATAGCAAAAATCTCTCTAACAATAACAACAAATTTTTTAAAAGTGAAAAAATAATAAAATTTAAATTAAAAAAGGACAAAACAAAATACACCTATCATCTTCAGTTGAGACATATATCTTTTTAAATGTTGAGACTATAATGTGTGAAAACAGCAACTTTTTCTTTCCATGTTTGGCCATAAATTTTAAAAAAGCCCATTCAGTAGCTGGTTTTCACAGATCAGATATATTAATTGGAAATAACTTCCTTTTTAGAAATCTAAAATTAGAAGATACTTTGTTAAAATCTTATATCTCCATTTGCTGTGTGAAGTTAGGATGTATCTACTCCTTAATTTCTACCTAATATGCAATTTATGCACAATAACTGATCCAATTATCCCATGACTTCTCCAGTTTCTTTTACAGCTGTGCATGTCAGGTGTGAACCTGTATTTATTTTCAAATTCAAATTCAAGGAGTATACTCTACCTCTTGCTGAAGTTTTCCTCTTATCACACACACTCACAACATTGTTTTCTCTCACTGATAAGCAAAGGAATAAGCCTCCTCTAAAACATACAGCTTTATATATAGACATAATTTTAAGTCGTGTAAATCTGTCTACCATTTGACTGAAATATAAACCCAAGTAGTCGCATTGCATAAAAATTTATACCTTGAGACCAGCAGGTACCATAGTTGTTAAGGCACTGGACACTCCCACATGGCTGACTACAGTTAGAATCCTGGACCTGGTGGCTTCCTTTCTCACTTTTCCTCTCTCTCTCTTTCTCTGTGTCTCTCTCTGGCCAAATTTTAAAAAAGAATGAATAAATCAAATTAAATAAATAATTCTTTAAAAAAAAAACAACTTGTACCTTAATTATACCCTCTAAATTTTAATAATGTATTTTGTTATTACACACTGTCTTTTTGAAATATCAGAAGTTTTCAATTCATGTGTGTTCATTAGTTATATTTGATCCTGAAGCCCACTGGGTAATCATATGCATTTTGAATGTAAGTTTTAAACATAAAAATACCTCATCTACTCATTGAACATATTGTCTAAAAAGTCATCAGATTTGAATCACAGATATTGAATTCTTAAATGTTAAATTTATATTATGGGTTGAGCAAGGAATGATTTAGGCATAATCATCATTTGAGGGGTAAATAATAATAAATACTATTTTTTTAAGGTTTTAGCCATATGATACATGTGCTCACCTGAGACAAAAAGAGACAATGAGAGGGAAAGTGAGAAATCACCCCTAGGGAAATGGCCACAGTGCAATCTCTTCATTTTCCTCCTGGGATTCTGGGCATGCACATGTATGCACCTTTAGTAATTTCCAGGCCAGCAGTTCAGCCATGTTGGAGTCCAGTGCCTTAAACATTATGCCACCAGCTGGCACCATTATTTGTGCTCACTTGTAAACATTTGCCGTTATCATAAGGTCATCAAAATTTCTATGTCAAGACCAGCTGTTGGCGTAATGGCTATGTTGCTCAACTCCATGTAGTCGACTGCAGTTTGAGTCCCAGACCCGGTGGATTAAACTCACACCAGGCACAGGCACATGTGCGTACATGCCCGAGATCCCGAGAGGAGAATGAAGGAGAAGGGATTGTGGCGTGCCATCCCTCCTGGGGGGTGATTTCTTGCTTTCTATCTCTGTCTCTCTCTGTCTTTCTGGAGAGCACACATGCCCTATACCAAAAAACTCTCCATAAAAAAAAAAAAAAAAATTTTCATGTCAATATTGAATTTTTGCAAATCTATTAATTATTTCATAAGTTAGAACTAATCCCATTTTTTGCTGTCTTTGTAGTTGTTTCAGTAATGACAGGCTTTATTCTATTATGATGATGTCATACTTTATACTAACATGCCTAATAGGCTGACACATCTGTTTATGATGAGTGACTCTGGTGCACAATCAAAAAGTAAGGAAATAGGGGCCAGGTAGTGATGTAGTGATAATGCAGCTGAACCCACATGAGAAAGGTCCAGGGTTTACATCTTGGAACTTCCCTGAGCTGCCAGGTATGTACCTGTGATCTCAGCCAGATGATACTGGGAGTGGATCCCAAAATGAAGACCTTATTGAATTGCCTATCTTTGTATCTCTTTATCTACCTCTGTCTCTCTCATGAAAGAAATTAATTTAAAATCTAAAAACAGGCCCAGCCTGGTGGTACAGCTGACAGCAAACTGAACTGCTGATGTAAGTATGTGGCCAAGCAAGGCTCAGATCCTGGGACTGGTTTGAAAACATTCCAGGTGTGTGTGCCTGTGTGTGTCTCTAGGATCCTGGGGAGCTGTGATGTTGGGGAAAAGTGGAGAAGGGGTATTAATGTGTGCTGAGGCATATTCACTCTTTCCTAGGGTGTGCACATATTCTTTATCATGAACAAACTTTAAAGAAAATAAAATAAAACTTTTCAAAACTTAAAACAGAAAGGAAAACTCCAATTTTAGCAAACCTCATAGTATTTCATATCTTACATATTTTACTAGTATTATAAATTCCTTTTGACCTTTAGCAGATTAGACAAATACCCCTTTTTATGATTATCTATGTCAACCTCAGAATGACCTGTACATCTGACTAAATTTAAAACCACTGCAGGATTGGAAGTTCAATAAATATTGTGATCTTAAGACATAAATTATTTTTGTATAAAATATAACAAATCTTAGCTAATTCTCAAGATAATTTACAATTTTTGTTTCTTTGATATTGTCAACCTTTACAAGGTGTCATCTATTAACATATCAGTTTATTATTTTTTTTAAACACAATTTCTGAGCCCCACAACTATTCCTACTCAGCAACTGTTACATTTATTTACCACATTAATAAAAACAACTGTTAGAAAACACTCAGTTCAATCTGCCAGGCTATGAAGGAGAGGCATTGTATGCTTCCACTTAATATATACCAAGTGTCCTCATTCTATGGCCAAAATTGAATGACTAGAGGATATAGAAACATAGAAAATGGTTACAAATACCAGATACAGTGTGGGAAAAGAGTGGGTGAAGGAAGAGAGTCTGAGGAAAGACATTAAGGAGCAAATTAGAGAGGCAAGGCATTTAAGGGACAAATAAATGGGTTATTATCTGTTGAAGATAATGTGTATAGTATTCTCAACTGGACTGGTGAGAAATGTATACATGTTGGAATACTTACTGTATAAACTGAGTGACATATGTGATTGAAAATATGAAAGAAATTGAAATTAAAAAAAAGAAATTAATTATATTACAAAGACTTATTTTTCTTTATTTTTGTCTTCTCCACTAATGAATTGGCATTTAAAATAGTTTTATTTATTTATTTTAAGGTTTTTACTGTAGAGCGTGTGCACTCACCAGAGAAAGTGAGAGCAGAAGTGAGAAATCAGCCCCAAGGAGGAGATGTCCTCGCTGCAATCCCTTCTCCTCCATTCTCCTCTCAGGATTTTGGGGACACCTCACATGCACGCAATATGATTTTCAAGCTTTGCACTCAACCATGTGGGAGTCCTGCACCTTAACTAGTATGTCACCTATTAGTCTCAAAAGTAGTGTTTTATTATTTTTCTTTTATTAGAAAATCTTTAGAAAGCTTTTATTAACTAAATTTTGACTTATTACATCTCTTTTTTGTCTTATTTATAGGGTAATGTTTTGTCTTATTTATAGGTGGATTTTAATGCAGCAAAGTCTTATGGGAAAATGAAACGTTTTGAATCTAAATTTAAAAAAATCTGTCAGTTTTTTCTGTTAGATCTCTTTTGACAAATTTGAACTGAGTATTAGAGTGAAGGTGAAGAAAAGTATATGAATTTCGGGGTAGAATTAACAGTAGGATTAAATTTAGGATGTGAAAAAGAAAACGATTAAGGATAAATCCTGGATTTGTGGTTTGATTATCGAAGATGGTATTTATATTTCCTGACAGGAAGAAAAGTGGGAATAAAACCATATTAGGACTTATATAAATCCAGCATTTTGGGGGCTTATCTTTCATAAGGTTTGTGTTTGTGGTACACTTCCTTTTCCTTTTATAACTCCACAATATTTCTGATCTCTTATTTTGTATTCTCATAAATTGGACTTTATGCAGAAGGCCTGCTCTTTCTCATTTACCTTTAAGATCTCTGATTCTTAAACTTTAATATGCATACAAATCAGCTCACAACTTTGTGAAAGGGCAGATTTGGGTTTAATAAATCTGGGGCAAGTCTGAAATTCTGCATTTACATCAGCTCTTATGTAGGAATAATGTTTTGGTTCAGGTAAGACCAACGTGTTGGAGTAACAAGACATCAACTCAAAATACAATAATCCAATATGTTGTAGAGAAGGCCCATAAATCTTTAATATTTTCCTATTGTATCTGGATGTAGAATGATTTTTTGCTCATAAAAAATCATTTCAATCAGGTAACACAGAGCTCTGACTTCCAGGAAAAGAGAACTGTGACCAATTTAGCAGTTGTGCGCCCCCATGCCAAACTGATATGATATCTTGCTTCCTGAAGACACAGGCTTGACTAAACTCCCACCCTTCTTCTGAGCTAAAGGATCACTGCACCCTACTTCCGGGAAACTCTATACCTGCTCCCTCCCTCCCTGCTATGGAGTCTGTGCTCTCAGAGTGTGTTGTCAATACTAAGCTGCTTCCAGCTCCCCCTCCATCCCCCACCAGGGTCTGTGCCACAGCTATGCCCTGCCATCCCTGAATCCTTGTTGTTTCTGCACTGGCCTTGTAGAGTCCAGGCTACTGACATGTCCCACCATCCCAGAGTCCAGGGTCAGCACTGTGCAGTGTGTGATCTTCAGGCCCTGAGTTGCTGCCTTGCTGTTTGCTCTAGGATTTGAATTATAGCTCTTTGGGCTTGAGTCCCCAGAGATCTCCATCTTCCTATAGCCAGGAAACAGCGACCCTGACTGAGTTCAGGCTCTCAGTTCTGTGGCTGTTCTGGTAAGTATCTGCTGAAGCCATTGTTTGTGTAGCTAGCTATGGGCCATAGACCTGATGCCAAGGGGTCTGTTCTCAGGAACAAAACTACATATAGGAAGACTATAAGAGCCCTTTCCATAAAAGACCCTAATAGCTCATGTTGCTGCCACCACCAGTACAAAGTCCTACAACTTAGGCTACTGACTTTCTCACAGACTCAGCGACTTTTTCTGACAGTAAACACACTACAAACACATCATTATACCACTATATCCACCCAGAGAGCAGGGTCACTGCACCCTGCCAAACAGGCATGCCCAGATCCATTTACAGATGAAACTTATTCTCTATAATAGCCAACCTGTAAAGTTTGTAAGAGGTGGTTACTGTTCTAGCTGCATAGACATTAATGAAAGAAAAGGATTCAAGAAATAAAAGAAAGCATGGAAGTAAGGCACCTGCAAAGGAACACAATAATTCTCCCGTAATTCACCCCTGCCTGAAAAGAGATTCAAGGTAACAACTTTAAGAACTTAGGTGCTGTCAGCAGGTGGTATGATGATTAAGGTGCTGGATGCCCATGTGGCTGACTACTGCTCAATTCTTGATCCTGGTGGCCTGAAAAACATGACAGGTGTGTGTGTATGTTCATGCCCAAAAGCCTAGGAGGAAAATGGAAGAGAAGGTATTATGATGTGGCCATCTCCCAGAGGGTGATTTATCACCTTCCTTCTCACTGTCTCAGGCAAGCACGTGCACCCTATGGCAAAAACCTTAAAAAAAAGAACCTTTGCAAGAGACTAGAGAACATATATAGACTGTCCAGTGAAATCAGTGAAACAATTTCTGCTCTAAATAAGAAATGATCAAAAATAGGAAATCATTAAAAGGAATCAAACAGAAATCTTGGAAATAAAGAATTAAAAAAATGTAATAAAAAATACAATAGAGGTACCAGCAGATGGCATAATGGTTACATTGCTGGACTCCCATGTAGTTGACTAGTTTGAATCCTGGACACAGTGATTTAAATCTCGTGCTAGAACGTATGCATACATGCCCAAAATCCCAAGAAGAGAATGGAAGAGAAGGGATTGCAGTGTGGCCATCCCCTTGGGGATGATTTCTTGCATTCTGTCTCTCTGTCTGTCAAGAGAGTGCATACACCCTATAGCAAAAAAATCTCTCTCTGAAAAAAAAAAAACAATAAAAAAAATAAAAAAGGAGAGTTTCAACAGCAGGTGAGATCAAATAAGAGAAAGAATCCATGAACTTGAAGAGAAGTTTTTGGACAAAAGCTGAAAAAAGAGTAAAGAATCCTTGAATCCTTTTAAAATATTTGGAATATCTTCCTCTAGAAGGAACAGAGGAAGGGACAGACAATTTATCTCATGAAATACTCTCTGTAAACTTCTCATGTCTTCAAAGCCATATCTACATCTGGATCTATAAAGCTTAAATCTTCACAAACAAGTTTAAAAATCAACCTAAGGTATACAGGGCATGAGGTGTAGTGGTTAAAGTGCTGGACTCCCACATGGCCAACTATGGTTCAAGTCCCAGACCGGGTGGCTTGCTTTCTCACTTTTCTCTTCTCTTGCTCTCTCTCTCTTTGTCTCTTTAGTCAAATTAAAACAATAAGTATAATAATAAATAACATTAAATAAATACTTTTAGAAAACATCAACTTAACGTATTCAAAGAAATGCATTATAAAAACATTTTTAAGAGGAAAAGACAAAAAGAATTTTAAAAGTGGCAATAGAAAGTTGATGTGGCATTTTCAAGGGAATAATCATGAGATTATAAGCAGAATTCTTCACAGAAACCTTGGAGCCCAGGATAGAATGAGATAATAAATTCAAAGCACTGAAAGAAAAAAAGAAAAAAGGAAAAAGACAAAAAAACTTCCAGTCAAGAATATGATACAAAACTGCCCTTCAGAAATTAAGGAAATATATCCACTTTAGCGGCACAATTTGTAGCATGCTGCATTGCAATGCTGAAAATGCCATGGCTGACCACAGGTTCAGATTCTGGATGTATGAGCCTGAAACAGACTGTGCATGTGCGAGTCCACTGTCCTGATCAGCTGGGAGGGTGTGAGAAGTGGATCATGGTGCGATGAAACCCTATTGAATATGCTTTTCCCTTTTTTTAACTTTCTCTGTATGTTTATGCACTCTCTATCATTAATAAAAATAACATATAAACTTTAAAAAATTGAAACTAAGGTGATAAAAGTAGTTATGGTTTGGATAATGACTTTTACCTGTAATGTTTTTCAGTTTGGAATTTGATCTTAATGGGAAGTGGTTGGATGTCACCCAGAAATTCATGTGTTAGGACTTGATTTTATTGATTGTATTATAAAGATGTTAAGTGAAAACATATTTCCTTCATGGCATCCAGGGACCTTTGGGTGTGATAATGTCATTAGAGTCAAACCTCCATGACTGAGTTCTGTTGGTTTATAAGCAGAGAGAATGAGACCAGAGCAGCCAAAAAAGAAAGCTACATGGATATAAGACCATGTTCTGCTCTATTACAGATTCTGCCTTTTGACATTTTGCAATGCCTTTGGACTTCCCAGCCACCAGAACTGTGCGTCAAAATAAATGTCTATTTTCTTAAATTTGTTTAGTCTCAGATATAATCTTTCAGTTAGCAAGGTAAAAACGGACTAAGACAAATATATTTTCTTGACAAGGAAAAGATGAAGAAATTCTTCCAGTGGAAACTAGTAACTAGTAAGATAACATAAGAAAGTATAAAGCTCACTGGTAAAGCTATAGCTAAATTTGAGAACATTTTTTAGTACTATAATGGTTATGTGTTAATCACTTATCTCTAGTATGAAGGCTAAGAAACAAAAGTTAAAAATAACTATAACTACAATATTTTTTAAAGAATAAAGAGTGTAGGAATATGCAAATTATGACATTAAAATATTAATTGTGAGGGAAAGGATAAATGTCTAGAGTTTCATGTGTGATTGAAGTTATGTTACTATCAACTTAAAATAGACTATTACAACCTCAAAATGTTGTAAGTAAGTCTCATGGTAACAATAAAGCAAACAAATAAGCAAAACACATAAATGATAGAAAGAAAGGAATCAGGCATAGCACTACAGGAATTACCATAACACAAAAAAAGGCAACTAGAAAGGAAGACAAATCACACAAAAAACAATTAACAAAATGAGAAGAATGAATTCTAACTTTTGATAATCATCTATTTTTTAATTAGGAGAAGTGTATTCATTTGTCTGAGAGAAAGAGATAGAAATAGAGACAAAGAGAAAAAGAGAGAGAGAGAGAGAAATCACTCATCATTGTAGAATGATCAGAACTCACAATCCTTTTACCACCATTTCATTAGTATTTTTTTCTAAACAATTATTTTATTTGACTAAATTTATTATTATTATTTTAATATTTCATGTGAGAAAGAGAGAGGGATAGTGAGAAACCAAATCTCCAGCTGTGGGACTCAAACCACAGTTGGTCATGTGTGAGTTCAGCGCCCTTAACCACTATGCCACCTGCCAGTCCCATTTCATCAGTATTTTGAACATTCATGTCTTTTTCATTATTTTTTTTGAGAAGTTTTTGCTATAGGGTGCGTGAGCTCGCCAGAAAAACATAAAGAGACAGAGAGACAGAAAGCAAGAAATCACTCCCCTGGGGGGATGGCCACACTGCAATCCCTTCTCCTCCATTCTCCTCTTGGGATCTTGGGCACATGTGCACACGCGCCCTGCATGAGTTTTAAGCCACCAGGTCTGAGACTCATACCACGGTCAACTATATGGGAGTCCAGCGACAAAGCCATTACACTAACTGCTGGTCCACTACATTCATGTGTTTTTCAAGCCACTGCAGTCAGGATTTGAACCATGGCCTATCATGTAGGATTCAGTTCCCTCAACTAGAAGCACCGTGGGGCCTGCTCTCAATGATAATCTTTAATATAAATGAATTAAGATCTTTAATCCAACGCATAATATTGTCAACTAGATTTCATATGTTTTACACTTTTCTGCTGTTTATGATGTATTTTTAAGCTATTTCCTTAAATGCTCCCTATTAGTAGCAAGATGTCTTCCCTTGCTCCCACCCCTCAAAATTCACAAGATATTTCTAACCATCACAAAAATCATACTTTCATGTATAAGCTCAGTGAAATAGTAAAGGTATTGAAAAACATATAGCAGAAAAAATAAAAATATGTGACAAGTTAAGCTGTCTTTTAAGTACATCTTCCTATTCACACTCCATTTTTCAAAGTAAAGAAGTTAGAACCAATATACTTGCTCAGCCATCTTTTCTTATGTTACAGAATGGATGTCTTGAGGACCAGGATATCATTTGTTTATTCAACCAGTCATTTTCTCACTCTAAAAAGTATTTGAGTTTCTATCAGTGTGTTAGGCATTGTGTGAATAAATAGTGGTGAAAAGAAAATTAAATGCCTGCCCTTGTGAGATATACAGATTAATGGGCAAAACAGGTATTTGTCAAATAGTTTCGTATGAGTGTACACACACACACACACACACACACCATACACCTGCAAAATACAAACTATGGTAACTGCACAAAGAAGAATTTTTGATACTCCAGAAGCATATTTAGAAAGATTTGATACTTTCTAGGGATCACAGAAATGTGCCTTAAAAACAATGATGTGAAATATTAGAATTGTAGCAAACAGCATTATCTGAGATAAAGTGTGTGTAGCAGGAAAGATAGAGTCTATCTAGGCAGAAAATTTACTTAGACAAAAGGCCTATTTGAAGGAAACATTGGGAACAGTATTACAGAAACTAAACATTACTGAGGTTGTAGTAAATAGAATTAAAAAGTGAAAGCATAGGAGAGTAATGGAGTTGAAGAAGTTAGGGATCTGATTCGTAAAGCCTTCTGGGCTCAGAGCAGCAAGTAGCCACTCAAGTGTTTGAAGTTCACGAAGTAGATGGAGTATAGAATTAAAAATGATCACCTTTATTTTAAAAATAATTAAGTTAGCAATAGGATGGAAAGCAGGCTACATGGTGGATGACACTACAAGACCAAATATATGTGTTAAGAAGTTGATAACAATAGAGACATTGTTGAAATCCTTGATCTTTGAGATGGAAAGAAAATGCCTTCTACCATGTGTTTAGTATATAATAAGTTGGCATTAGAAAGTATCTAGAGGTAAATTCTTCATGGGGCTGATATTCTAGTGATGAAAAATTTGATAATTAGTAAATAAGTAATATTACAATATAACTTAAAGTAGAAATTACTATTTAGGAAAAAATAAAGTGAGAGGAAAGAGAGTGTGAATGGGGGAGAGGGAGCTATTATGTAGGGTGTTCAAGGAAGCCCTTTCTAATAAGATAATATTTGAGGAAAAAAAGATACATAACTTGAGCATATGTCATATAGCACGGTCAGAGAAAATGATTACATAAAAAAGCCACATGTAAGTGAAAAGAGAAAAGGAAATGGGTGGAAACATTTAAGAATATATTAGGAAAGAATGATATTGGCATCAGAAAGGAATATGGAAAGCAAACACTGATTTACAGAGCCTGATGTAGATAATTCATTAGCAAATTTACTTTATATATTACAAAATTCTATTTAAAACATGTTAAAGATATTAGCAATTGCATGGAGCTATATTATAATCTATTGAAATAACCAACAGCAAATAAACAGATTAAAACTACAGAAAACAAAAGCATTAGAGGCAAAACAGCATATTTTTGTTTGTTTTTTTGTTTGTTTTTTTAATTTTTTTATTATTATTCATACATTAAATCACTATACATCATTTAGATTGTGAAGAGACATTACCCAGCATGATTTACACCTCAGTCTAGCCCAATTGAGACTATAATACACATCCTCATCAACAGATAATAAACCTTTTCTGTGTCTCACAAGTGTCTTACCTCTCTATTTTACCCCAACTTTCCTTTCCTGTGATTTCCCACTCCCATACTCCCCTTCCACTTTGTCTCTAGTGTCCATTATAATTTTTAATACTTTTATGTTCTCAAGTCTTTCTGTCTCTACCAGAGTGGGGTCAGTCGATACATGTGGAGACATAAAATGTTTCTCTTTCATGGCCTGACTTGCTTCACTCAGCAACATATCTTCCATATTCGTCCACTTTCTATCAAATTCCAGGGCCTTGTTGTTTTTTATGGCTCCATGGAGTATATGTGCCACAATTTTTCAATCCATTCATCAGTTTGTGCACATTTGGATTGGTTCCAAGTCTTAGAAATCGTGAATAAAGCTGCAATGAAAATAGTTGTGCAAGCACTTTTCTGACTGAGTGCTCTCCTGTCTTTTGGGTAAATAACCAGAAGTGGAATTGCTGGATCATATAGTAGTTCTATTTGAAGGTCTTTGAGGAACTTCCATATCATTCTCCACAGTGGCTGGACCAATTTACATTCCCACCAACAGTGTAGGAGTGTTCATCTTTCACCAAATCCCCTCCAGCACTTATCATCATTTGTTTTTTCAATCTTTGCCAGTCTGAATGGAGTTAGGTGTTATCTCATTGTGACTTTGATCTGCATCTCCCTTACAATGAGGGATGTTGAGCATTTTTTCAGACGCTTTTTGGCTGTTCTTATATCTTCCTTAGAGAGTTGTTTATTTAGCTCATTTTCCCATCTTTTAATTGGGTTAATCATTTTATTCTGGGTAAGCTGCTTGAGTTCCCTGTGTATTTTAGTTACCAGTCCCTTATCTGAGGAATAGTTAACAAATATTCTCTCTCATACTGAGGGCTATTGATTCACAATAATTATAATGTCTTTTGCTGTGCAGAAACTCTTTAATCTGATTGATGTAATTCCACCTATCTATTTTGGGGATTATTGCCTGTGCTTTTGAGGTCTTGCTTAAGAAGTCTTTGCCTACTCCAATGTCTCCCAGAGTTTCTGTAGTATTTTCCAATCAGTAGTTTTATAGTTTGTGGTCTTAGGTTTAGATCTTTGATCCACATCAAGTTAATTTTTGTTAATGGTGACAGATAAGGGGTTAAGATTCATCTTTCTGCAGATGGATAACCAGTTTTTCCAACACCATTTGCTAAACAGGTTTTCCTTTACCCACTGGATTGTCTGGTAGCTTTTGTTAAAGATGAGTTGGCTGTATGTTTGGGGGTTTATTTCTGGAGTCTCTTCTCTGTTCCATTGGTCCTCATGTCTATTTTTGTGCCAATACCATGCTGTTTTGATTATTACAGCTTTGTAATATATTTTGGCTCAGGAAATGAGATGCCACATACTCCAGTCTTCTTGCACAGGATGGCTTTATCAAAATGGGGTCTTTTATGATTCCAGACAAATTCTGTGATTGTCTTTTCTAGATCTGTGTAGAATGTCACTTGTAATTTTATAGGGATTGCATTAAACAAGTAGATTAATTTGGGCAGGATTGACATTTTTATTATATTGATTCTGCCAATCCAGGAACATGGGATATCCTTTCACTTTTTAGTGTACTTTTCAGTTTCCTTTTTAAGGTTTTCATAGTTTTACTTTTAGAGGTCTTTGACTTCCTTGGTTAGTTTTATTCCTAAGTATCTTATACTTCTTGTGGCTATGGTAAATGGAATTACATTCTTCAGTTCTGTCTTTGTCTGCTTCTTGCTTGTATATAGAAATGCTATAGATCTTTGTAAGTTAATTTTGTATCCTGCCACTTTACTGTATGCATTTATTACTTCAAGAAGTTTTTTCACGGATACTATCGGGTCCTCTATGTACACAATCACGTCATCTGCAAACAGAGATAATTTAAGCTCTTCTTTCCATATTTCAATGACTTTTATTTCTTTCTCTTGTCTGATCACATTGACTAGAACTTCCAGTACTATATTAAATAGGAGTAGAGAAAGTGGGCAGCCTTGTCTTGTACCTGTTTTTAGTGGAAAAACATTAAGCTATTCCCCATTCAGTATAATGTTAGCTGTAGGTCTTTCATAGATGGCTTTTATTATGCTGAGAAACAATCCTTCTATGCCAATTTTAGTGAGAGTCTTGATCATAAAGCCATGTTTTATTTTGTTGAATGCTTTTTCTGCATCTATTGAAATGATCATATGTTTTTTTATCTTTCTTTCTGTTAATATGGTGTATTACATTTATAGCTTTGTGTATGTTGAACCACCCTTACATCTCTGGAATAAAGCCTACCTGGTTGTGATGAATAACATTTTTTATATACTGTTGAATATGGTTATCTTGTTGAGAATTTTTGAATCTATATTCATCAGAGATATAGGTCTGTAGTTTTCCTTTTTTGTCATATCCTTATCCGTTTTGGGAATGAGGGTAATGGAGGCTTCATAAAATAAATTTGGAAGGGTTCCTTCCTTTTGGATTTCTAGAAACAGTGTGAGTAGGATAGAGATTAAGATGGAAATCAAAATATTCATGGAAACTAATGATAATGAATACACAAGTTTCCATAATCTATGGGATACTGCAAAAGCAGTCCTAACTGGGAAGTTCATAGCAATTAGTGTGCACAAGAAAAAGATGGAAAGGTGGCAAAAGGACAACCTAACATCACACCTCAGGGAATTGGAAAAAGAACAACAAAAAAAATCCAAAAAATGCCAAGAGAAAAGAAATAATAGAGATTCAAGCAGAAATAAATGAAATGGAATATAAGCAAACTATACAAAAAATAAATAAAAACAAAAGCTGGTTTTTTGAAAAGATAAACAAGATTGACACACCATTAGCCAGACTAATTATGAAGAAGAGAGAAAGGAACCAGATAAGTCAAATTCACAATGAATCAGGCAACATTACAACAGACATAACAGAAATACAAAATATCATTAGAGGATAATATGAGTGACTATATGTCAACAAAGAAGATAATCTGGATGAGATGGAAAAATTCCTGGATACATTTAATCTACCAAGATTGACTCAGAAAGACATAGAAAGCCTGAATAGACCTATAACAAGGAAAACAGAATATTATTAAGAGTGTGATTTGAAAGAAAAAACAAACAAACAAACAATCAAAACAATCAGAGTGTGAGTTGATTATAACTGAGAAATTCTACTGTCAGTACACTTTTTCACTATGGTGCATTTAATAAATGATTTAAACTCTTTATTATTATTATTTTTGCTTTTTGTTCACTTTTTCTTTTTTAGAGTGAGAATTTTGCTATAGGGCACATGCACTTGCTGGAGAGAAAGAGAGAGACAGAAAGACAGAAAGCAAGAAATCAACTCCTGGGGAAATGGCCATGCCATAATCTCTTCTCTTCCATTCTCTTCTTGAATTTTGAGCAAGCATGCACATGTGTTCAGTGAAAGTTTTAATCCCTCTGGTCCTGGACTTGAACCACCATCAACTTCCTGGGAGTCAAGCAATGTAACCATTATGCCACCTACTGCTCCCTTTCTACACATTTTAAAATTTGCATTTAATCATGGTTCATCTTTACAGTGTACAAAATGGTCTTTCCCAGCATGACTACAGTGCATATTAGTCAAATAAATTCATCATCAACAGATAACTTTTCTTTTTGTGTTCATTAATTTTTTTTTTCCCAATCCACTCCCTCCACTTCCTTTTACCCACTCCTTCCCATATTGTCTCCAGTATCTTAAGTTTCTTTCCTTGTTATTATACCTTTCAATTTTTCTGTTTTGGCCTGGAGTGCAAACATTCAGTATATATTAAAGTATATTTTAAGCAGAGACATTCATATTCTGACTTGCTCCCTTAGCATTAAATCTTCTATATTCATCTACTTTGTGTCAAATGCCACAGTCTTTTTGTTTTTTATGGCTGAGTAGTATCTATAGCATATATGTGCCACATTTTTTCAACCCATACCTCTGTTCTTGGACATATAGGTTGATTCCATGTCTTAGCAATTGTGAATAATGCTTTAATAGACATAGATATACAAGTGTTTCTCTGATTGCTTTTCAGTCCTTAGATAATCAGGAGCAGAATTACTGGGTGATATGGTAGTTCTATTTGTAGGTTTTTGAGGAATCTCCCTATTGTTCTCCACAATGGCTGTAATAATTTACATTCTCACTAACAGTGTGGGATGATTATTTTTCACCACAGCCTCAAAAATACTTATCTTTCTGTATTTTTTAGCTATTTTGACAATAGCTAAATGGTATCTCACTGTTGCTCTGATTAGTTTTTCTCTTATTATAAGAGATGTTGAACATTTATTCATAAACTCTTTGGTTGTTCATATATCTTCCTTGGAGTGTCTGGCTCATTTGCCCACTTTTTAATTGGATTGTGTATTTTTTTTTTTTTTTTAAGGGTAAGCATCTTGAGTTCCCTGTGTATTCTGGTTATCAGTCCTTTTTCTGAGGCAGTTTGCAAATATATGCTCCTATTCTGAGGTTTGTCTCTTCATTCCAATTTTTTTTTTTTTTTTTTTTTTTTTTTTTTTTTACTGTTCAGAAGCTTTTTAATCTGGTATAGTCCCATTTGTCTGTTTTTTGTTGTTGTCTGTTTGTTTGCTGTTTGTTTTGTAATTATTATTGCCTATACTTTAGGGGTCTTATTTAAGAAGTCTTTGCATACTCCAGTGTCTCTAACAACTCCTCCTGTGTTTTCTGCCAGTAATTTTATATTTTGAGATCTTAGCTTTAGATCTTTGTTCCATTTTGAGTTGATTTTTGTTAATGGTAAGAGATGGAATACCAGGTTTATTTTTCTGCAGGTGAATATCTAGTTTTTCCAGCATAATTTGCTAATGAGATTTTCTTTTTCCTACTGGATTATCCTGAGTTCTTTTCAAAAGTCTGTTGGAATGTATATCTGGAGGGTTATTTCAGACTAAGACAATGTCTCAATGGGAATGGTAATAAGTACTTTGTAAGATTAAAGTGAATAACATGACCTTGAACAATTCAAACTCTGTCAGCTTTAATATCCTTATATATATATTTTTATAGACCACAGATTAGTTTATTTTTAACACCCATTATGCCATGAATTCATAGGAAATAGGTTCCAGTAACTCAGACTCCTTTCCATTGGTTCTCACAATTGCTTCTCTGGGTGGAGCAAGCTGGCACTGTAGTTGAACCCAGGTACATTTCTCTTTGGCTTCCTTCTTTTTCTGATCATTTCCCTTCACATGTTTTAGGAAGCTATCTCTGCTTTTAGAATGCTTAATATGCTCAATATGCACATACATTCTCTTGGCAAGAATCTTGCCCTTAACTTGTTTGTTTACAATAATGCCAACAGCATGCTGGGTAACATTGTAGACTCTTCCAGTTTTGCCATGGTAACATTTGTGGGGCATTCTGTTTTGAACAGTACCCATTCCCTTGATGTCTACAATATCACCTTTCTTGTAGATTCACATATATGTTGCCAAAGGAACCACTCCATGTTTTCCAAAAGGTCTAGAGAACATAAATCAGGTACCACTCCTCTTTCCCTTTGTGTTCGTCATTTTGGTTAATTACTGGAAGATGGTGGTTCTACACTATCCTCATATTTTTATGAAAACCGGCACGTTGTATTTTATCCCAAATCTTTGGGGGCTACATATGTTTCAGAATTCAATTTTATTTCACTTTGTTCCCCATGTTAAGTTTATTTACCATAAAATAGACCCAGCAAGCTCTATGGCAGCAAACTTATTTCTATATCTTTGTAAAATAAATTTTCAAACTAGTCTGTAAGTTGGCTCATGTCAATTCAGGTCTGTTATACTGTCTAGAGAGTTGAGAAAAAATTAAATTTAAACTTTGAAAAATGTTTTATTTTGGTATTACATTCAAAGAGTTACAGGCTTGCAATAAGACTCACAAAACCATTCTCTCATAAAAACAGGATAAATAGCAACCCTGATAATGCATATAAAAGCACATTCGGGAACCAGCAGTTAGCGGAATGGCTATGTCGCTGGACTCCCACGTAGTCAACCGCGGTTCGCGTCTCGGACCCGGTGGCTTACAACTCACGCCGGGCGCATGTGCGTGCGTGCCCAAGATCCCGAGAGGAGAATGGAGGAGAAGGGATTGCGGCATGACCATCCCCCCTGGGGGGTGATTTCTTGCTTTCTGTCTCTATGTCTCTCTCTGTCTGGCGAGTGCATGCGCCCTATAGCGAAAAACCTCTCAAAAAAAAAAAAAAAAAAAAAAAAAAAAAAACACATTCAAAATTTTAAAGAAGCAATCAAATCCAAATTAATTGTGAGATGAATAGGCTTTCAGTTAAAACTTTGTTTCCAAGAAGCTTCTCTATGATCACTATAGAATAATTGAATTAATTTTCCAATGAATAATTGAACCATCTTTGTTTATAAATGCAGGTAGTGCCAAATAAATATTGCCTATATTTTTCTTTAGAGCAAATGTCCCAAAAGAGAACCAGAAACCACAATTAAAGATAGGATGCTGTGGATTAATCTGTATATATTGCATGTACTAATTTCCTGTACAATCTAGAAAAATATTAAAACACTATATGATGTATTTAAGAAATTTTCTAGAGAGCATGTGCACTTGCTGGAGTGATAGACACACACACACACACACACACACACACACACAGGAAGCATTCTCCAAGGGGACATGTCCACACCAATATACCTTCTCCTCTATTTCTTCTCTTGGGATTTTGAGTACACAAGCACAGATGTCCAGTGTGTTTCTCTAGCTTCCCGGTCTGGGACTTGAACCTTGCAGTAGGTCATGGGGGATCCAGTTACCTTAACCCCCACATCATTTGCTGGTATTCCTTCTTACATTTCTTTATAAAAATCAGAGATGTAGGGACCAGCAGTTGGTGTAATGGCTATGTCGCTGGACTCCCACGTAGTCGACCGCGGTTCGAGTCCCGGACCCGGCGGCTTAAACTCACGCCGGGCACGTGTGCGTGTGTGCCCAGGATCCCGAGAGGAGAATGGAGGAGAAGGGATTGCGGCGTGGCCATCCCCCCTGGGGGGTGATTTCCTGCTTTCTATCTCTCTGTCTCTCTCTGTCTGTCTGGCGAGCGCACGTGCCCTATAGCAAAAACGTCTCAAAAAAAAAAAAAAAAAAAAAAAAAACCAGAGATGTACAGAAGGACAAATATTACATGATCCCTTTAATTTATCTAAAGTAACCAAATTCATAGAAGCAGATATTAGAATGGTAGTTTCCAGAGGCTGAGAAGAGAAAATGGGCATTTCTGGTCAATAGTTATGAAATTTCAATTATGTAAGATTAAAAAAAAATTCTAGAGATCTGCTGTATGTTACAGACTTCATCACATATGATAGGTCTTTATTTATATTTTAAAGGGTATAACTAATTACCAAAATGTTAATTTTATGTTTTTAATTTTCAGATTTACTTTTCATTTTGCATACTGTCTCCATCATGATGTACAGAACATATATATATATATATATATATATATATATATATATATACATAAATTTTTCAACAGAGAACTTTACTTCATTTTGTTAAATGTTTCTTCCCTTTACACCTCACAGCCACCTGTATCACTGACTTTCCATCTAAAATTGTTAATGTTTATCTAGCCATTCTTAGTAAAATTATATACTATATTTCAATCATTGATTTCTTTTATACACTGGATAGTCCATCTGTTATCTTGCTGATGTTCCTTTATACTGCTAAAAGATATATCAGTAACTATCAAAATTAAATTTATCTCTTCTTTCCTTTGCAAAATTAGTCATTTTAATTTATTATTTGAAGATGTTTTTAAAGAAAAGTTACAGATTCTTGCATTTAGTTTATTTTTTTTCCTTTTCATTTGTTTGTTTTGTTTTTCTTGTCATTCTCATGTTTTCCTGAAAAGTTTTGGGGCACTGTGTCTGTTATGGGCTAAACTGTGCACCCACCAAAATTTAAATGTTTAGATCCTAACCATTAGTACCCAAAAATGCCATCCTACTGAGACAGGATCTTTACCCAGGTAGCTAAGTAAAAATGAAGATATTAGGGTGAATCCTAATCTAATGAGGCTGCTGTTCCTATGAGAAGAAATAATTTGAACACAAACAAGCACAGAAAAAAATGCTATGAAGAAAACAGGGAGAAGACAGCCACCTACCACTGAGAGGAGAGTCCTGGCACACACTTCCCTTACCAACCTCAATAGTAATGAAACCCACATCGTATTGAACTTGAACTTCCAGCCTCCCAAACTGTGAGAAAATAAATCTGTATTGTTTAATCCACCTCTTCTGTGGTATTGTTATGGCAACCTTAACAAATTTGAACAACGGCCTTCTCATTTTGCTAAGACCACTAATTTTTCGCTATTTGTCTAAGCATAGCAAAAGAGAAAACCGGTGAAAGGCAGCCAGTGAAAGCCAAGAATTTCCAGAGATATAAAGGAGATTAATATCTAAGGTAATACCATAGTTGAAGAAGGAAAATGACCAGAAGTGGAAACCATTTGTTTCCCTTTAGGCAGCCAGGAAATATTGCTTTTTAATTTTTGCTGTTACATGTTTAATGAATATGCATTATTATTGAATGTTTAAAATCAGAGAGGCAGCATGATTTAGCGAATAGGCTGAACACCTAAGTTTTCCAACTCCATTTGCTACTGACTCACCACAGTGACCCAGTGCAAGTCACTTTATCATCATTACCATTATATTATTATCATTATATTTTTATGACTCAGATGAATCTAGCTTGGACTCATTATATGAGTATGTTCCTCAGTGGCCCAGCACATTGTGATAATCTATTATTAGAATAGAAATCTCCTGAGGTTATTGCATGCATTTAAAGATACTGATAGGAAATTAAACAATATTACATATTTTCAGTTTCATCAAGATAGATAGTAATGCGCTTAGAATTATCATCATTTACCTTTATGTTTTTATTTCTCAGTTCTTACAATTACTTGAATAGAAGTTATCCTCAAGATTATTGAGTCTTACACATGCGTTAGAATTCCTAAAAAAAATCATTATTTTTCTGTCTTTCAAAGAAAATAGTTGGTAATAAATATATTTCAATTATATTCATTATAATATTTACTGACTAGACAGAAAATTTTTATTATAAACCTTTTTATTCTCTTAACTACATGGAAGACTTTTAAAGATAGTCACACCTATTATTTTAATTTTATGATGTAATGTTTTATTCATCATTAATTTTTACATTTGTATATTCATTAGCAATTATTTTCTTAAACATTCTTATGTGTGGGTACATAGGGGCTGGCAAGTGGCATTGTGGTTAGAGGCGCTGGACTCCCACATGGCCGACTACGGTTCAGTCTCGGACCTGGTGGCTTGCTTTCTCACTTCCTCGCTCTCTCTCTCTGTGTCTCTCTGATCAAACTGGAATATAATAATGATAAAAAGTTAAATAAAAAATAATTATTAAAAAAGTGTTTTTATTTATCTATTTAAACAAAACTAATGGATGTTTGCAGTTATGTAATTATGTCTGATAGATAACATTATGTGCTAAATTAAAGCTAATTTCTTAAACTTTTATTTTGGTATAATTGTAGAATAAAATTTAGTTTTAAGAATAATTCAGAGATTCAAATATAATTTACAGGAGCTTGCAGGTATCATAGTGGTTAAGATGTTGAACTCTCACACAGTCAACCATAGTTCAAATCCCAGACCAGATGATGAAAATCATAACGGGCACATGAAGTGTGTGCCCAAAATCCTAGGAGGAGAATGGAGGAGAAGGGCTTGTGTCATGGCCATCACCCTGGGGGATGATTTCTCACTTTCCCTCTCTCTGTTTGTCTCTTCTAAGTGCAATCACTGTATTTTAAAAACCTTAAAAAAATCATTTATATAATTCCCCATAATGATAACATCTTTCAAAACTCTAGGACAATATCACAGTTGTAATCCTGGCATTGATGCAATCAGGATGTAGCAGTTTTCCATGGGGATTCCTCATGTTGCCCATTTATAGCTGTGCTCACTTCTTGTCCGTCCTACCCCTTCACTATCCTCTCAAAGACAATAACTGGTTTTCTGCAGGGCAGATTTAGTTCTATACAGAACATTTTCTGGGGATGATCCCATTACTTTGTGATTAAGAAGGCTGGATACCCATGTGATTCAAATCCCAGCCCCAGCAGCTTGAAAAATGTGTCAGATGTGTGTGTTCACCTATGCACTAAATCCTGACAGAATAGAGAAATGAAAGAGAAGGGAATGTAGCATTAGTATAATGCATTAGGGGATGTTTTCTCCCTTCGATTCTCTGTCTCTCTGATGGAAGTGTGTTCATCAATTGACAATTTAAAAAGAACATTAATCTCTGTTCTATAATTTTATAATTTCACGAATATTATATAAATGAAATAATACACTCTGTAACCTTTTTTGAGAGAGTTCGTTCACTTTTTCTCGGCATAATTTTCCACAGAGTCAATGATGTCACTGCATGTTTCAATAATTTGTCCCTTTTCATTGCTGAGTAATATTACAAAGTAGTGGCCTACAAAAAATTCATGAAAATTGACTATTATGAAAGATAATAGGTGAATTTCAAACTTTTAACATGAAAATAAATTTGTATTTTAATTCCATTTTCTATGAACTTTCAAAGTATTCTTGTACATATGTTCCACAGTTTTTTAACCATTTGCATATATATATATTTTAGAGAGGTTTTTGCTATAGGGCATGTGCGCTAACCAGAAAGACAGAGAGAAACAGAGAGACAGAAAGGGAGAAATCACCCCCCCCCAAAGGGGAATAGCCACGCTGCAATCCCTTCCCCTCCATTCTCCTCTTGGGATCTTAGGCATGCACACACATGTGCCCTGAATGAATTTAAGCCACCGGGTCCAGGACTCGAACCGTGGTTGACTATATGGGAGTCCAGCAACGTAGCCATTATGCCAATTGCTGGTCCCCCATTGGCCTACTTAAGGACACCTAAGTTACTCCAATGTTTCAGCTACTGATAATAAAGCTACTACAAACATTTGTGTAGAGTTTTTGAATGAAGTCTTCGTTTCTCTGTGATAATTTCCAGGAGATAAATTGTTGCATAATATGGTAGTTGCATGCCACACCTTTTAAGTGGTTTAGACTTTTTCTTTGTATCAGTAGTATATATGAATAGTTTATTTTCTTCACAACATTACCATATATAGTGTAAGTATATATTCTTAATTTTACTTACTCATATACATATGCAGAATACAACATTGTGGTTTTAATTTGAAGTTTCCCAGTGGTTGATGATGTTGAATATGATTTTTGGTGCCTATTTTACCTATATAGATTTATATTTATATTCTTTTTATAAAAGTGTGTCTTCACTCACTTTTCCATTGCAGTTAAAAACACAAACAAATATAATATGAGACTTAGTCTCTTGAAACATTAACTTTACAGTTTAGCATTGATAACTACAACCATGACTTTGTACAGAAGATTTCTAGAATTTTTTTCATCTTGCATAATTGAAATTTGAGATATAGGACCAGCCATTGGCCTGGAAATTAAAAAGGCTGATCCCACATAGTCGACCATGTGAGGTGAGTCTTAGATACAGTGGTTTGAAAAATCATGCTGTGTGCAGGTGCATGAGTGTCCCAATTCCTAAGGGAACAAGTAGAGAAGAGATTGCAGCTCAACCACTCCCCATGGTGGTGGTGGGGAGTGACTGCCCCATTTCCCTCTTTCTTTCAGTTTTCTGTAAGCACTTGCATCTTCTGAAACAGAAACATTTGCAAAAGTCCCTTAATTCTCAAAAATGTCCTAGAATTTATTTATTTATTTATTTATTTTTGCTATAGGGAGCGTGTGCTCATCAGAAAGACAAAGACAGAGAGACAGAAGGAGAGAAATCACCGCCCCTGGGGGGTGGCCACTACACAATCCCTTCTCCTTCATTCTCTTCTCGGGATCTTGGGCACGCACGCACACGCGCCCAGTGTGAGTTTAAGCCACTGGGTCCAAGACTTGAACTGTGGTAGACTACATGGGAGTCCAGCAACATAACCATTATACCCCTGCTGGTCCCAAAGTCCTAGAATTTAAATAGAATTATATTATGTACATAATTTAAAGACATTCATATCAATACAATCAATCAATAGGTTGACTGAGGGAGAAAGAGACATTCTTCAAAGTATTTTCATGTATTGCATAACTGTGCTAAAATTTTATATTCTTTAAAATCACAACCATTTCCTAATATATGGGTACAGATCTACTTTTGATCAAAAGGGCAGCCTAGATACCTGATACACTGGGCGATCAATTGCAATGTGTGTGGCAATGGTAAAACAAAAGCATAAATTTT
The DNA here is from genome assembly GCA_026018925.1 of Tupaia tana. NCBI lineage: Eukaryota > Metazoa > Chordata > Mammalia > Scandentia > Tupaiidae > Tupaia > Tupaia tana. The sequence goes on from JAKSZU010000005.1 coordinate 55,950,317, forward strand.
TGTTCTCTGTGGAGACTGAGACAGGAGAGGGTATAGATCATAACCGAAGATTAGTTGGTCCAAGACTATAACCACCATTAAACTTTACTAATATCTATATCTAATTAGCAAATGTAATTGAACTTGGAAAAATGGCAATTAACTATTGTTCACAGATGTCCTAAATCTAGTAGTACTGTTAGCTGGCACTAATAATCAGTTTTGGAGGAACAAATTAAAAAAGACTTTCACTTCTTTTTAGTAACTATGCATTATGGATTCTAGAGATTTATTCTAAATTTCAGCTCCTACTAGAAAGTTGCCTTCACATGGAAGAGTCCAGAATAATTTTGTCTTCTCTATTAGTATCCTGTGGTCTTCTAACAGGTCATCACAATCTTGGTGACACAAAACAACAGAGAAGTCTATTATTTCACAGCTCTGGAGGCCAGCCTGAAATCACTCTCACTGGACGAATCATGGTATCAGCAGGGCCACACTTTGACTGAAAGCTCTGGAGGAAAAATCCCATTTCTCATCCCTCTCAGCTTCTGATGAATGAATACCAGACTGTTTTGGTTACATCCTTCCAATCTTTGCTAGTACGGTCATAGTCTCTTTTCTTTTTCTGTCTTAGCATCTTTTGTTCCCTACCTCTTTAAAGGACACTTGTGATTATTTTAGGGTTCAGGTAGATAGGATGGGATAATAGCCCCACCTCAGAAACCAAGTTTAATCACATACTTTGCCATGTAATGTACATTTGAGTTTTTTACCATGGAGGGCAATATTCATACATTCTGAGAAGGATAATGTGAGGAACTATTATTTAGCCTATCACATTGTATTTCATGTATTTTATAATCCCATCACTTTGATCTCTTAAATTTTACAGTGAATTTAAAGGAAACAAGTTATCAGCTTGTCTTATAGTATGAGGTGCTTTTATATTTATGGGACACTTTGGGGGCTTGGTATATCTCTTAAGATCTCATATTTAATTACCTTAATTCCCGTATAGGTAAAATTGAACTAGATTAAGACACAAGTCACAAAGCAATAAGTAACTCTTCATGGAGAAGCTTTTTGGACTGAAAGGAGGAGTATTGTGTTATGTAGTGTGACAGCTAATTTTCAGCGTCTTCTTGGCTGGGCCGTGGTCCCTTGATATGTGATCAAGCATTATTCTGGATACTTTTGTTAGGTAGTTTTTAAATGAGACTAACATTTAAATAAGTGGAATTTGAGTAAAGCAAATTTCACTTCATAATGTGAGTTGGACTGTTGAAGGCCTGAATAGAACAACAACTGACCTCCAAGCTACAATTCTGCCAACAAATGGTCTTCAGACTTAAACTTCAGCACCGACTCTTCCTTTGTTTCCAGCCTCCTGTCTTCTCTGCAGATTCTGGATTTTTGGCCTCCATAGTCACATGAGTCAGTTCTTTATAATTTTCTTTATATACACATATGCCATGGTTTCTTTCTGATTGTATGACGAACCAAAATTAATCCACATAGATTGCAGCTAATCACAAACTTTCCAATCCAGCCAATATTCGGGGAGTGTGCTGTCTGATTGGATTCTTCAGATTCTGTAAAATTTAGTTCCAGAAAATAAAACCTTCCGGGGACTTTAAGACAGTACATACCAAACAATAAAATTATTCAATGGACCGAATGGTCCAGATTGAGGGAATCAAGTAAAAATAATGTCTGTCATGGGTTTAATACAAATTACTGTGTATGCCAAAATAAACATTGTGTTTTAGACAAGGTGGCAAATCTAAACACAAAATCACAAACTTCCGACTTTTCCTCACAGGGCTCTGTACATTCCCCCAAGAGATCATCAAAGCTTACCTTGATCCAGTATAAGGATTAGAAACAATCTTAAGCTGATAAGGTTGCTACCTAGTTCTAAGTTTAGCTGATATTCAAAAAGAGGAAAAGAAAAGGGAAAGGAAATCTAATAGCATGCTTATCTACCAATGTAATAACAAATAATAATGACCCTAAGTCCAATTATCAAAGAGCTCCTTTTGAGTGATGCCTATGCATAGTTCTATCTACAAACACAAATGTATCTAGACCACTGTGGTATTTCATCAAACACAGTTCATGCATATTAAGGGAAAGAATGCATCTCAGGAGCCAGTGGTGCTAAGTCTGAGATATTACAGAATGTATTATTCAGAAATGAAATGTAACTTTAGAGACAATTGAACACTAACTATGTTCTTTAAAAGCAAAGTATTAGTCCAAGGGATCAAAAGTAACACATCTCTAATGACTGCACATTTCCCTTATTTCATGGAATTACAATACAAATAAACACAGTGTCACCAGATGTGAGTCTCAGCCCAGAAAACTTACTACAATGTCTCAATGTATAAATGAGAGAATCAAATGAGAGAACTGAGTTGGTGACAATAATTATTGAGGATTATGAGTAGTCTTTAACCTTTTTTTTTTTTTTTTTTTTTTTTTCCCAATGGGCTGTCCATGCTCGCCAGAGAAAGAGGAGAAATAAGAGAAATCACACAACTACCCCACCCACCCTTGGGGGATTAGTCATAATACAGTCCCTTCTCCTTTCTTCTCTCAATAGTTTGGGCATGAATGCATGCTGGCCTGACATGTTTTTCAAACTAGCAGGTCCAGTACTCAAATAGTGGAGTTAGTCATGTGGGATCCAGCCACCTCAACCTCTGCACCACCTGCTGACTCTGTTAACAGATGCTTTATCAACCTGGGAAAATCGTTGCAAAATGCCTGGGAAGTCAGTGGTGTCATTTGTCTCATTTGTGGTTAATTACTAAAGATAACTTGTTAAAAACTTTTAGTGTATACTATCAATAAAATTGACCTTAAAACATATATTAATGAGCACACTCAAAATGAAACAAGTCAAAACAGAAGAAAGCTTGTGAATGAATATTTAGTGACTTTAGAAGTAAAAAAGATTGGGAACAATTAATGGAGAGGTCTTTTATTGTAAAATTAATAAACTTTAAAAAATTATATATATATATGTATGTGTATGTGTGTGTGTGTGTGTGTGTGTGTATATATATATATATATATATATATATATATATATATGTCAAGAGAGATAACTGGTTCTTTTGAGTAAGAAAAGAGTCTCAGTTTTAGGAGATAAAGAAAAGCAATTGGAAATTGGGACAGAAAGGGAGGTAATAAATGGCATTTAGAAAATTAGTTATTAAATTTCAGATAATAATGAAACTCATTGAATTTCAGAGAATATTTTACTTATTTATTTATTTTGAGAGGTTTTTTTCTTATTGGGCGTGTGCATTCACCAGAGAGGCAGAGAGATAGAAAGTGAGAAATCATCCCCCAGAGAGGATGGCCATGCCACAATCCTTTCTCCTCCATTCTCCTCTCGGGATCTTGGGCACACACACACGCACCCGGCGTGAGTTTAAGGCACCGGGTCTGGGACTTTCTTCTCTTGGGATCTTGGGCACGCATGCACACGTGCCCAGCGTGAGTTTAAGCCACCAGGTCTGGGACTCGAACTGCGGTCGGCTACATGGGAGTCCAGCAACATAGCCATTATGCTAACTGCTGGTCCCAAGAGAATATTTTCTTAAAGGTAAAAATTAGTTTACTAAGAATGATGTGTAAACTTAGTTAGAGAACTTGAACAGTTACGAATAGATAGCCAATCTCTTCAGGCTAGTTAGTTTGATGGAAATATTGTAAGCTATTAAAAACCTGGCAACCCAAAATATTGCCTTTTATAAAAATTTGATAAGGACTCTCTAATGGTGGTATTTTACATATTTCTATTGTCACATAATCACATGGCTTGTCATTCTTTACCATCGAAAATAGTTATCAGTGCCTTTAAATGTAATCAAATTACTGGGCCTGCAGATGGCTTGGAGGTTGAGCTGGCTGGGTTTTACATGGTCATCTGTTTGGTTTGGGACCCAGACTCCATGGCCTGAAAATTAAGCTGGGTTCTTGCATGTTTATGCCCCAAAATCCCAAGAGGAGAATAGAGCAGAATGGAGGAGAAGGGACTGCAGTGTGGCCATCTCCCCTTAGGAATGGGGGAGAGGCAGTGATTTCTCACTTTCCCTCTCCTCTTCCCCTCTCTGGTGAGTGCGTGTGTACTGTACCAAAACAAAAGAAACACAACTAATCAAATTACCAATTTTAGAATTCAAAAAAATGCAAAACCAATTCAGAAAGCTCATTCTTAAAATTTTGTTCCTTTAGAACCACTCATAAACTATTATACCAAAATCTGTGTCAGTTAGGATTCTTCAGAGAAATACTACACCCACACAGTCACACACAAACACACATGAGCAACTATTCAAATATTATTGGTCAGTTTGTGCATCAGAAGGTGGAAAATACATTTGACAAGAATTCAGGGACCTTTTGACGTTAGTGAAATTTTGTGAAGTGTAATAGTGTTGGTCAAGTCTAAGATAAAGACTTAATTGTACCATTAGCCCCTTCTACAAAAAGAGACCCAATGCTTACTGGGTCTGCTTGGATTTGGGAGACAATATAACCTCCAGTTGAGGTGTTACTCAAGGCCATTTATCAAGTGACCTAAAAAGTTGCTATTTTTGAGTAGGACTCAGATCATATTCTCCTGAAGAGATGAACAGGGAGGACATCAATTGGAAAGGCAGAGAAGTCAAGACTCAAAAAGGGGATGAATAACTCATTTGGTTAAACTGAGTGGAAGAATGAGAAGAGATGTAGATACTGTGTGGATGAGGGTGAAGGGCAGAAATATGAAGCAGTTAGGCTTGGATGAAGTAGAGAGAAAGATCTGGCAGATAGAGATGGGTAAAATTTAAGGAGAGGGACAAGCAGTTGGCATAATGGCTATGTTGCTGGACTCCCATATAGCTGACTGAGGTTCGAGTCCCATTCCTGGCAGCTTAAACTCATGCTGAGAGCGTGTGCATGCGTGCCCAAGATCCTGAGAGTAGAATAAAGGAGAAGGGATTGCTGTGTGGCCATCTCCCTGGGGGGTGATTTCTCGCTTTCTGTCTCTCTTTCTCTGTCTTTCTGGTGAGTGCACACGTCCTATAACAAAAACCTCTGCTCCCCGCCCCCCCCAAAAAAAAAAACAGAAAAAGAGAAAGTTTAAGGAGAAATGTAAAGTTGAAACAATGAATGAAAATACAATAAATATGGCCAAAAAAATGAAAAGGTTTTTGAAGTCTCAGTTGATTCTGGATTATAAATTCTTGTAATTTCCAGGAAGTTTGCATTTCTTATGGCAGTTTTTGCTAGTGAATAAGTATAATTGTGTTAATTCCTAATATAATTTAAAAACAATTGAAACAATGACACATCATCTATGTAAGAATTTTTACAAGTGAATACGCTATGAAAAACTATTCAGATTATCTACACCGCACTGCACAGCATATTAACTAATAATATATACAGAGACATAAGTGGTGGCTCTGTAGGAAAAATTTACAGTATATTGGTTTAATTGCCTTTCTTAATATATATCTTAGTTTTCTCGTGTATAATGCTCCCAAGAAATAAAAAAAATATATATTTCTTGGAAGAAACCTTCAAGTAAGCCATTTTGTTTATTTTAAAAAGTCTTTATTTCTCATTCATTTTTCTTCTTTTTATTTTTTTGGAGAGGTTTTTGCTATAGGGTACGTGAGCACACCAGAAAGACAGAGAGAGACAGAGAGACAGAAAGTGAGAAATCATCCCCCAGTGGGGATGGCCACGTCACAATCCCTTCTCCTTCGTTCTCCTCTTGGGATCTTGGGCACACACGCACATGCGTCCTGTGTGAGTTTAAGCTGCCTGGTCTGAGACTCGAACTGTTGTCAACTACATGGGAGTCCAGCAACTGCTGGACATTACGCTAACTGCTGGTCCCAAGTAAGCCATTTTTAAAAGTAAGTTTCACTCATGTGAACATCTTTTTTCGTAAGTTTTTTCCTTGGGGCATGTGATCTCACAGAGAGGGACAGTGACAAGTGACAGGGAAAGTGAGAAATCACCCCCTGGAGGGATGACACTCCACAATCCCTTCTCCTTCCATGATTTGGGCATGCATGTACACATACCTGGCATAATTTTTCAAGTTGCCAGGTCTGGTACTCAAACCGTGGTTGGCCATGTGGTAGCCCAATGCCTAAACCACCATGCCATCTCCTGCCCCTGAACATCAGAACATCTTAAAGTTTTCAATTCAGAAAATTCTGACTCAAAGAATTAGTGATATATATGCATATTGTGATAGTGTTATACATGTATACATATATATATATGTGTGTGTGTTTGTGTGTGTGTAATTCCTTCCTAAACTGTAAAAGTTTCCTTTCAATTAATAAGTCAATTACTTAGGCAAAAAACATATAGTAGCAAAAAGTAATAATAAGTCATAAATATTAAATGATGCCATTTATCAATTGAGGTTTATTTAAACTATGCTGAAAGAAGTGTACTGTGTTTTTTGTTTTTGTTCCCCCCTCAGAGAAAGATAAAGTCACTTAATAAATTCTGTCTCTCATTATTAAATTACAACAATCAAGACTGTGCTAAGAAAGCATTAGTTAGCCAAGAGTCCCTGCTGATTAAATCTAAGATCCAAAGAAACAGATACAAAGAAATTAAAGAGATAAATCCGTAGGATGAGAAACAGTAGATATTAGAGACTGCATATTTTGAGAGGGCTGTTGAATCTTAGTCTCATGCATGCACTTAACATTAGGTTCAATGTGATATTCTATTCATGTTATGTGTATCAGAAGTAGATTCATGGAAACCAATAGTTAACGTAATGGCTATGTCGCTGGACTCCCACGTATCGACCGGGGTTCGTGTCTCGGACCCGGTAACTTAAAACTCACGCTGGCGCGTGTGCGTGCATGCCCAAGATCCCGAGAGGGGAATGGAGGAGAAGGGATTGCAGCGTGACCATTCCCTCTGTGGGGTGATTTCTCGCTTTCTGTCTCTATGTCTCTCTCTGTCTGTCTGGTGAGCGCACGCACCCTATAGCGAAAAACCTCTTCCCCCCCCAAAAAAAAAGAAAAAAGAAGTAGATTCATGAAAGTGACTAGATAAGAAAGATTCCTTAGACATGGGGGATGCTGCTTAGTTTTCAAGTGCATCTGCAGTAAGAGGGGCTTTTACTTATTATTTGAACATAATATCAGAATCTACCCAGAAGCATGAAAATTTTATAGATCATGCTTCAGAGTTGTAAAATATGGAAGATCTAGTTTTAATGTATATTTCCTAAGGACATGTAGTTTTTCATGAAATACACCTCTGTGGAGAGCCCTATAGGTAGTTGATTACTCACCAAGCTGTAATAAGAAATGAATGAAAAGGATGGGCATTCGTAGTAAGAATATTACAGAGATATTCCCTATAATGAAAGAGACATAGTTAATATAAATATATATATGTTTAATGCATCACCCATGTTCTTTCACATATGTGAACAGAGAGATACAGCAGCCTTTATATAAACACTACTACATATAATACTTAGAAGCTATACATTTTACCACCTTAACCCAACTAGAAAGAAAGAGGTATCTATAATTATTTTAAATTTTCTAACATAAAAATTTCTAAATACGTAAGTGGTCATTTAAATCTATATCATTAGTAAAGCAATTGTTTTCAAATATATCATTCTTCCAACTTATTGTATCACAGAATTGACTTACTGATATTCTTTTTTTTTTTTTTTAATTTTTTTTTGGAGAGGTTTTTACCAGAGGACACATGGGCTCACCAGAAAAACAGAGAGAGACAGAGAGATAGAAAGTGAGATTGTGGCCACACCACAATCCCTTCTCCTCCAGTCTCCTCTCAGGATCTGGGGCAAGCACACACACGCGCCCAGCTTGAGTTTAAGCCACTGGGTCTAGAACTCGAACCGTGGTCGACTACATGGGAGTCCAGCAACATAGCCATTATGCTAACTACAGGTCCCACTTACTGATAATCTGTAAGGTCCACTGATAAATAAAAATGGGCATGAATTAAAAGTTAAGTTTGATGGGGATTGCATCTCTCTAAATAATAGCTATAAAAACTGAATGAGTGAAAGATCATTTTCATAATGTTCCACGTAAGGTCGCTTTTTTTCAGAGAGAAATAAATTCAGGAATTAATATTGCCTTATTTAAGTTCGCATCATTGAGTATAACAACTACATCACTCTTAGTGTAGAGAGGGCCATTTATAATAAGGAGTTTTCCATAGTCCACTATATGTAACTATATATATTAATTAGAGCTGCACTAATTTGGCTTTATGATTATTTTTAAAATGCTGAAACTGAACATTAGTTTTAAAGTATAAATTTACTACATACATATTTGTTACATTTACAAGGATAAGTGCACCTCACTTAGAAGAATTAAGTATCCTTAATCTTTTCAGACACTATAAAAGCTACACACTTGGTAGCTGATAACGGGTGTATGTTTAGCTTAAGAGATTTATTAAAATTTTGTGTATGAACATGGCTCAGCCTTGGTGGTAAACATGTAGTGTTCTTACCTACAATGCCACAAAGTTCTTTGCATGACTTCAGTAATCATTGGAAATTTGCGAAGCACCGGTAAGAAGTACCTCTTTCCCAGTGTTACTGTAATGGTCCAGAACTACCCTAATAAAAAAAGACAATGCTAACTATGCATTGAAAGTTTGCTTGGGAGTGCTATGTGCTGAAAAGGCAGAGTAAGCTAAAATCAATCCCAGTGGAAGTGAGTGAGTAAAAATTATCATCTGCAACAAAATAATCAATAAGAACTGCAGTTCCAATCCATCATTTGCATAAAACTGGACCAATGGGTATGTAGAGTGGAAGCTAGTCTTCTCTAAAGAACCCTGGGACCAGCAGTTAGTATAATGGCTATGTTGCTGGACTCCCATGCAGTCCACCACGATTCGAGTCCCAGACCTGGTGGCTTAAACTCACGCTGGGCGCATGTGCTTGTGTGCCCAAGATCCCAAGAGGAGAAGGGAAGAGAAGGGATTGTGGCGGGGCCAGCCCTGGGAGTGGGTGATTTCTCACTTTCTGTCTCTCTGTCTCTGTCTTTCTGGTGAGTCCATGCGCCTAATAGCAAAAAACTCAAAAAAAAAAAATATATATATATATATATATATAAAGAACCCAGTCTTCTTACTACATTGAGGAGGCAGATTTGAGCTGTGAGCTGTGGCAGTTGCATTGCAACGGGCTTCTTTGCTATGAATTGTTAAACCATAGATATCCTGCAATAAACGCTTGCTTCAAGACCAAGTGGCGTGATGACTGGCTAGTTTGTGTGTACTAATGGATCTTGAGTGATCGCATTGTTTCTTTCTGAAAAGATTGAGAACAAATTTCCCTTTAAAGAAGTTTTTTTTTTCTTTTTTCTCTTTCTTTTCTTTCCTTTTATTTGTTTATTTTTTCTTTTTGAGATGAAAGAGAACTTTTGTTTATTTCATGCATGGAGCTGTCTACTCTAGGCCCTATTTCAACTTAGTTCTTAGTCCTTCCTTCATGGTCATAGGGAAGATACACACTGTAGATTATAGTTTGGTTTTTATCTAATTATTATTGCAAAAGATATTACAACCAAGTTGATAAGCTATCTGAGTAGCATCTGTAATTCAAAATAAGCCATAAAAGGAAATCACAGATTCAGTAAGAAGCAAATTCTTCAGCATTTTAAAGAACAAATAATAAAAGCTTCACAAATTCAACACAATAAAATAGATATATGTAATAGCACTATGGTACATGAAAGAATATAAATACCCAAGCAAAATACATATGGACAATAAAACAATTGAAATAAATGTGGTACGTAAAGTAGAGAATGTTTACTGATTAGAAACATTATAATATTGAAAATTTCAGATGCATAAAGAAAATATAAAATTAATAAATGTATATCATAAAAATGAAGAGAAATAAAATACAATGCAGAAATGTTAATATTTGGATCAGAGGATTTATAGAATGAGAGATATAAAAATATCAGAACTTAGAAATATTTAATTGGTGGTGTAGCTCAATGTTCCAAAATTTAAAAAAGAATACAAATATTCTTTCACATTCAAAGATTCCTTAAATTCCAAAAAGGAGAGAGAAATTTTATACATGGGTAGCAACAATAAATTTAAAACATACCAGTGACAAAAAGGAATTATAAGGGGCCTGGTCGTGGCACAGTGGTAATGCAACTGGACCCATTTGGAAAAGCTCTTTAAGTTTGTATTCCGGGACCTCCCTGAATAGAGTGATAACCTGTCCCCTTCTCATCAATTGGCTTTCTAAGACTGGCAGTGGAACACAGTGTGAGGAACCCGTTGGAGTCCCCTTCTCTTTCTCTCACAAAAGAAATAAATGAACTTTAGAAATAAATAAATGAAATTATAAGCTCCCCCCTTAAAAAGTGTATTTTCACTCAAAATAAATAAAAATTAGGTTAGAATATTTTTAGTGATAATACATCTAAATGAAAGTGAATTTTATAAATATTAGGAAGATAAAATATTAGTGAATGCTCATGAAAATATATGTTAAAAGTATTTTCAATCAAACGAAGTCCAGAATTCCTGATATAAATGAAGAAATATTTAAAAACAACTTTGGCTAGATACTTATACAAGAAGAGAAACAAATTTAGAAGTATTGCAAAAGACATAAAATAAAATTAAATACTTCTTTAAAATGTATTGTTATCTTAACAATAGCTGAGATCATAGAAAAAAGATTATATATCCAAAATAACCAAGCATAAGATTCTAATAAATACCAAACTATATCAGGGGCAGGGGGGAAAACAAAAAATGTGAGAGCATTTAATTAATTTCTTATCTGGTGTGCAGAAAGATTTAGGTATAAATTTTGAAATATGGGATACAATTGGCATTTCTTATTTACGTTAAAAGTTCATATACTCTAATCCAACAATTCTTTATCTGGATGTATGTACCTTGTAAAGCTGCTTGCATTCACCAGGAAGCCTGTAAGAGCATAGTTTTGTTAATACTGTTCAGAATAGCAAAAAAAAAAAAAAAAAAAAAGAAAATACAGTATAAATGATAGAAAATTATATAAAAACATTCTATTTTATTCATACAATTGAAAATGATAAAGCTGTGAAAATAAATGCAAAATAAATAGTACATTCAAAAATGTTGCTAAGTCTTATTGACATAATATTGAGAGAAAAATAACAAGTTGTAAGAATATGTTTAAAATAATTTCATTTAAAAACTTGCAAAACAAAATAATATATTGTTTAGCAATATAAATATAATTAACATAATTAGTGAATAGGATTATTACTGAGATATGAGGAAGGGAGATAAATTTGCTCCTCTAACCAGAGGGGACACTTAACAGAAACGATATGTCTATTTCTTGGAATACGTGATCTTTTATAAATCAAATGATTCAACTATGATAAATATGTTTTAAATAGATTCAACAACAATCTGCAGAGGAATAGTCCTTAGAGATTCAATCAAAATAAGAGGAAAACAAGAAAAATATCACAATCTTTTGAAGTCCTACTTTATTATTGAAGGTGAGCTCAGTAGATAACAGTTTATTTTATTTTTTCCATTTACGAAGTATAGGCTATATTTGTTTATAGTCACATTTAATTGACTGAATCAATATGATTCATGACCACAAAGTATTTCCTTTTTACTCCATTCTGAGTTGAGGATCTGGGACTCAGATTGGCAAGGATGCTGCTTTAGACACATTCACAGGTTTACAAGTTCTTTGCTGAGTTATCATCACCAGATCATTCATCTACAATATAGTTATACTTTTTTTTCCAGGCAGATCTGCTGAATAATGCTAATGTACTCCCTATATATATTATACTTACTCCTGGTTCTGCTGCTGATATTATCACTAAAGCTACTATTGTTTGCATGGCTTTTGAAAGGGTGTTGTCTTATTTCCTGACAAAATACTCTAGAACATTTGTAAGTTAAAACATAACAATTAAGGGACCAGCAGTTAGCATAATGGCTATGTCGGTGAACTCCCATATAGCCGATCGCGTTTCGAATCCTGGACTGGTGATTTGGACTCACGGCGGGCGTGTGTGCATGCATGCCCAAGATCCCAAGAGGAGAATAAAGGAGAAGGGATTGCAGCATGGTCATACCCCCTGGGGGGTGATTTCTTGCTTTCTGTCTCTCTGTCTTTCTGGTGAGCACACGCGCCCTATAGCAAAAACCTCTCACAAAAAAGAAAAGAAAAGAAAAGAAAATTAACACATAAAATAATCTTTTAAGTTAATGTTAAAGACAAATTGAGTTTTCGATCTAAGGTAGATACAAACATTTGTTTTCTTTCAAAAGCATCGGTGAGAGGTTAAGGTTCTCAGGAAACTTAATCTTTAACTTAATAATAAAAATTACAGAGAATAATTCCCAAGAAATTCTTATATTCTTGGAAATCTAGAATGTCATGTGCTTTCATTGGACTCTATTCAGACTCATGAAAACCTGAAAAGTCCCTAAGGTCTCACCTCTCACAGGCTGAGCTCTGTAAAATTAGAAAGTGGAATGAAGAGTTGTGAACTGATTGGCTGAATATGGATAATGTGCCTGAATGTATACAACAAACTTCTAATTTCTGGGAGACTTATTAGGACCAGCCATTTAATGAAATTTGTTTCATCAGTAACTAGCTAGTGTACTAATTGAGGAGAAACTTTACAGGCACTACATGTCATATAATACAGCCATGAGGGAATCCATAAAGTCATTACATAAACTGAACAAGGAAAAACATAAACAGAAAATTCAGCAATGAGGTATAATTTGATTTCCAAAGATCAATAATATAGTCACATTGTATTATTTAAATGTCCTATTATTGTGGGGGCACTATAAAGAAATAGGGAATTCATCATAAACATAAAACAAGAAAAAAGGAAAAGTATTAATATAATTTGTTTCTAAGTAAGTATAGGTATTGGACTTATACCAGACTTTAAATCACCTGCTTAAATATGATTAAATAACCAAAAGAAACCATCTCTGGAGAGCTAAGGGAAAGAAAATAACGTTTCACAAAATAGAGAACATAACTAAAGAGAAAGACATTATCAGAGGAGCACAATAGAAATTCTGTAATTAAAAATAGAATAAATAAAATTGAAAAACAGAGAAAGTAAAGTTAATATATTTAAAAAAAATAAGCCAATTGAGATTATCCAGTATAAGGAGCAGAAAAGAAAAAAAAGTATAAAGATAGAGGAAAAGATCAACTGAAATACCAAAAAGTATACTAACCTATACCAAATGGGAGTCCCAGGAGAGGAAATAATGATAGAATATTGAAAAATATAAATGCCATATACTCCAATATTTTACAGAAGATAGTAATTTACATGTTCATAGCTCAATAAATTCAAAATAGAAGAGTGTAAAAGAAATCCATACTGAGACACATGTAATCAAACTGTCAAAGAAAAAAAAAAAACAACTATCAAAAACCAAGATCAAGGACAGTCTTGAAATCAGGAGGAAAGAGGCAACCTGTTATCTACAAGGCTTCCTAAAAAAGATTAACATGTGCTTTCTCATCGGAGAACGAAGAGGCAGAAAGCAGTAAAAGGCTTTTTCAAAGGCTTGAAAAATAAGACAAAACAACACAAATAAAAATTACCAGTACAAAAAAAAAAAAAAAAACAGAAAGAGAAACATATGAAAATGAAAGTAAAGTATCCCTTAAGTCTTCCCTATAGAGGAGAGGGAGTACTGAAGTAGAAAATAAACATTTAAAATAGTAAGTGGATCCTTGGTACCCCTATTTCAATAGTAAATAAATAGAAGATTGATAAGGAAATGCCTCTCTTAAAAAATGTTACAAAACAACCTAATCTAACGGGACACTATCCAATCCAAGAAAAGAAGAATACATATACATGCTTAGGTTCGCGGGAAACATCCTCTAAGATGGTCTATATTGTAGTACAGTGAAGCAAGTATCAACAAATATAAAGGAAAAAATCATATAAATTATGTTATCTGACTCTAACTTAAATTGGAAATCAATAATAAGGAGATCTGGGAAATCCTCAGTTATGTACAAATTAAACTGAGCTTCCCTAAATAACACTTTTTAAAAATATTTTTATTTTATTTGTGCTAGAGAACATAGACATATACATGTTTGGCCATCCCCAGCCCTCTAGGTTCTTAGGATTCTGAATGCTGACACATACATCTGGCATGATTTGAAACTGCACTAGGGATCTGAACCCAAGATCAAGTGGTTTCCAGTATTGCAACCCCATTTGCTACCCACTGCACCAGCAGCCTGGTCTACTAAACAATTTATCACTGAACAAATAACAAGGGGTTTTAGAAAACACTAAAAAATTAGTGAAAATGAAAACACAACATAGCAGAAATTGCATGACTCAATCTATGCAGTTTTAGTAGGAAAATGTATAGCTAAAATCAACCGAAGATCTTCTCCAAGACACATTACAGACAGATTGACCAAAACCACAGACAAAGACAAGGTAATTAAGATTGGCGAGAGAGAAATGTCAAGTTATTTACAAAAGCTATCCCATCAGGCTAACAGCGGATCTCTCAACAGAAACAATAAATGCAAGCAAGGAAAGAATGGGGAAATATATTCAAAGTGTTAAGGGAAAAGCAATTTCAACCAAAAATACAGTACCCAGAAAGATTTTCCTTCATATGGAAAGAAAAGACAAGAACATTCTCATATAAACAGAACCTGAAAGGATTTACCAACACCAGACCAGAACTCCAAGAAGTTCTCAAGGGAGTGCTATACCAGGAAAATTGAATGCAGACACACGGAAATAAGAGTTCAAAAACTAAGACAATGGCCAACTTAATTGTAGGAACAAGTTTGGAGTTGAATATTATATCCTAGAATTAATTAGGAAGATCAAAGCACAACAGAAGATAAATTAAGTACATGAGACTAAACTGGTGAAACAGAATTTTATGACTTTTTACTAAAACATTGATAATTTTCTCCTATGCTTTGTTTTCCTGTTTTAAGGATTTTTGTCCTGTCCTGTGCTGCCAATAGGTTCATGTTTCTACTATTTGGACAGAAGCCTAACCTGTTTCCTGGCTTTAAGTTTTAAGCAACATTCCTTAGCATTTATTTGATTTATTAAAGGTAAAACTGCTTTTCTTGAAATTAAAAAAATAACTATTTGATGATTGTAGTAAGCTATATAGCATCAGCTAGGTGCAACCTTACAGTATATTCATTCTATTCAGTTTCAGGCCTAAAGTCAGGTATGTATTCATAGATATGTATATACCAGCTGAACTTGCTATTGAAAATAGTTAGATTTTTTAAGAAATGTGGGGGGAAAAAGGAATGGAAAACAACTGTAGCCAGCTGAGATAGTGTAGGAGGAGGGTGGGAAATGGCAGAGGGTGAGAAACAGGTGTAAAATACATATATACACATATATATATACGAAACTAGAAATGGAAAATTATTGATTATAATATATATGATTAAGTCAATATGCAGTATATTCTGGATGGGAAATTACATTTTTTTTATTATCATCATATTCTTCTTTATATTACATTGAATTACATATAACTTTACAGTGTATTACATTGCTTTTTCAAAAGGGAATGCCATGCATGTCAGTCAGTACAGAGATATTAATCTCCCCACTTTAACATTCAATATCTTTTCTATGTTTTTCCCAATCATTATTATTATTATTCTAATTATTTTTTAAAACAGTCAATTGCTATTTCTCATTGTGACAATTCTCAGGGAATGAATGCAAATTAGTTAATTAATTAAAAAATGTGTCAGAAGAAAATTACAGGGCACTTGTAACTAGATTCTAGCTTTGTCTGTATTTTCAGTTTAAGGCATTTTGTGAATTGTTAAAATATGGGAAAAAGGTTTAGTATCGAAGGGAGAGAAGGGAAAGGGGAAGGAAAAAAACAGGTAAAAATATGCTTAATTGAAAAATAAACGAGAAGCTATTTGCTGATAAGTTATAGAATAATATCTTTGGCTTGACTGACATGCATAGTGTTTGTGCTGCAAAAAGAACTGTACATTAAGATGTAATTAAACGTAAATAAATATTTTTTTTTAAAATCACTAATTAATAGTTCATATAGCTTAAGAAGCTCTTAGAAAAACAAAATAATCTCAATTCTAGCAGAAAGTAAGAATTAATAGAGCAAAAATAAATGAAATAAAACAAAAGAACAATAGGTAACTAAACTAAAAGTTGGCTCTTTTAAAACTATTAATATAAAAAATAGACAAATATTTATCTCTATTGAAAAGTAAAAAAGAGAGAAGAATCCATTTAAAATCAGAGATGGAAGACAGAAATTACTAAAACAACTCACAGAAGAAAAAAAGATATGTTTATACTATAAAGAAATGATATGACAACAGATTAGATAATCTAGAAGAAATGAACATATTTCTAGAAAGATCCAAACTCCTGAAACAAAATCAGGGAGAAATAGAAAATCTGAATAGACCTATAACAAGTAATGTGAATAATAAATAACCAACCTTATTTTTTTCAAATCAAAGGTTTTAATCAGTGATGAACTTAAAATAAAGAGAATATTAGCTAATTTTATTCATTTATGAGGATAGCAGGAAAAAAAAATTCAAAAGAATGGTAATTGTGTGCATGTTCTCAAGATCAGACCTAAGGGTAAATTACCTTAGTGCTAATTTTTCTCTAGTGCAAACTGGTCATTTGTCCTTTTATAATAATGTCCACTCAGAATTTGGTAAATTATGTATAATATTTATAATACAAAGTAAAGCAAAATAAACCATGGCTTCCAAAGACAAGTTTGTATTGAGAAACAAAGTTTCCTTTTAATAATTATGCAAAATTCTAGGATGGCAAATTCTCTTCTGATTCCTGAGATTGTGTGCCTTTTAAGAGTTCTGAATCTTCTCTTCTCTTTAGGGCACTGTGATGGTATTTTTTAACACTCCCCGTTGTTCTTAATTGAAGAAAGCCTCCTGTGCATATATTTAGTCTGCTGCTTCATGCATGTTTGGCTTAATAGAGAAACTTCAGGGTAATAGAGTAACTACTGGATACTCTTTAAAGAGAGAGGTTGCCTCTGATTCTTGTCTAGCATCAAAACAAACAAACAAACAAAAAAACCACTAGAATGAGCTACACAGTTTTCCTATCCAACATAAACCATCTATTGATCTGGGGACTCTGAAAAACAAAATGCTTCTACAGAGATGCTATACCCTAGGTTGATTCTATGTCAACCCTGAGGGAGGAGCAACAAGTGGTCACCCAGAAAGACTGAGCAATTATACAGGATGAGGAAAAGTTCATGAATGTCCATTTATTTAGCATTTACCTTATGCTTTATTACTTTTGGCATTATAATTACCATGAAAAATATCTGAGCTTTTATACTGCAAATTTCCTACTTTTGATAGTATTGCCACCCTTTCTCCTCAAAAAATATTATAAAAGGAATTTTTCCACAGTGTAATCAATAGAAAGAACACTTGTTTTTTTAAAAGAGAGATTTTTTTTTTCTATAGGGTGTGTGCGCTCACCAGAGACACAGAGAGATAAAGTGAGAAATCACCCCTCAGGGAGGATGACCATGCCACAATCCCTTGTTCTCTATTCTCTTCTTGGGATTTTGGGTGTGGATGTACATGTGCCTGGTGTGTTTTCAGTCTCTGGGTCTGGGACTCAAACCATAGACAGCCATGTGGGAATACAACACTTTAACCGCTATGCCACCTGCTGGCCCCATAAACAACAATTTTCTTTATTTATTTTTTTGAGAGGTTTTTGCTATAGGGTGCATACACTAACCAGAAAGAGAGAGAGAGATAAAGGGACAGAAAGCGAGAAATTCCCTTCCAAGGAGGATGGCCACGCCGCAATCCCTTCTCCTACATTCTCCTCTCGGGATCTTGGGCAGGTACACGCGCCCAGTGTGAGTTTTAAGCCACTGGTTCCGGGACTCGAACCGCAGTCAACTACATGGGAGTCCAGCAACATAGCCATTACACTAACTGCTGATCCCACAACAATTTTCTAATCTAAATAATGGCTACCCTCAACTGCTCCTAATTTATTCATTAATGAATATTTATGAACCACTTATTATTGGTTTGTCAGTGAAGTCACAACACATTTTTGCATAGAAAAATATGTCGTGACTTTCCCAACAACCTAATACATGCCATGTTCTGGATGCTTGATTGAATCGAAAGTCCCTTCCCCAGTGGATTCTCATGTCACGTTTCCCTCACAAACTTATCAATTCTTAAGTACCTTCCATTAGACTGACGCTTTCAAGTACTTTCACATGTTTCACATGTTAAGTATTCACATTTAATCCTCATAAAAAAGCATGAGCCTGAACATGACCTGATTATCTATATTCATATATAAGTATATATTTTTAAATTTACATTTAGTCACTGTATATCTTTACAGCGTACAACATTTTTTTCCATCATGAATCCAGTGCATATTACGCAAGTCAAAGACATCACCATGTGAATTTATCATCAGCCAGTAACTTTTATCTGCAGATAACTTTTGATTTTTATGTCTATTAGCTGTGTGATGATATTTTTAAAAATAAGAATATTGAGGTTCAGGGATGTTATGTAACTGGCCCCACACACAGCGGTTGTAAAAGGCAGGGCAGGGATGCAGAACTTCAAAGGCTGTGCTTTCCCATTCAATCACCATGTCTCTGGGTTGTCCCTGACCTTAGCTAGTTGAGTATGTGCAATGACATTTGCCCTGCCTCACTGCTACTACTGCTAATGCTACTGTGACACAATTGTTTTCATTAATAAAAACTCAGAACCAAATGACTTCACTGGTGAATTTAACCAGAATATCTGAAAAAAATTTAACAGAATCCTTTTCCAAAAGAGGAAAAAAAAAAAAAAAAAAAAAAAAAAAAAAAAAAAAAACAGAATAGGAAAGAACACTTTTCAACTCTTTCCATGAAGTCAGTATTACACTGACACCAGAAACAAAGAAAGACATTACAAAAGAGGAAACATCAGACCAGTATCTTACATTAATACAGATGCAGAAACCTTTAGGCTGGTTGCAGTGGTAATGTGCTGTTCAAGAGAAGCTGGATCCATATTGAAGTTGGCAGGCTTAGTTCTCCAATCAGCCAGCACATAGCAGACATGCATTCATGATGCTGGCAAGATTGCGGTGTGAGACCCTGTGGAACATACTTGTTTCTCTTGGTCTCTCGTACATTTTTAAAAATCATCAATTAGAATAAAAAAATAGTTAACAAAATACTAGTCAACAAAATTCAGCAACATATTATGGCCCAAACAACATGACTATGTTGGATTTGTCCCAGGAGTAGACAATTAGTTGAACATATAAGAACCGACTGAAGCAATGCATCATATTAGTAAGATAATGAGAGGAATAAAAACCTCATAACTATCTCAACAGTTACATCGAAAAAACATTGGACTAAATCTAGTACTACTCCATAACAAAAATACTCAACAACTAAGAATGAAAAGGCATGTCTCAATGATGAAAGAACTGAAAGTTTTCCTTCTAAGATCAAGAAGACAAGTATGCCTTCACTCGTTCTATTCAACATTGTACTGAAGATTCCAGTCAAGTCAATTAAACAAGAAAAATAAGTAGCAATTATCCAGATAGAAAAAGAAGAAATAAACTATCACCATTTGCACATGCCAAGAAATCCACTTAAAACAGTTATTAGAAATAGAAAACAAAGTCGGCAACATTGTTTATACAAGGTCACACATCAGTAATGAAATAAAAAGCGAAACTACAACTTCCTTTACAGTAGGCTAAAAAAAGTAAGTTCTTAGAAGTAAATTTAACAAAACATGCAACACGTACATTAAAACCAGAAAATGCTGTTAAAGAAATGAAAGGAGGTTTGAATAAATACAAAAGACCTTTATTTATGGATTAGAAATTTAATATTATTAATATTCCACAATTAATCGACAGACTCAGTACAATCTCTTGCAAAATGCCTGATAAAATTTTGGTGTACATTGATAAACTGATCTTTTAAAAAGTATATGAAATCACAAGAGATGTAGAATAACCCTTACCAGAAAAAATTTTTCAAAAAGAAAAAAGGAGGAATATGCTCATATTTTCAAATTCAGAACTCATTACAAATTTATACTAATCCGGACTATGTGATACCAAGATAAGAGTAGATGTAAGTGGCCAATAAGTAAATAAGGAGAAATGCTGAGTACAATTGTTCATTAAGAAAATAGAAATAAAAAACAATGAAATAACACTGCACCCTAGCAGGATAGCTATAATAAAGATGGGCAATTAACAAGTGCTAACAAGAATATAGAGAATTTGGAATCTTCATATACTGGAGTTATAAATGTAAAATCTTGCTGTTGCATTTGAAATCAATTCTGTATTTCCATAAAGTTAAACACAGAGTTATCAAAATTCAGCAATTGTATATGGACTTCTAGTTACATGTACAAAAGATTTAAAAACAGATTTTCACACAAAAGTGTGTCTCTAAATGCTCATAGCAGCTTTTTTAGTAACAACAATAAAAACTTAAAATAACCCAAATGTAAATCAATTGATGAATATAGATGCAAAATATAGCATATCTATAAAATATAAATATATAATGGAATATTATTTAGCTCTGAAAAACAATTACCTATAAATGTTTAAAAATAAATGAGCTTTGAAAATATACTAAGTGAAATTATCTAGCTAAAAAGGTCACATATTTCACAAGTCAATCATTATAAGTATCTAGAATTGGCAACTGTATTAAAACAGAAAGCAGTTTAGTCATGTTTAGGGGAAGGTGGGAGGGAGATATGAGATGTTACAGGATGGCATGGGATGATTATATTCTGGAATTAGTAGTGGTATTGGCAACACATTTTGAAGATAAAAAAAACACACACTTATTTGCACATTTTAGGGTTTTTTTTTTTGTATGTGAACTTTATCTCAGTAAGTAAAACCTTGAGACTATGTAAAGGTATTCTTTTAAACTACCTTGTTCAGTAAGCTATTTGAATGGAACATGAAATGTTCTATTCTCTAAGGATGTTTATTGCAAAAAAAAAATAAATTAGTAGCTATTAGCACTTATATCTAATAATAATGCAAGTAATTAACCATTGTTTAGGTCCTTTGCTAGAAAGGAATTTCTAAAATTGTATGGAAAAATAAAATTAAAGTACAAGTTTGTTTTAGTTCAAAATATTTTGAAATCCACACTAAAGTTTTTCATAATAAGCATTTTCCATAAACATTTTGAAGACTCCTTATACTGTTGTGGTGAAAGAATGACAAGAATAAAAACTTGGGAAGAAGAAAGCAGATAGTACAATAGAAACTCATCTGGGTGACATGGGCTGGTTCTAGGTTTGTGTCCTGAGACATCTCTGTGAACCGTAGGTGAACACACTTGTACCTATAATCTGGACTGAAGCTGCTGTGAATCGTGGCATGAAGACATTGCTGACATTATGGGGGTGTCTCTTTCTCTCTCTCTCTCAGACAAAAATTAACAAACAAACTTCTCTTAAATGATAAGAAATTTAATTTAAAAACTTCATATATATGTGTGTGTGTGTGTGTGTGTGTGTGTGTGTGTGTGTGTATATAGTTGTCTCAGTGTTCTAGTGGTTAAGGCAGCTGAAATCAAATGGCAGCTGTCTGGAGTCCCAGATCTGACTGCTTGCAAAACACTCTGATATACCCAAAATCCCAAAGGGAGAGAGAGATGGAGGAGAAGTTGTAGCATGACCGTGCACCATTGTGGGGGGCTTTCTTCCTCTCCTTCTCTCTCTGTCTCTCTGGAGAGTGCATGTGCTCTTTAGGGGAAAACAAAAACAAAAACTTCTTTTTGAACAATTTGTAAATTAATAAAGACAAATAAATTACTAAATTACCCCTAAAAAATATGCAACTTGCCCAAACATCAAACCCGACTTTCTTTTCTTTTGTTTTTCTTTGATATTGCCTTTTTAAATGTCATTCCTCCCCCATAATATTTAGTATATTTAATATTTAATATATTTCCCATAATAATAATTAGAATTCTCAAGGGAATATAGTAAGGAGTTATATTTATGGTGATAAAATGAACTATTTTAAATGCTTAAATATGTAGTCGAACTTCTTCAAGCAATGCTGAAAATGATTGGATATTTAATACCACTATATCATGTATCCATATATACATCTTATTTAACACTAAAAAAATTCAAACTAAATAAAGATAAATGATTGCTAACCTTTTCTTTAAGGTAGTTCTAATATCATGCACAATGGTTGAAATGAGTATTCAATATGATTAGAATGAATTGTACTAGCCCTTAGATAAAAACATGTAAATATTCATAAGAACTCATAATAAGATGAAAGATAGTTTGAGAAATAGAACATATGCACTTTAAAATACTTTAAATTTAAGAAATGTCTCATAAAAATAGTGATTTAAAATAAAATATTTAATCATTTTATTTTAAAATGTATACTGATGCAATAAATAACTTTAACTGTAGATTCAAATTTTTACCTGTCATTCTTAAATATGCCAAATGCTATAGATAGGGATATAGAAATATAGAGTAGAATAAAAACAAAAACAAAACAAAACAAACTTTTAAATTAAACCAAGAGGCTTTGATTTTGTTATTTTTTCATTTTCTTTTCCCCCATTACAGGGACTCACACTATGGGGATGAAATAAAACTCTGGAAAAGAACTCTTATGTTATAACTTATAGTATTCTTATTTTTAATTATTATGGAGGGCTAATACTGATGTTAAGTTTCCTTGTAGGAAACTATGTTGAATTATTTGATTATCTGAGCCTATTTTGTATGACAACAGATGTCAGATTGAAAGAGGAGAATATTTCTATTTTGTTCTGGATTGCATAGTCTACATTTTCTCTGTATCTTCTTGCATAGTTCTGTCAGATCTATACTTTGAAAAAATAAATACTTTTTTTCTTAATTTTAAATTGTCATATCTTAATAAGAAGTCTGGATTGAATATAACAACAGTAACAGGGGTTTTTAGATTGTATCTTTTAAAGATTAAATTCAAACTTGTTGTACACCCAGGGCCACTCATCTCCCATTTACAGTTTCTGAGACATTCATCAGTTTTCTAACTTCCTATATGAGGAAAAGTATGAGAAAATTTTAGTATTGAAGTTATGTTCTATTTGGGAAAGACTTGTTAATTTTACAAGGAAAGAAACAAAGAGTGGATACAATACAAAAAGTAAAAAATATCAGGAATTACAGTCCTGACCTATCTATTCATATACTTTTATGTTTATACCTAAGGGCCCCCAACTATAGTATAAATCCCGGAACATTCTGATTAATGAACTAGTGTGTTGTTTGGGACATAAACCAGTAACATTAATAGGCAAACACTGACACATTAGCATTCAATAATATCTTCAGAGCAGGAGAAAACTAATAAACAAAGAAGTATGCAGGAAGAAGATAAAAGACAGCATGCATTGAAATGATGCTTTTTAAATCATTTGGAGACTTTTCTACCTAATTCTTGCTTTTTGTAATAAAATCGAGAAACTTCTGTAACTCACTGCAAAGGAGCAAAAGTTACATTGCACAGAGTTGTTTCAAATTTCAATTGCCTACAGCAAGGTTTTGGAAGCTACTAAAATTGTTTTATGGAACATAAGAAAGTGGTTTCCCCGTTACTAATAAATGTCATTCTTACAACCTCACTAATCAAACCTCATCTTCTCAGGAAGAAACTAAATTTTATGCAACTACAACTTGCCCCACATTTTTCTCATGTCAGAACATAGTAGCAAAATATATGTACTAAGTGTGATTGCATTATATGCATTTTTATTACATCTAGAGCTTTTTGATAGACATTTTCAATTGTCTCATTTAATCATGTCTCATTTTTCAATGATCTCAGAAAATCGTTATATTTTCTGAGCCTTTTTACATCCTCTTGTTTAATACGTGGCTTGTAATAAAATCTTTACATCCTTTCTTGATCCTTCTTTTGTACCTGGATTGTATAGATGCTTGCAGATGACTTCCTCTTTGTTACAAGTGGGGCTTTCCTTTCAGATTCAGTATTTGCGACAGAGTCCCTTCTATAATTCTACTACATCAGAATGGCACACTTCATCCAATCTGCAAAGAGTTATGCTTGCACTGGTATGGTGTGTGGTATAGTGCCTTGAAAGAAACCAGTGTAGTCTCAGCTATGCTTTGGCTTTGCTTTGTCAAAGCTCTTTAATCTGTGAATGAAAGGGTATTTTCACAAGCTAGCACTGCAAATGAAAGAGAGAGACTATGGTGGGGGTGGAGCCTGTGACAGAGAATGCATGTTTCACCAATAGGAAGCTCATTCTGCTATCTTGTGTTTGTTTTGTGATTTGCTATAGGATCTTTGCACACATGGGAGACAGTGAGAAAAAGACAGAGAGAGAGAGAGAGAAATCACTTCCTAGGAGTGATGACCACATTGCAATCACTTCACTCTCCTCTCAAGATTTTGGGCACACACACTCGCACATATGCCTGGCCTGTTTTTCAAACCTCCAGATCCAGGACTTGAACTGCATAGTTGGCCATGTAGGTCTAGCTTCTTAACCTCCCTGCCACCTGTTGGCCCTTTTTAACTTTGAAATAATGTTTTGGATGAACAAAGTATATAAGTAGAACAGATTTAGCATGTAGCTCCTGTTTGCTTTTTCTCCTCTAATCTGTATTGAACAGCTTCTATTTTATCAATCCTGACAATCCTTTATAATAGTACACCCACATTCTCCTGGGTGACCCTTCCAAAGGTAACAAGTCTATTGTATCCAATATCATAATGTAAAATATATGACTGAACATGGTACTATAGGTATGGGTCAAAGTCTACCATGCTCTGCTGAAGGGTCAATATATTTGTAAATTCTCATCTTTACCTTAATAAACTCTCTCATTTCATGGTTTCTACTGATGGATATACTTGACTGTTAATGCACAAATGATTTTAAAATTACTTACATTAAAAAAATTAGCACTTTGGGAACATGAACCACAATTATGCTTTAGCTACATTCACCCTGTGACACAACTCTTATAATTTGCATGCTATATGGACCACAGTTTGAGAAGAAGTTTACATCTTCAATATTATATTGTTTTCACCACCATGCATTCCATAATACATAAAATCATGTAAAAGTTGCATTAAATCACAGAAAGACGCAATATATATTTTGAGATAGTGGACAAAAAAATCTGTGTAACCAAGTGAGTAGTAATTTGTCTATATTATAGAGAAATTACTTGTCTTTCAGAATGTGGAGTTCTCAAGACAATCCAACAGTCAAAGACAGAACAGGGGATAATTGTCATTTGCTCCCAGAAAACACGAGCAATATTTACTTATTGACCCACCCCTTTATTTGTGGAGTAGAACAGTAATAATTATTTGTGTAAAATTCCATTTGTTTCCATGATGCTCAACTCTGCCAATAGTATGAAAACCAAATCACTGGTGTAATGTTTTCCTTGGCATTTTGTTTCTGACTACTTTAAGAATCCCTGAAATGGTGACCATGTGCAAAGAATTTCAAATGATGCTCTCATTATGACTTTAGAAAGAATAAAAATGTTTCTCATTACTATGAATTTCACTCAAACTTATTTTGGTTTTAAATGGCTTGTTTAGAGCCAATAACCTGAGGAAAAATAGTGATTTGAAGACATAGCGTCATGTATCTGATTCAGTTCATTCAGAGAGAATTAATCATTTTGACTATGGCAATGACACTTTCACCTATTCCATAGCACTTTCCTTTCAGAGCTTCTATTCATGAGGTAATTAACCTTGTATAGGAGTTTTACTAAAGTATAGCTAATTTTATACCTATTTTAAACAGCATTTGCCACCTAGGAACACTCTATTTTATTTATTTTTTTAATCTTTAGAGAAATTTTTGCCATAAGGCACATATGCTTGCTTGTCAGAGTGACAGAGAGACAAAAGATGAGAAATCACTTCCCATGGGGGGGTGGGGGAGAGTTGGGGAGGAGATGGTCACGCTACAATTTCTTCTTCTCCATCCTCTTTTCAGGATTTTGGGCATGCATGTGCATCCACACAATGTGACTTTCAAGCCTCCAGTTTCAGGATTTGAACCACGTTGGAGCACATGGTAGTCCAGCAACGTAACCACTCCGCCATCTGCTGGTAACAGAGCTCTCATTCTTAGCATGGTTTTAGTGTCATCTTGGCTCCATTTCTTTTTTCTTTTTCTTTTTTTTCCTTTTTAAGCAAATGTACTTCATCATTATTATTATTATTTTTAGGATTTTGCCATAGGGCACATGTACTTGCCAGAGAGACAGAGAGAGAGAAAGTGAGAAATCATCATGGATGATCATGCTGCAATCTCTTCATCCTTCTCCTCTTGGGATTTTGGGCATAGATATACATGCATCCAGTGTGATTTTCAAGGTTTTGGGTCCAGGACTCAAACTGCAGTTGGCCTTATGAAAGTCCAGCACTTTAACCACTACACCACTTGCTGGCCTCACCATCTTGATTGGTTGATTTATTCTTTTTTTTTTTTTTTTTTTTTTTTTTCCTGGGATGGTTGATTCTTTCTATTTAGAATACAAAATCCCCTTTTTTTGTGAAGCCTCTCATGTTGTGCCTTTGAAGAATACAAGCAGAATACATCTATTATTTAGTCCACAGTGAACCAAAATAAAACAAAATGAATCCAAAGGGCATGTGTATTTTACTGAGCTTGTAGATTCACCATTTCATCAGTGGCTGTGGGGTAGGATTTTGTCTGGGAAGGATTTTAAGGACAATCTGACAATCGAGACGGCAGGTAGGAAATGTACATGCTAATTTAATGTAAGGAGTTATTTCAGGTTTTAAATTTACACTATCTAGAATGTGGTTCAGACTACGGGATTTTAAAATTACTTTTAAGTTTATATTATTTCAATTGATCATCCGCGAATACGGCAATAGGTGTAATCTCATTCCTGACAAAAGATTTTACATTGCTATAACTTCATAAATTTGCTACTCTTGTCTTTCAAATATTCTCATTCTGAGGATATAAAAAGCATATACACGTTAGGTTGGTATACGTAAGATTCAGTCCTTGGAATTCTTAGCCTGAGCTGACAATTTGTCTAGTTTTTAATCTATTAATAAGCTTAATTTTGCTGTTATTTCAGTAACTAAAAAATAGAGTAGCAGATTTGTATAAACCAGTTTAACTGGTAATTATTAGTGAAGTAAGCTAAATTATAATAAAATATTTGTGGAATTAAAAATAATTGAAATGAATTTTGAAAGGAGCAACTCTGCATAATGTCAATTTATCTTCTGTTTCAAATAGTCATATGTATCAATACGTGCATAAGCATAAATTAATACACTAGCTTGAAAAATGAATACTTTGGTAGCATATTATAGAAAAACACCAATGACATTCTAGAACTAAATAAAAAGCAATAAATAGTCTTTGGTATAATATTCTATAAATGCATCTATTATCTGTGGGAGCCATATTAGAATTGAACTGAAATGAATAATATTATTGATATAAAATTAAGCCAGCCATATAGGCTCCTGAGGGTAGAAGAAATATTATTTTATGTAAGCTCTCAATCAGGGACAAATATTACAAACAAAAATGTACTATAAAATAAATTAAATATGAACAGTAATACAGTTACATTGAATCATAGAATTGAATGAAAAAGTTATGTTCTTTTTGCAAAACTCCTATTTTACATGGTAGAGTATTCTAGAATTCTATTTAAAATATATTTATTTGTCTCACTTAATGAGATGGAAAACTAGAGCTTACACACACTTGCCAATTTTCCTAAGCTATATTGTTCTATAGGATTAAAAACAAAGCAAACTAAATACATGCATTCTGGAGCTGAACCACTTAAAAACTATGTTGATCTAAATTTTTTCTGTTAGACTATAATGAATATTATGACTATAAATATCATCTGAAAATTAAAAACACCCTAAAGCATCACCAACAATAGAATGCTTCAGAATGAAGTACAATGAATTATACTAGGATGTGAGCACTTGCACAAAAATAACTGGTTTTTTTCTGAAGAGGATTTTGTCATAAGGTGCATGAGCTCGCCAGAGAGAGACTGAGAGGCAGTGTAAGGGAAAATGAGAAATCATCCCCCCACCCCCGAGAGATAGTCATACCCTAATCCTTTCTTCTCTATTATCCTCCCTGGATCTCGGGAAGGAACACACCCACACCCAAGCCTGGAGTGATTTTCAAGCCACTGGGTCCAGGACTTGAACTACAGTCAGCCATGTAGGAGTCCAGCCATGTAACCACTATGCCATCTGCTAGCCTCAACTCAAAAATAACTTCAGTAATATCATTGAAGATATTCTTATTAGGATCCTACTATGTTAATAATTTTAATAAGTAATGTGACATAGTGTTACATACCCTATTTATAATATAAAATATGTGTCTTTTTAAATGTAGATTTTATAACGAATCCAAAAAATCTATACCCGATTAGACAAAAGGTTGCATATGGAGGCAAAAATATTCAGAGAATGGTATAAGGAAGGCAAAATGCATTAATTTCTAATTTCAAATTGACCTGGTGGTTAAGATAGACAAATCCCACATGACTGATCACTTGGTTTGAGTCTGGATTAGGCAGCATGTAAAGCATGCCAAGTGCATGTGTGTATGTGCTTAAATTTCCAAAATGAGGGAGAGATGTAAGAGAAAAGACTATAGTGTTTCCATACCCCATGGAGATGCTTTCTCATTCTCTCCCTCACTATTTCTCTCTCTCCAGCAAACACACATGCCCTCTGGCAAATTAAAAATAAAAACACAATCAATGTTGTTTTGCCCAGAACACACACACACACACACACACACACACACACATTTATATAAAATCACAGTCATCTTTTTTTTCTGCCAATTACCAATACTTTCTGATGTAAATTACAAGTTTTCACTGAGTGTCTACAGGCTAAATATAAACAATTTAATGCAGTAACGATATTGTGACATTTTGCAAATAAACACACACATTTTTTAAGATAACACAACAAGCTGTCAAAAGTAATAAGATGGTTTTTCTCAAGAAATTAAACCATAACTGTGAAAAAACTATTTTTTAAACATTTTGTGTGGACAAAAACCTTTTTTCACAACAGCCAACATTGGCTGTGATATTAAAAATATCTATAATAATAGTGCTTAAACATAACTCCCCACTAATGAAAACCAAAAAAAGGAAATTATTTCTCCCTTTATAAGGGCTTTGGATTTCTTTAAGATGAATTCACACTGGCATTTGCCAACACTGAGTTTGCTCAGCCTGAACATTGCCTATTGTTACAAGCTGCCAAACACTTTATAAACTGTAGACATTCTATGTTAGCAAATGAAGAACATTTATGAGGAGGGAGAAACCTGGCTATTTAAAGAGATGAAGGGTCAATATTTTCAATTTGGAATTTAGAATAACATTCTTAAGTGCTCTCTATCATATAGCAATAAACTTGTAGAGTACTGTAAGAAGTACTTCAAGAGATAAAAGTCATTCCTTAAGGAGGTGGAAATATACTCTGAGTATACAAAGACTGAGCTGTGTATTTTAGTAATTTTTAAAATTATTTTTTCCTCAGATGATTGATGGCCAGAGTATAGTTTTATATTAACTCTATTCTATCCAAGAGTAAAGTATTTTTTATAGTTACTATTTTGAGTTCCTTAAATTATCATATCATTTTTAAGTAAATGACTATTGCACAGGGATTTGATATCCTATTTTGATCAAGTTGTCAAAGTCTTTGATATTTGACAGACTTATAACATCAAATATCAAGTTTTAAATTAAATCTTTTGACCTCAAACTAATTTTTGTGGAAATTCTAGGGCCATCAGATGGCATAGAGCTTATATCACTGAACTCTCACATGACTGACCATGTTTCGAGTCCCAGACCTGGTGGCTTGAAAAATCACGCTGACTGTGTTTACGTGTGTGCCAAGATCTCAGGGGAAGAATGTAGAAGGATTCAGGTGTGGCCATCCCCTTTAGGAAGTGGGTAATTTCTTTCTTTTTTTTTTTTTTTTTGGGAGAGGTTTCGCTATAGGGCACGTGCGCTCGCCAGACAGACGAGAGAGACATAGAGACAGAAAGCGAGAAATCACCCCCCAGGGGGGATGGTCACGCCGCAATCCCTTCTCCTCCATTCTCCTCTCGGGATCTTGGACACGCACGCACACGTGCCCTGCGTGAGTTTAAGCCACCCGGTCCCAGACGCGAACCGCGGTTGACTACGTGGGAGTCCAGCGACACATCCATTACGCTAACTGCTGGTTTCTGGAAGTGGGTAATTTCTCACTTTCCTTCTCACTGTCTCTTTCTTCCTCTGGTGAGTGTATGTACCCTAAGGCAGAAACCTCAAAAAAAAAAAAAAAAAAAAAAAAAAAAAAAAAATATATATATATATATATATATATATATATATATATATATATATTTGCTTTTCTTTCTTTTTTTTTTTTTTTGTTAGGGAGAGATTTTTGCTATAGGGCATATGGGCTCACTGGAGAGAGAAAGAAAGCAAGAAATCACATCCCACACAGCAGGGGTTGGGGGGATGGTCACGCTGCAATACATTCTCCTCTTGGGATTTAGGGCAAGCATGTACACATGCCCAGCATGACTTTTAAGCCACCAGGCTCAGGACTCGAGCCACAAGCCATTATGATGTAACCATTATGCCTTCTGCTGGTCCCACAAAAAGAAAATTCTTAAGTGACCCATAGATGGCCCAGAGAAACAAATTTATTTTATTTAATGTATTGAAATTTTATAAGAAATATTGTCAAACGCAAAAAAATGGTGTTTAAGTTTCTTTTATTTACATTTGTATAAATGTGTTATTAATATGTGTTCCAAGATACTGTATAAACTATGTAAAAATATTTACATACAAAATATTATATAAAATGTGTAGAAATCTGCTGTCTTGGTATATTATTAGTCATAATTGTAACATTAAATGATTCTAGTTTTAAATTGTTGTAAGCTACACAAATGACCAAATTTCTCTGTCAATATTGGCTTATGTAGGACCAGCAGATGACATAATGGTTATATCACTGGACTCCCACGTAGCTGGCTACGTCTTAGGTTCCACACTGGGTGGATTGAAACTCATGCCAGGTACATGGTTGTGCATGCCCAAGATCCTGAGAACAAAGAAGAGATTGCACTGTGACCCTCCACCCTGGGGAATGATTTCTTGCTTTCTGTCTCTCTGTCTCTCTGGCAAGTGCACATGGCCTATAGCAAAAGTCTCTTTCTATAAAAAAAAAAATGTTGTGTAATAAGCTATAGTCCAAAAATTGCTTTTTCCTGGAAATTCATGAAAATGATTTTGAAGTGTTCTCTTAAATACAGGTGTCTTTTTGTTTGTTTGTTTTAAATTTTCTTGCCAGAGGGAGAAGAGAGAAAGAGAGACATAGCACCTCTCAGTAAGGTGTAATTGCTTAACAGTCTTTTTTTCCTGCATTCTTCCTTCCCATTAGGATTTTGCACAAGCATGAATGTACACATTTCCAGCATATTTTTCAAGCTGCCAGGGTCTGAATTACAACCGCAGTCGACCATGTGGGATCCAGTTTCCTGAACTACTATGCTATGGGGCTGGTCCAAATACAGGTTTCTAATTACTTTGAAATTCTATCTCTGAATTTCCAGCATTCTAATGGAAAACTGGACTCTGAGCAACTAACTCAACAGAATTGGAATTAATTACATAAGACTCAATTAAAATATTAAGATAATATATTATTTCCTGACTTTCTCTAAAGCACTGATTTTTTTCTATTCTTTGTTTTACAGATTTAATCATTTTTTTCATATTATGCCATCTATCTATAGCAATTTGCAAAGTGTTTTTAAAAGCAAAATTTAAACCTTTATTTATGTATTATATTGTTGATCTCTCCAGAATTTGCAAACTATTTAGCCGTATTTTTATGGCAATAGTTTTTGCATAAGTTGAACAGAAATTCTGCTCTCTTATAACAGGAATTTGCAATATTGGTTACTTTTGCTGAGCTGTAACTGGAATGTCATATCTTCAGATATGACCAGACAGCCAAAGAACTAAGGTTAACTTTATGAAAGCCAATAGAAGACCCTGAAAAGCTTGACTAGTACCTTGAATAAACAGTTCTGCCTTGCAGACAGGTAAGCGACCATCATTTCCTGATGAACTGGGAAACTTCAAGTATAGGCCCTAAAAGGCACAGTCTGATGCTGAATCCCTGACAGGCTTCTAAGTCTTGAGAGGCTTTTCAAAAGATCTATTCTAAGATTCCTTATGAAAAATTTTCAGCCAAAGTAACCTATCAGTCAGTATTCTTGCTGAACTTTGTGTTAGCAACCACATGAATCAGACATTAAATTTATTTTACAAAAGAATTTGTTTTATAGAGATTATATTTAGTTATTGGGGAGTCTGGAGAGAGAAAAAAATATGCTTCAAAGAAATTTATAGCATTGATGTATTAGGTTTTATTTCTGGCTATCAGTTAGAATTTATTATTATATTTTCTATATCATATTTTATATTTTATTTATTATTATATTTTATTTATTATTTATTGAGTTTGTACTATTTGCGTACAGTTTGGACTGTGTCTTGAATTCTTTTCTGGCTTCCAGTCTTCGGACTACTATTTTCAAACCCGTGTTTGTGATTTTGATTCATTAAAGCTAAAACGGCTGTTTCTGAGGCTCTACAGACTGAAGGTAGTCAACTTGATGAACAGATTCCAGATGACTTGTGTATAGACAACCTTCATAACATGCAACTACAGATCAGGAATATCTGACAGATTGCTTCAGCCTGTGTTTTCCACTGTAACTCATGGGTGATGGTTGTCATAGACCCTAGACTAGCTTTGGATTACATGCTGGATGAACAGGGAGGAGTTTGAAAGATGATAAATACTTTATGTTGCACTTACATAAATAAGTGTAGACACTTATTTATGTAAGTGTAGACACTTAAGTGTCTAAGGTAGACACTTACCTGGGGAAGATAAAGACAACAGATCTTACCTGTAACTCTGAACGTGGGGAATTGGTACTCTTTTTATTCTCTGAAACACCTTAAAAAATTAAATCCATCTTGGTAGATCTATTGAAAACCATCTAACAATTTTGGCAGTTCTATTTGCATAGTAATTAGATATACTTTCAGATGGTGTACGGCAACAGCGGTGGAAGCTGGAACTATCACAATGGTACTGAAAAGTAGAAAACCAGGGAACCAGCAGTAAGTGTAATGGCTATGTCACTGGACTCCCATATAGTCGACCGCGGTTCGCGTCCTGGACCCGGTTGCTTAAAACTCACGCCGGGCATGTGTGCGTGCGTGCCCAAGATCCCGAGAGGAGAATGGAGGAGAAGGGATTGTGGTGTGATCATCCCCCCTGGGGGTGATTTCTCGCTTTCTGTCTCTATGTCTCTCTCTGTCTGTCTGGCGAGCGCATGCACCCTATAGTGAAAACCTCTCAAAAAAAAAAAAAAAAAAAAAAAAGAAAAAAAAATAAAAAAAGTAGAAAACCAGAACCAGGGACTCAGTAGCACTTTGAAATGAAAGTGAACCATTTCCTCACGTCTAACTCTGACTCCCAAACCTACGTCTCTGTTTAGTAGGAAGTAGATAGTCATCACTCCTTTCCTCAGGATTATGGAGTTTTGATGAATAGTGAAACTGAAACCAAGTTGGGATATTTTAAAAGAGCTTGACCCTCAGTTTCCCCTCTTCTGTTGAGAAAAAAGAAATGAAAATTCCCCAAAACTGCAAGCTAAAAGGAGCTAGTTTATACTAAGCATAAGCCATTGCTGACAGTTTCTATTAGGGAATAGTTAAAACGACAGCAAATTAACTCTGGCTATAATGCTCCAAAATCCCCACTTCAGGAAATAAATAAGATTTTAAATTGATATTCTTAAGATTTTTTTTTTTTTCAGGATGTGGATTTCACTGGATGGAAATTGCTGACAGAACACTTAGAGGACAGACCTGAGACACCCCTCCCCACCTTTCATTTTGCCTTTAAAAAAATGCATACTTGGAACTCCTTGAAGAAAAATTGGGTTCTTTCAGTATTAGCTGCCCACTCGCCCACATGGCAATAAAGCTGGGCTTTTCTCCAACACACCTGTGTTTACTGGTTGGCCTGTGGTGAATGGGCAAGAATACTTGGTTAGTTTGGTGACACATACGTTGAAAATGTTACACAAAGTTTCAAAGATTTACACGTATGTTTTCTTTACTCCTGAGTTTACTTCTTACATTTAGATCATTGATCCGTTTCGATTATTGTGTATGCCATGAGATAAAGTCCAACCTCCTGTCTTTTCCTTCAATTTTTTCTCTTCCTATCCTTTTTTCTTTGGCTTGCTCTTTCCTCCCCTCTCTCCCTCCTTTCCTTTTCTCCTTCCTTCTTTGTTTCCTTCCTGCCTTCCCTCATTCACTTTTGTGCATGTGACTATCCAGTTATTGGAGTAATTCTTATTGAAAGACTATTTTTTTCCTCATTGAAGAGTATTAGCACCTTTGCAGAAACTCACTGACTCTAAATTGCTAGTTATTGTCTTGATCCTTAATTCTGTAGCATTGTCTTTACACCAGAATGATATATTTTTGATTACAACATTGTAGTAAGTTTTGAAATCAAGATGTATAAGTCCTCCAACTTTGTACTCCTTTCTCAAGATCGTTTTGTATATTCTGCATCGTTTTCATTTCCAGATGAAGTATGGGAACAGTGTGCTCATTCTTGCTCCCTTCCCGCACCCCCCCCCCCCCGCCCCAACAAACAAACAAAAAACACACAGCTTGGAATTTGTTAAGAATTGTGCTGAATCTCCAGGTGAACTGAAGGTATATTGTTACCTTACAATATTACATTTTCAGGGCCAGCTCCATTATCTGGTGGTTAAGGCAGCTGGATTCCACAAGGCCAACCATATGGTTCAAGTTCTGGACCCACTGACTTGAAAAATTTTCTGTATGTGTATGTGTGTGTGTGTGTGTGTGTTTGTGCAAGTCCCAAATCCTAAAAGTAGGAGATATGAAAGGAAGGGATTGTGATATGATCATTTTCCATGGAGAGTGCTTTCTCTCTCCACACCTCCACAATATATATGTTGTCTAGCAAAATAAATAAATAAATAAAAATTTAGATTTATCAACATTTAATTTCTTTTTGTTTATCTGAGTTTAATTTCTTTTAGCAATATTTATAGCTTTCAGGTACAAGAGATGTATTTATTTTCCTTTTTTTTTTTTTTTTTTAATTTGCTGCAGGGTATGTGTGCTTGCCAGAGAGAGAGACAGTAAAGGAAAGAGAAGTTAAATAACACATTTTCCCTTGGGACCAGCAGTTAGCATAATGGCTATGTCGCTGGACTCCCATATAGTCAACCGTGGTTTGCGTCTCGGACCTGGTGGCTTGAGACTCACGCCGGGCGCGTGTGTGTGCGTGCCCAAGATCCTGAGAGGAGAATGGAGGAGAAGGGATTGCGGAGTGGCCATCCCCCCTGGGGGGTGATTTCTCGCTTTCTGTCTCTCTGTCTCTTTCTGGCTGTCTGGCGAGCGCACGCACCCTATAGGGAAAACCTCTAAAAAATAAATAAATAAATAAATAAATAAATAAATAAATAAATAAATAAATAACACATTTTCCCATAAGGGATAGTCATGTTGCATTTCCCTCTCCTCCATCTCTTTGGATTTTGGATACACGTGCACATGTGCGCCATGTGTTTTTCAAGGAGTCAGTTCTGGGACTTAAACCAGGCAGTTGACCATATAGGATCCAACCACCTTAATAACCACATCATTGGCTGACCCAATGGCTGTTTTCTTGTGGTATATTTATTCTTAGCTATTTTATTCTATTTGGTGCAATTATAAATAGAATTGCTTTTGTATTTTTATGGGCAGAGATTCACTGTTAGAGTACAGCTGTATTTTGTTTATTGACTACATACTATAACTTACAGAACATGTGTAGTAGCTTCAATTTTCAGTGTGTATATGGATTCCTTATTATTTTCTTTAAATGAAATAACAGTGTGCAAATGAGAAAAATTTTACCTTTCCCTATCCTGTCAGGATAAATTCTGTTATTTCTCCTCCAGTTGTCTTGATTAGCATCTCCGATATAACGTTGAAAAGAAAAGAAATTGCAAGATCACTAAAGCTGATTGTGGTGGCACGGTGGTAATGCTGAGTCATTCAGAATTGGCGTTCAGTTTCCAGGTCAACCTGTACACTAGGTACATGTGTGCCTGTGATTCTGGCTGCTTGGTAAAGGATGTAGGGGGATCACTGTGTGAGACCATATTGATGTACTAGTATCTTCCGTTTTTATAAAGGAAATAGACTTAAATAAAAAAAAGGAGTGGGCACTCTAGTCTTGTTTCTGAACTTTTCATTTTTGTAAATGTTGTCCATAGTTTATTTTATCGACTTCCTTTACATATATGAGATAAAAAAGTCATATCTTAAAGAATTATGCCAAGTTTTTCATTTTTTTCAGGATAAAGTGTTCTAAATACAAAATAAATTTAAATTGTGCAAGAACATTTTTTTGCCTTGATTATGGAGTTGAAAGGACGGCGTGTATATGCTATTTTGTTATTCTATTGCTTTTGTCTTTTTGTTCCCCATTAATTAGTTTTTTTTTATATATATTCAAGCACTGTATATCATTACAGCATGCAAAATATATATATATGTTTTTTTAGTTTTTCCATAGGTTGTGTGTGCTTACCAGAGAGAGAGAGAGAGAGAGAGAGAGAAAGAGAGAGAGGTACAGTGAGAGAGAGAAAGACACAGTGAGAGAGGAAGTGAGAAATCACCTGCTGGGGCGATAGATATGCTGCAGTGCCTTCTCCTCATTTCTCTTCTTGGTATTTTGAGCACACAAGCACATGTTCCCAGAGTGATTTTTCGGGCTGCCAGGTCTAGGACTTGAATCATTGTTAACCACGTGGAAGTTCATCGCCTTATCCACCTTACCACCTGCTGGCCCCTCGTTTCTGACCTTAAAATGAAAGACTTTCAGGCCTTCACAATTAAGTTTAATGTTAGCTGTGGATTTATTATTTATTTATTTATTTATTTATTTATTTATTTTTTGCTATAGGGTGTGTGTGCTCTCCAGACAGACAGAGACAGAAAGCGAGAAATCAACCCCAGGGGGTGGCCACACTGCAATCCCTTCTCCTCCATTCTCCTCTCGGAATCTTGGGCATGCACGCACATGCGCCCGACGTGAGTTTTAAGCCACTGGGTCTGGGACACGAACCGCGGTTGACTATATGGGAGTCCAGCAACATAGCCATTATGCTAACTGCTGGTCCCATTGTTACCTGTGGATTTTACATAATTACCCTTCATAAAGTTAGAACACTCCTTTCTTTTCTAGTATTTTTAGTATTTTTATCTCAAATAAGTATTCAATTGTGTCAAATTCTGTTTCTGTACCTATTGGGAAGATCATTTGTTTTTATATGTTTATATTTTGCTCTAACTTTTGATTTCTGGACATATATTTTTACAGATTGAAGAGAATCCCTTTCCAATGTTATATGACATTTATTTGTTTGAATTTCCAGTCATTTTGGAAATTTTATCTTGTACTCATTTGTTGGTAAATACTTGCATATGTTATTTTTTAAAATGTCATGCAAGTATTTAAAGAATGTCTCATTAAACTTAGTTTGTGTAGTCATTGATTTTATATGTAAATTTTATTTCTCTATTTGATAAAATACTAGTGATATTGGGAATGGATGAGCAGACAAGAAACACAAAATGAAGGGTGTGCTCATGATAGGGATTCTTAATGAATATAAACAAATATCATTTTTACACTTTTCAAATTTCACTTAGCACATATTATCATCTGAGTGGTCATTTAAATTATTATAACCATGTTTTCCTTATTATCTGAGTTCATCTTTGTGCTTGGTAAATTAATTATACATTAGGAAAATATGCTTCATAACCCTGGAGACCTGATATTACATTGTTCAAACAAAACTCTACTAGATGAAATTTTAAGTACAACGGGTCCAGCTTGAGCTGCTTATTACTCTTGCCATGTGTCCAGAAGACTACCAGTCACAAAACATGTTTGCAGTGTATGCAAAATTATTATTTTTATCAAGACATTTGCTTCAAAAACCATCAATGCATGTTGTTAACTTATCATTTGCTTAGAGTAACATAACTCTAAGAAAGGAAAAAAAAAAAAAACAGAAAAAAACAAGCATTTAATCACATTTTATATTTCTAAGAGAAGAAAATTTAACTATTCATGTTTATTATAATTTATTATCGTTTTTTAGCATTACAATTAAAAGACTAAAAATCTGTGTAGCTATCTTCTTCAAATTGAGACTCTCCCCAGACAGTACAGTAAGAAACAAGAAATGTGGAATTCTAGACACATTTACAACTCTACTGCTCTTCTACTTTACATAAAAGAACGGCTACAACTTTTCAAATGAGGTCATGAAAGGAAGAAGCAATCACTCAGGCAGGTGTGTTTCAAAATGGGGTCTCTCTTTAGAAAAGAGATGTTCTGAAGTCTTACATTTGAAACAAGGTGAAATCTTAAACCTACCAAAGACTTAGCTAGAGAATGCAGTGCAGAAAAAATGTTGGCTCCAAAGCAATGAAACACATTGAGTTTTAATTTTGGATTAGGATTTAGACTGAGATCAGACTGCTACTGCAAAAATCACCCACTGAGTGAATACTACTCTGTGTGCTCCACAATCACCACCATCCTACAAAATGCGGAAAGGCACTATTTTTTTTAGATGATTGAACTTTCATTTTTTCACACCTCCTTCACATGCAGCTGGAGTGGCTGAAAATCTCAGTAATAGGTTTGATTCATTGCTGCCGCTCTGCAGACATGGTCTTCATATTTTTAGATTTTCACTAAGAGGGATAAGATATATTAAGAGTTCATATATTTCAGAAGGGTTTTTTTTTAATGATTATTAATCTTTAAGAATGTTTTAAATTAAAAATGCATTTACTGAAAGTAAGATCAAGCAAAATAAACACACAAACATTCCAGGCACACACACACAATAAATTTTTGATCATAACCACAATGGTGACAGATTTATAACTCATGTTATTCTGAAATTATAAATAAATATTTTCTATGCCTTGTTATAAATACACAGAACAATAAATTTATGTACAAAGAACATTTTATACATTAAGTGTACATATGCTTTTATATATACATGTACACAGACTGATATTTATACATGCGTGTATATATCTATTTATATATATGTTGATATATACAAATACACATATCCCTAACCACTTTAAATTTGATATGCAACATACATACACATATATGTAATTATATGTTGCACTACAATATATGTATGTATACTAATACATGCCTTATGTATCTGTATATCAATAACTGAAACTGCCATGGTGTGAAATCAACTTTAAATACATTGTGAATAAATATTAAGCCATTATTTTAAGTTTTCCCTCAGTTAGCTAATAGTCTCCATCTACATACACACATAAAAACATAAAATTAATTCAGTGAATAAAAAAAATTAATGCTTTTTTCCTATCACAATTTAACTCTATAATCTGAAAATATTTGTCAAAGTTAAGATTGATCAGGACTACCAATGTACAAAAATGATTATATTTTTCCCTTAAATGCACTTATTCTTAATATGCAGATTTTGTCTTCACGATGCATTCATAATTTATCTCCCACAGACCGCTGTGACTGCATACAGTCCTTGCAAACAATTTTATTTAAACATTAAATTTTTATTTCTATCTCAATACCTATATACCAATATTGAAAATAAAACGACACTGGGAAAGTGACGCTTTTAAATATCTCATCTAGGGAGATATAGCTTAATGGTTTATTAAAACTAACCTAAAATGTTTCATTAGTTTAAAATTTATGAGATAGATTACACCGGGATATTTTCTGCGATCTATAAGTTCTACTATATATACATTTTATTTTTGTGCATACATTCCCCTTTATGGTGTATTACAGTAACCTTGCAAAGTTGTGAGAAAAGTCCACCACCCCAAATTTTATTGCAACATCAGAACTAATTGCACCACACATGCACCAAAAAGGTATAGTTCTTTCTCAAATAGGAAGGTTTCTGGGGAGAGCAAGGAAATCTTTCAAGCAAGTCCTAAAATGATTTGAAAGAACAGGGAGAGGCAATTGACTTTGACCTAATATATAATTTCTTATGGCAAGAGGGTAGGGCTGAAATGAGCCTTGTTTTGTGGGAAGGGGCTTACCTCCCCACTGCTGCCAAAGGAGAGAACTGTGCTATCTTACCAGTTTACCAAGAAGTGGGACAAGAGGGAAAGAGGAATGGTAAGGTTTGCAGTCTGTCAGTAGTCAAAGATCAAAAATTGATTCTGCCTCTGTTACAATGTGATAGAAATAAACTATCTGTAAGTAAAATATTATTTATTAAAAACAGAAGGGCTCATTTCTATTTAACTACAAAGAATAGTCTTTAAAATGGTTATTGATTCAAACTGTGCAGCTCTACTTTTTATAGTGAGTAATACAGAATAATTTATGGATCCCATGCA
Organism: Tupaia tana; assembly: GCA_026018925.1. Taxonomy (NCBI): domain Eukaryota; kingdom Metazoa; phylum Chordata; class Mammalia; order Scandentia; family Tupaiidae; genus Tupaia; species Tupaia tana. The sequence goes on from JAKSZU010000005.1 coordinate 55,991,145, forward strand.
TCATATGTTAAGCAAATTTAGTTGAAGAACTCTGTCTATCACCGTAAGACTCTGTTTTTAACACAGACAATATGTCTGTCTTGTTTGCTGCCAGTCTGTTTGGCATTTTCCAATTTTCTTAAGCATCTCTGAGTTTTGTCCTTAAGAAATAAAATTTCATTTTTCCACTTTCTTACAGGGTTTCGCTATCAAATGGATTTTCACTCTTATCTATATGGTTTTCTTTCAAAGCAGATGATAATACCATGTACATTTTCTCCTCAACTTAAAATTATTTTTCTTGTCTCTTCATGTCTTTGATAGACCTCCTAATAGGATAAAAAATTGCTCTACCTGATGGATATTCACAGTGATGTTTCTGCTTCTTCAAGATTTGCCAAACAAATCTGGGAAGTGAAAAAAAATTAAAACAAAAAAATGTAAATATTGCACAGTATATTGGAGCTGTTTTTCTCTATTTCTGACTTTAACTTTCAAAATGTAATTACTGTTTTCGTTTTCTGAAGAACCCTCTCCTTAACTGGACTATCAAAATATAAGTTTCAGAATTGTTATTTTTATAAACTCATGAGAAACTATAATTATACATTTATCAAATTAGAATAAATATTTATAGTAATATGTACTGTTAACTAAGTAGAATCTGTCAAAAGATGCAGTCAGTGATAACTGTATCATATTCTTATTCTTCTGTTGTTGCCATTTCTAAGATAAATTTTCTCATAAATTATATATGCATATAAATTTCAGACAAAAGTGAAAGAAATAATATAGGTTTTAGACTCTATTATTAATAATAATAATTCTAAAATAATTTTCTTCATCAAATCTTCACTTGGATTGTCTTAATTAACATAAGGAGCTAATAGCAATAATTTTTGAAGTTGAAACAGGTGACACTGAATGATGGTTCCTTTTCTCAAGGAGAAGAATAATGAACTAACAAGGACAGAGATTAACATAAACCAGTGCATGCCTATGTTTCATAAACAGAGAAAATCCAGAATAATGGTCGTCTTCCATGACTGCTGAAGGATACCAGGAATGGGAGAGTCAGGTAGTGATGTCTGCAGACATTTTTGATTGTCACAACTGCAGGTGGGGGATTGTTCCTGGCAGCTAGTGGTCCAAGTCAGGCAGAGTTACTCAGTTTAAAAATCTCTTGGATTTCTAGGTGGGATGCAATGTGTGTGTCTAACACTCATAGTATTTCATTTGGACATCTGTAATCACTTCAGTTATGATGAACCTGGCACATTGACATTTGAGGCCAGATAATTCTTTGTAGTAGGGGAATATCTTGTATATTATAGGACTTAGCACCACTACTTGTCTTCTGTGGGGGGGAGGTGAGAACAAAATCATCCCTGATTGAGAACCAGTGAGCTAGAATAGCAGCATGTGGGGAATTGCCAAGTGGTTACCATATAACAAAAAAGATAATAAAGCACAAGACAGACCTCTGAGAAGGATCGTGTTCAATGATGAGCACAACAAAAGGATCTGAGAGGAGGCCTGAAAAGAGCAAATAGACAATATGAGAAAGTTTAAGAAAAAGTGCTAACACAAATCTAATAGTGAAAAGAATAAGACAAGCACTAAAAAGGATGATATAAGTGTTCAGTTAGAGATATGACTCTATTATTTGTTTTGTTTTGTTTTTAGAGAGGTATTTTTGATATAGGGTGTGTACGCTTGCCAGAGAGAGAAGAGAGACAGAAAGTGAGAAATCACCCCATGGAGGGATGGCCATGTTGCAATCCTTTCTCCTCCATTCTCCTCTTTGGACTTTGGGCATGCACATACATGTTCCTAGGATGAGTTTCAAGATGCCAGGTATAAGACTTTAGCCATGGTTGACCACGCAGGAGCCCAGCTATGTAACCATTATGCAATCTGCTGGTCCTAAGATACAACTCTTTCAAGAAAAATGTTTATAGAAGTTTTTGCAAAAGGGCACCTAGGCTCTCTGGAGAGAGAGAGACAGAGAGAGAAAGCAAGAAATCACCACCACCACCCTCCCACCCCACCCAGGGGAGCTGGCCATGTTGCAATCCCTCCTCCATCCTCCTGGGATCTTGGGTACATGTGCACATATGACCAGAGTGATTTTCAAGCCACTGTGTCCAGGATTCAAACTGCAGTCAGTCATGTGGGCATACAGCAATGCAATCACTATATCAACTGCTGGCCCCAAGAAAACTTTTTAATACAACTGTAGTTTAAAAGTGCTGTGCTCATGCCTCTTAAGTATCTAGACGAGATGAAGGGATTTCACATGAGGAGCTAGCCTATGTTGCATAAGATGAAGAACCTTTAAGTATCCCATGATTAAATTTTTAGAAAGAATTTTACTATCGGGCATGTGCACTCACTAGGGAGACAGAGAAAGACAGAGACAGAAGGCAAGAAATCACTCCCCCGGGGGTTGGCCATGCCACAATCTCTCCTCTTCTATTCTCCTCTCAGGATTTTGGGCACACATGTACATGTGCCCTGCAAAAATTCCATGTTCATTTGTATAGCAGTGTAATGCTAAATTTAAAATTTTTAGTTACTTTGGTGAGATAATAAATCCTAAAATAGGTCTGCCCTACAACATACTGATGATAATAATAATAATGATGCCAGTTCTTAGTTCAATTTATTAGTATTATTTAACAATAAATATTCTTCTGGCATTATTAAAATTCCATATAGAATAAAAGCTAGTGTTTCTGTAGTGAAATAGGAATGGAATAATTTAGAGTCTGTAGTGAAATTGTTTCATATTTTGTTGGACATTTAATGGCCTTTAAAACCAATTAAAAATTTATGGTCTTGTAGACAACTTCCCTTTTCTAACATGATGCAGATAATTTTTAACTTCTAGGATTATATTGATTTATTAAGTCATGACGTTAGAAAATTTAAATCATGGAATATCCTAAGGAAGTTAAGATCAGAGATCAGCAGTTGGCGTAATGGCTATGTCGCTGGACTCCCATGTAGTCAACCATGGTTTGGACCTGGCAGCTTAAACTCATCCCGGGTGTGTGTGCTTGTGTACCCAAGATCCTGAGAAGAGAATGGAGGAGAAGTGATTATGGCATGGCCATCGCCCCCGGGTGATTTCTCGATTTCTGCCTCTCTGTGTCTTTCTGGCGAGCGCACATGCCCTATAGCAAAAACCTCTCAAAAAAAAAAAAAAAAGTTAAGAAGTTAAGATCAGATTATTAATTAGATTAGATAAGTATAATAAATTTATGCAAGAAAAGGATTATGACAAATACATAATTACTAAAAAGTATGTAAGGGAGAAAATGAGCAATGGTATGAGAATGACAATTTTACCATTACATGAACACTTAGGTATAAAGAAAATTATAAAAATTGATTTTATAGGGACTAGCAGATAGTGTAATAGGTATGTCACTGGACTCCCATGTAGTTGACTGCAGTTCGAGTCCTGGACCCTGTGGCATAAACTCATACTGGCACATGTGCATGTGTGCCAAAGATTCCCGAGAGGAGAATGGAGGAGAAGGGATTGCAGTGTGGCCATCCCCCCCGGGGGTTAATTACTTGCTTTCTATCTCTCTGTCTCTCTCTGTCTTTCTAGCAATCACACGTACACTATAGCAAAAACCTCTCAAAGAAATGGATTTTATATTATTTTTAAATTTTGATTTTGGTTACAAGTGATATGGAGCAGTTCTATATATTAGGTAACCATTTTACGTTCTTTTTCATCATATTCTTCCTCTATTATTTTCTTTGATATATTGAGAATACCCTTCATTTTTATGAAAGTAAGTAATTTTTATTTACTTATTGAATTTAACTGCCCAAGGGTGCATGAGAGAGAGAGAGACAGAGAGACCACACCACTCAATGTGGTGTGTTCATTGAGTGGTGTGGTCATGCCACAGTTCTTTTTTCTCCATTTCTGCTTCCTGTCAGGATTTTGGGCATGCATGCACACATGCTTAGCATATTTTTCAAGTTTCCAGGCCTGGGATTGGAACTGTAGTTGGCCATGTAGAATTGAGCTCCCTTAAGCACTAGCATATGGGGCCAGTATAAAAGTAGATAATTTAGGTAGCCTAACTAGAAGGAAAAAAAAAAGCTTTCAGATGAAGATCATTTATGTTAATAATGAGATATTGATTACGGTACTTGAGCTAGAATGGATATGTGCATTTATGGAGAAAGAAATTGGAAAGATTAGAAGTGTAAGTGCTAGAGTATTAAAAATAGAGAAAATTGGGACCAGAAGGTGGCATAATGGTTACTTTGCTGGATTCTCACATGATTGACCACAATTCGAGTCCCATACCCGGTGGCTTAATACTCATGCAGGGTGCATGTGCATTCATGCCCCAAATTCCAAAAAGAGAATGGAGGAGAAGGGATTGCAGCATGGCCATCCCCACTGGGAGGGAGTGATTTCTCAATTTCTGTCTCTCCAGCAAGTACACACACCTGTAGCAAAAATCTCTTTCTAAAATAAATAAATAATAGAGAAAATGTTCCAAATATTAATCAGTGGGTATACTTGACCTTAAATTTCAGAATAGAAAATTAGCCTAAAGCAGGTGGTCTGCTATTAAGAAAAATGGTTTGGAAAGGGAAAAACTGTAGACAGTAAAACAAATTAAAAATCTATTGTAGTAATTCAAGTACAAGCTAATTAAGTGCTAGAATGGTATGGTAGAACAAATAATAACCACCTAAAATATCCTCTTCCTAATTCCTGGAACTTATCAGTGGTACCTTATATATTAAAAGCAAGCAAACAATACCTAGACAAATAAGAACTACAGATGTTAAAGACTTTTAACATGAGGAGGCTGTCCTGGATTATTTGGGTGACTACCTAAATGCAGTTGCATTCATCCTTATTATAGGAAGGGAGACAGAGACTTGACATTCAGAGGAGAAGGCAGTATGGCCATAAATTAGAGATTGTAGTGGGACCAGCAATTAGTATAATGGCTATGTTGCTGGATTCCCACGTAGTCGACCACGGTTCACATCCCAGACCCGGTGGCTTAAAACTCACGCCAGGCACGTGTGCATGCGTGCCCAAGATCCTGAGAGGAGAATGGAGGAGAAGGGATTGCAGTGTGGCCATCCCCCCTGGGGGGTGATTTCTTGCTTTCTGTCTCTCTGTCTCTCTTTGTCTGGTGAGTGCACATGCCCTGTAGCAAAATCCTCTCCAAAAAAAAAAAAAAAAAAAAGATAGAAATTGTAGTAATGTGTCACAACAAAAGCTATAGACTACTAGAATCTAGAAGAGACAATGAATAATTATCCCTTAGAACTATGGAGAGGCATGGCCCTATCAACACCTTGATTTTACTCCAGTGGAACTTAGGTCATGTTTCTGGCATTCACAGCTGTGAGAATAAATTTCTAATGCTTAAGCCACCATGTGGATGAAAACTTACTGGACATCATAGAAAAATTAATATAAATGAGTTATTTAATTTCTTATTCAGATACAATATTCACAAGATTTTAAGGTATCTACCTTATAGCATTAAGATAATGTTAAAGCATCTAAGAGCAAGTATTTCAAATTATATCATATATTTAAAATCCTAACACATACCCTATCTTTGGAATATGGGGCTGTTTACTTAACTTTCTAAGCGTTAGTTATCTCTTTTGTAAAATGGAAATGATGGTCTCTAAATCACAGAATTATTAGAAAAATAATTATTACTCCAAGTAAATAAGAAAGAATTCATAAAATATTTTGTGTAGTGAAATATGCTCCGAACGATAATATAATTTTCATATTATTTTAACACCTACATTTACTTCCAGACTTCCATCTTTCAGATGGACAAATCTTATCATATTATTGCTTTATTCCATGTGCTTATCACATAGCTTATGTTCAATAGATTTCTTTTTGAGTAAGCAGATGGCTGGATGGATAGATGAATTAGAAGAATGAATCATAAAAATTATTCTCCTCCAGAATTTGGTTACAAAATTATATCAAGGGGAAAGAATATATTTAATTTAAAATTTTCCACAGGTTTTACTTGAAATGTCATTTTGTAAGATTTAAAAATAATAAACAAAAACTTCATGTGACTTGCCATAGGGAAATGTGAAATTGAATCCTGAGGTTTACTTGGTTTTGTCAATGGTGAAAATCTAAGGTGAGGGATATAATAATATGCAAAAAGCAGACCTGATACTGGGTTTAAATAATTTCAATTATGTGGGAAATAAAAAGGAAACAGTATTAAAAACGTACACCCAAATCATGTTGCCGTTAATACCATTTCAAATGATAATTTGCTGTGTTTATAATGATTAGATTCATTTCTGGAAAATTACCAGATGCTCATAACATTAAGGTCAGTTCAATGTTTATTCTGTGAAAAAGAGGCCAAGCATCAATTCCAGTTTTCTATATTCCTTCTTTAGGATTTTGCTCGCACTTGATAAAATTTACATCTACTGTTGGATTTCTAATTAGGTAATGTTTTGCCAACAGTGTACATAAAATGTCTTCACACAGTTAAAACTTCCTGGTGGCTCTCTTAAACACACTCCCAACATATAATGCTGCATGCTACTGCAGGCTTCACACATGCCTGTTTCTCTCTATTGTCACAGACATGCTTGTTCATGTTATTTTATTTCAGATTTTCAGACACTGTTACGAAATATTGCCTTGTCTTTTTCTATCACCTCTCCACATGGTACTGTGCAGTAAATGCTATTTTTATCATCTGGGTGGAAATGCTGTTAAGATAGAATGCAACAGTTTCAAGCTGTGCTATAAGCAACAACCAATATCTATCAGCAGCCAAAGTGAAGTAGATGAAGAAGGTGACAACTCAACTATCTTTTAAAAAATTCAGATAGTTGTTTGATAGCTGTCGTCATCACTACCATATTCCCTTGCTTTATTCCCAGACCCAGTTTTTCACATGCATTATGACTTACATTCATACTTTGAAGGGACTATGACAGATAGAAATAAATATATAAAAATGGAATGATTTTCTTTAGTCACATTACACTCAAGTATAATAATACAGTAAACATTTTTTCTAAATTAGACCAGCCTTGAAAAGGGATGATTATATATAGTCTCATAACACATTTGAGTCTATACAAAAGATTACAGTCTCTCTCTCTCTCTCTCTCTCTCTATATATATATATATATATATATATACACATATATATATATACATATATATATATGTATGTATTTATTTATTTATATATTCCAGATATTAATATATGTGTATATATACACACAATTATATAGAAAAATTTGCCAGACAGTACATGTACTCACCAGAGAAAGAGGGAGAAAGTAGCCCCCAGTGCATGTGGTCATTCCTCAAACCGATCTCATCCATTTCTCCATCCTGCCCTACATCCAGAATGTAGGGCAGGCATACGCATGCACTTGGAATTTTTTTAGAGCTACGTGGTCTGAGATTGGAACCACATAGTTGGCCATGTGTGATCTAGGTCCCTTAACCATCAAGATTGGACATACTCTGTAAATTTAATTCTAAATTCTGAATTACATAACGTATACAATCAACTAAGTCCATAATAGAAACTCATTGTACCTTACAGAGGCTATCAAATTCTTGTGAAAGAAATTTCAGCCAGGTCATAATATTGGGTATTAATCTGAAGAGCATAGAAACTTGATTGCCAATTATACATTGTTTAATACTGCATTCTATTATTCAGAGTGCTCGTAAGATATTTCTATTAGAAACATTATATACTAAGCTACTTCTCTCAGCTACTCAAAATGGACACTTTCATAACACCAAAGTAAATTATTTTATGTGGCTTTAACCTCATTTTTTAATCTACTTGAGTCATTTGTTAGAACTGAAATAAAGACATTTCAAAGGAATGTTGTCACAAGATCAATATCTTTGAAACTGTGCTTTGGCCGTGACTGAGCATTTTTGTAGAATAAAAACCCATTATGTGGTGATCATATTCTAGATCTGTTGCCATTAGCTTTCAGTTTTAAGTATCACTAGAATATTTTCTACTGTTGTTGCTCATAAACTATTGCATTAATAATTTTGAAAGGTGAAAAATTATATATCTTCATTGAATTATTAATAGAAATATGCATTTTTCAATATCATTTTTCCTGTGCAATGTAATGCTACCCCGTACATTAAAATCTTTGAGTCACAGAATAAGAGAATTATTAATATCAAATATTTTTGAGTATCAATTAGGAGTTCATAAACTGGATGGGGAGAAAAGGTATGGTGAAATTATTTCCCTGAAAGCATTGACTGATCACAAAAGTTGTGAATCTTTTGTGACTCTTAAATACACATTGATATTCTCAAATCTACTTTGTGAACCAGTTCTTTTGTTTGCTTGTTTGTTTTTCCACTATGAGTCATCTTGCAAAGGCTTACTGGGGCTTCAATGGTCTAAGTCAGAACACCTGTATCTTCGTATTGTGCATGTGCTTGCCTTCTTCAGCCTAACTGGTTTTTGGATGAAAATAGCATTGTTATAGGTTTAGTGATACCCAGACCCTGAAGAAAATGCAGGTTCTTTAGATGTTCTTTTCTCGTTTTCAGAATTTTTAGTCATCATCTCTTAGTTCATGCATTTCCAAATTAGGTTTGCCTCCTCACTTTTTTCCCCTTTTCCTCTGCATCTTCTGAACCTTCTATCCTGTTTACAAATAACTATTTTATCCTCATTCTCTTCACAGAAAAGTCCCTTTCTTGCTTGCTTAATTAAAACAAGTCTCTTTCCCACCGGTGTATTCCTGCAGACTTGTCAATAAGAAGCTGTGCTTTCTCCCATACTCCACACACTAAAGGGCCCAGATGCAGAATTAGTTTACAATTATTTCCAGACCACTACTTCTCAATTCGCGTAGAACTCTGCTCCTTTGGAATTTGCTGTAATCCCATTGCATTACCTTCCATTCTGTGCTGTCCTTGACATCTTTTAACTTTCAGGAACAATACGCTATATTCACTGAGAATATAGGTTTAAAAAAATTACACTTTTGTAATGTATTACAACTAACCATATGATTCCCCAGGACTATTTTAAAATCCACCTTCTTTACTAATCAAAATTAAGGGCAGCTCTTAAACTCCATTAAATTTTATCATTTTTGCTTTAAGATCTTGCTCTATACCTTTTCAACATAGTCATCTATACCACTTTGAACGTACTAATATCTAGTAGCTAAAAATGTAATACAATTTCTTATCTTTTAGTAATTTTCTTTCTCAACTCCTGAAAACAACTGCTCTTTGACTTTCCAAGGCCTTTGTCCTCTTACTCTTTTATGTCGGCATGTAACAACTTATTCCTTTTCCTTTCAGAAGGTCTAAATACTATGGACACGAGAGCCAAACACATACCTTCAATTTTATGTCAGCACTGTAAACATCATGGACTATTTATATTCCTACTTGACAACCCCTAGTGTCACACTCCTATACCTAGTCCACAATTTATTATTTTAACCTTGCTTTGAATAATTGGGATATGAATTCCAGCTGGAAAAAATCATTAAAAATTGGCATCATTAGAAATAAAGATATTGGGACCAGCAGTTAGCGTAATGGCTATGTCGCTAGACTCCCACATAGTCGACTGCGGTTCGAGTACCGGACCCGGTGGCTTAAACTCACGCCAGGCGCATGTGCATGCGTGCCCAAGATCCTGAGAGGAGAATGGAGGAGAAGGGATTGTGACGTGGCCATCCCCCCTGGGGGGTGATTTCTCGCCTTCTATCTCTCTCTCTCTGTCTGTCTGTCTGGTGAGTGCAGGCGCCCTATAGCAAAAACTTATCAAAAAAAAAAAAAAAAAAAAAAGAAAGAAAGATATTAAGTATAAGGACATCTTTAAATTTTGTCATTCATTCTTTGCTGTGTTATTTAGCACATCTAGTAATTCTTCATGATGTCTATCCCGAAGATTGCTATTTAACTAAAATCTCACGTCCCTTCTCTCTCTAACAGCATATGTTTATCTCTAATTTGCCAAATGAAATAAATATTATTGGAAAGAGACTTTTCAAATCTCTAAATAGGACTCCTGCTATTTTAAAATTGTATCCTCATGATATCTGTATTTGCTTCTTTTGTTAATCAGAAGAAAAAAATTCACACTTTTGTTCTAGGTTATTCTTTTACATCGATGTTCAATCCTACTCATTTTGAATACTTTGTCATGCATTTTCCACTGATTACCCCATCTTCATATAATGTTTCAGTAATTCCCTCTCATCTCCTACTCTCAGCGACTTCTTTAAACTTTATTAACTGTTTAGATTAGTTCAAATTAAGTATCAAAGCACACTTCTCTAGTCAATCAGGATGAACAAAGTGCAAGAATGCTTCTATTAGCCTATATTTTTTAAAAGAGAACACAATGACTTCTGAATGTTTCTTCTTAGTTTAAGTAATCTCTTGAACTCTCTACCCCATATATCCAACACTAAACATCAATGCAATCTTCCCCTAGTGAAAAATGAGAGACTGGGATCAGTACAGTCTTCCTTATTTAGAGTAAAAGCAAGAGATCATAACTTCTCTCAATCTCCTATTTGATGAGCACTGCAAAGAATAAAAATTGTCAGAGACCACACATACTGTCCAGAGAGACAGTGAGAGAGGTGGAAAATTCATTATTCATGAAGAACAGTCGTTCTGCAATGCTTTCTCTTTCATCTCTCCCATCATATGGAACTCGAGGCATGTGTGCACACTTGTCTGGCATGTTTTCCAAGTGACTGGGTCTGACTCGAAGTACTCAATTGTCCATGTGGGATACAGCTTCTTTAACCACCAGGCCATGAGTTGGCTCATTGATTAGCACCTTTTTAATTCTGTATGGTTTCTTATATTCTACCTACACTAGTTGGAAATAAGTCATGCAAGAGGGCAAATGTATAGGTCAAGGGTTATTATGTACCAAATAATTTATATTGAAAATTAAGCCAGACACTGTTTAGCAGTGAAAAAAATTACTACCTTGCTATGAGAAAATTAAATAGATTAACTTTTGAAGGAAGGAAGAGTAAAATGAAAGGGATGGAGGGAATTAAAAATGTTTACCAAGAGGAATGAGAAAAGCAAACTCAAGGAAGGAAAAGGATCTATAATATGTCAGTAATATCATCAACAATTAGAAAGGGGAATATTTTGTGAGAAGTAATTTGAAAAAGTACGGGGACATTTGTAATTGTATGAGTAAAGAAACAGAACAATATTTCTGATGTAGGGTTTATTAAAAGGAATTGGTTAAAAAATTTATGAAGGGTTAAATGAGTAAAAGTGTTATGGTGGATATTGAAGTGTAGGTAATGGAGGAGGAATATTTAGGAGTTGCTTATACCTCCAGGCTCACCAGCCAATATCAATTTTTTTTTTTTTTTTTTTTTTTTTTTTTTTTTTTTTTTGCTATAGGGCACATGCACTTGCCAAAGAGAAAAAGACAGAGAGAGAAATCATCTCCTGTAGGGGGAATGGCCTCAACACAATCCCTTTTCTTCCATTCTTCTCTTGGGATTTTGGACAAGGCATGCACATGTGCCTACTGTATTTTAAGACACCAGGTCTGGGACCTCAAACCGTGGAGTCCAGAAAACCATTATGCCATCTGCTGGCCCCAAACTGACTATTTTAATAGGGACACTAATTCTTTAAAGAAATACTGTTGTTATTGTTTTGTTTTGACCACTGGTTCATGCGTTCTGATTTGTCTTTTATCAGTTCCCCTTTGTTAAGTATGAAGATAAAATCCATAACTCATACAAACACCTAATTTTTTTTAATGCTATTCGAGTTGCTTCTGTTACTAGCAGAAAATACCTGAGTCTGAGTAACTTACAAAAATAGAGGTTTATTCTGATCATGATTTGGAGGTCCAAAGTCCAGGGACAGCAGCTAGTGAAGGTTCTCTGGCTGTATCCTAGTATGGTTGAGGGGAAGACCACATGTATTGTGTCCATGTCATCCCTTTTTGATCTCATTTTCCTTCCTTATGAAACCACCAGCATTTAATCACAGAAGATTCACCTTAATGGCCTTAATTTCAATCTCTTCCCAAAGACCCTAGCTTTCTTCTTCTTCTTTTTTTTTAAGTTATTTCTTCCATAATCAAAAGAAGAGAGAGAAAACAAATGAACAAACAAAACAAAACAAAAAAAAAACAGGCACCCCAAATAGGCTCATCACCTGGTGATCTATCTCCAGCTTCAGCTGGTCACAGATCACAAGCATGTTCAGTGAGGTCTTCAGATACAAACCCAGAACCTTCCCATATAGGTTGGCTTTGTAGAGTGTTATTATTGGTACATCACAGAAGCCCCACATTTCAACATAATAGTTATATTATGATCAGCTACTTAATTCTGTCATGATCAAATCTCAATATATAGATTTGGGGGAGAAATTCAAACCATAGCAGATATGATTTTCTTTTTTATAGCTAACAATGGTTAAAGAGAATCCTAAAACTTTGAAATTCTGCAGGGACTCTTCCTCAGACTTTTAAAATTCAATGACTTGGCTATCACTAATAAAAAGTAATCTCCTCATCTCCAAAATGAAAAACGTTCATAACATCCTCTCCATGTGATTATTTGGGTTATTAAATTAATATCTCACCAATTAAAAACAAAGTGTAGCAAATGATAATCTCATTCACTTGTTAATTATCTAATTTTGTCTAGGAGCCTGGAAATAGAAATTATTTGTCACAGATCTTCAAGCATACTTTTTTAGCTCAAAACAAAAAATAGTAATATTTATACATATAAATGACAAATATATCACAATATGATATATACCCACTATATAAATCAATATACCACAATATAAACACTTGCTATAAGTGTGGCACTAAATTTAGTATTCAAGCAAATTCCATGAACAGTAGTGAGGGAGTCTTACAGTTTGTAGCTGTCAGTAATACAGACTCAGAGAATGGAAAATTGATGGAATATTTCCATGTAAAGAAGAGGTTACTACATGTGTAGAATTGAGGAGTAGAGTCTATAATGTGCATAGGTAATCTTGGAGAAGACAGTTGGGTATACTTCCATTAGGTCGCCCTTCTGCATGAAGTAGGGAGAGTAATATTTCTATGTCTTGTGGTGCCTATGATGAAATCTGCCTTTTTCTTTCCTTTGATGTCATGCTTCATCTTTTTATAGTCTCTCTGCTCATCTACTGGCAAAAATCAACAGCACACTTTTTTTACTAACTGTAAATGTGAAATAAGGGTATAATAAGATTAAGAATACAAGAAAAACAAATGAATAAAGATTGGTTGTTTAGGGGCCCCAGGTATATTTTTGGGAAATATTAGGAGTAGAAATTGGATATCAAGGGACCAGCAGTTAGTGTAATGGCTCTGTTGCTGAACTCTCATGTAGCCAACCGTGGTTTGAGTCCCGGACCCAGTGGCTTAAACTCATGCCAGGCGTGTGTGCGTGCGTACCCAAGATCCTGAGAGGAGAATGGAGGAGAAGGGAGTGCAGCGTGACCATCTCCCCTGGGGGGGGTGGGGATTTCTTGCTTTCTATCTCTCTGTCTTTCTGGCGAGCACACGTGCCCTATAGCAAAACCTCTCCAAAAAAAAAAAAAAAAAAAAGCAAAAAATAAATAAATAAATAAAAGAGAAAGAAATTGGATATCAAGGGCATTAATTTCTGTACCCAATGACAAATTTGCCTAAAAACCTTGAATTAATTTCTTTTGTTATTGCATCTCTTGTCTCTTAATGAGACTCTCTAGTCATCAAGACATCTTCATTGCAAACAAACTTCTCTCATCAGCAATAAATACTTCAAATTGAGTACTGAGCAATTAAATAAAAATATATAAATTGGAAGTAGATTTAATTATATTTAATAAACTACATATTTTATCATATATTCTGAACACTAACTAACTGTAATAAAAATTCTAGGATTATGGTCATAAATAAAATTGCAAAAATATAAACAAATATAATATAAAAATTAAATAGTACTATATGTTTTAGAAATGAAGAATATAAGGGAACAGCTAGTGTTGAGGCTAGGGTAAATATTAAAATAAATGATCAAAGAAATCTCTGAAAATATTACATTTGCACATAAATGTAAATAAAAACACTTGAATATTATTAATAAGGAGAATAAATGAAATGGCTGTGTCTTTCCTGTTTATGTTAGCACATAAGAGAAGAAATATACTGAAAGTGTCACAAAGAACCAATTTCTAGTCCTGATCCATGACGGTTCTTAGCTAATCCAACTGCCAGCCTCCCATTGATTTCAAAGGATCTCTATGCTCAGAGCAGCTCTGCAGAGATGCAGAGCAAAATGAGAAATTGACTTTGAGATACTTGACATCCAATAAGTTTGCTTCAGCTAGTCTAACATAGATGAATATAACATTTTCTCAAGTTATTAAAAAATATTTTACATGGCTCACTTGAACTTTAAGCTCTTTTTGCACACTTAATATATATTTATATGACAGATGTAAAAGTTGTCAGGCATTCTTTCAATCATATTTTCATATTACCTATTACAGCCTTTTTATTCCATCCTCTCAACACAATGGTTTATATTTTTAAAAAATTGACAGGCTGCTGTTTACTAGAAAAATTGCATTCTTCTCAACAATGAAGAGGATGTTTTCTGACTTGATCTATCTTTGAAGAGTGAAATCCTACTGATTTTGTGATGAGCTTCAAGGGACACAGAGCAAGATGAAACAAGCCTAGTGTTACTGAGCTCTGCTAGTCTACAGGATTTGCTATATCACTGTGGTCTCTTAAAAGAGAACAAAAATACATAGTGGTTGGAAAATTAATATTACACATTTCCCTCTGCTTATTCTCATAGTAATGTATTTCATAAGTTTTCATGAGGCAGAAAGGTTTTGTTTTTGTAATAAAACTCAAAATAATGATTCAGAATTTTTTTAAACTCACCTTGTCAGCTAATATAAGGGAGAAAACAGAACAGTAATGACAGCTATCATTTAAATAATTCATTTTATGATTTAGGATAATTTCATTTTTGCCCAAAAGTCTTTTTGTTATTTATTAATTTAAAAATCTACCACTTAATAATGTTTTTAAAAACATCTTCTAGGCTTTCTATTTTGGAATAAACATCTTAGATATATACATGATGAAGACAGACTTATTTGCTGTGGAGTTAAAAACCTGGCAGGAAGAAAAAAAATGGGTAAATATATAAATTACAACTGATCTATAGAACTTTCTGGAATAATTAAATTATTTAATAGTGTTGCTATTCATTATGGTAGTCACTAGACCTGCATGGCTATGGGTCCCTTTGAAATGTGGTCAGTATAACTGAGAAATGGGTACTGAACCATGTGAGGCAATGCATTTTTAATTTTGTTGATTCAACCATTCCACAATGTATCTGTACTTTAAGACACTATGTTCTACATGATTGATAAAAAGTACATTATCTGCCAATGAACGAAAGGAAAGAAAAAAAGAAAAATAAAGAAGCAAGGGTAAAGAAATTCAATTTTAACCAATTTAAAATGAAACATACAGCTAGTGTCTATTATTGCATAATGCATATATGTTATGAGATATTAAAATCATTATCTTCTATTTTGTTTTCAAAGAGATATTTCTGATACAGGGTTCATGTGTTCACTGGAAACACAGAGAAAGTGAGAAATTATCCCCAGGAGCCACCTGCTGGCCCCAAATCCTTCTACTGTTTAAAAAGAAAAATTGCTAAAGAACAAGTGTGTTTGCTGAGAGAGAGAGAAAGAGAGGGAAAATGAGAAATTACCTTTTAGAGAAGATAGCTACTCTACAAACCCCTCTCCTCCATCCTCCCCTCAGGATTTTGGGCATGCATGCTCACTTGCCTGCTATGTTTTTCAAGTCTCCAGATCTGGGATTGAACTGCCCAGTTGGCTATGTAGGATCCAGCTTCATGGACTATACCGCCACCTACCGGTGCCCACTTCTAATTTTGTAACATTTCTTTCTTTGGGCCTAACACATTTTTTAGAAGGTTGGGGCATATCTGCGAGTAAAACACAGAAAACAACTGCCTTAGAGTGTTCCTATTTAGAAAGCTGAAATGCAAAGTAAATATATGCTATGTCTGTTGCTTATAATTATCATGATGCAAAAGGCTAAAAAAAAAGGAAGGTAATAAAACTATCTGCTGGGTACTTTTCACATGAGGGGATGAGTAAAGCATTTCTGAAAAATATAATTTTGAGAATAGACTTTAATAAGTCAAAAGGAGAAACCAGAAGGATATCTGAAGAAAAAATTTTCAGTGCAGCTGGAATAGTAAGTGCCAAAACTGTTGTAGGCAGGTGGTGTGGTAGTTTACACAGTTGGATTCCAACATGGCTGAACATTATTAGTGTCCTGGACCCAGTAACTTGAAAATCACGCTGGACTTGTGTGCGTGCATGCTCAAAATCCCGAGAGTCGAATGGAGGAGAAGAGATTGTAGGATCATCCCCCTTTGGAGGATGATTTCTCACTTTTTCTCTCTTTGTCTCTTTCCTCTACAGTGAGTGCATATGCCTTGTGGCAAAAATAAAAACAAACAAACAAACAAAAAAACAACAACGAAAAAACACTATTGCAAAGACCAACTGTGATGAGTTTCCCGTGATCCCACATTACAAGTATCTGCGCCCTTGTAAAATCATGTGTGTGGGCAGAAACACTGACTTGCTTCATCGATCGAATAATGCAAAGGTGATTAGATGCCACTTCCCAATTATGTTGCAAAAGTTGTACTTTCTATCTGGCTAGCATGCTAAAACAAGTAACCATTTTGGAGATGCCCATGTGGCAAGAAACTGAGCCTCCAGACAACAATCAGCTAGAAATGAGGGCAGCCTCTGGCTGGCAGGTAGCAAGAAACCTTGTTCCCTCCCCCCGCCCCCCTCCTCCCCCCCCCCCCCCCCCCAGCAAACCAGTCATAATGAGTTGATCTCTGCCAGCACACAGATTTCAAAGCAGGTCCTTCTAAAGACTGCCATCCCTGCTGACACCAAACTTGTTTGCAGACTTGCGGGGCCCTAAAGAGGACCCAGTTAGGTCCAGGTTAGAATACTGATGAACAAAGACTGGGATATTTTTTTTCTTTTTTTTGAGAGAAATTTTTGCTAGAGAGCACATATACTTGCCAGAGAAACAGAGACAGAAAGCGAGAAATCTCGTCCTAGGAAGGATGGCCACGTCAAAATCCCTTTTCCACCATTCTTGTCTCAGACTTTGGGTGCACGCGCACACACACACGCGCCTGGTGTGAATTTTAAACGGCCAGGTCCAAGACTCAAATTGTGGTCGACTACATGGGAGTTCAGCGATGTAATCACCACACCATCTGCTGGTCCCAACACTGTGAGATATTAAATGGATGCTATTTTAGACTGCTGAGTCTGTGGTGATGTTATGCTGCAAAAGATAACTAATACAGTTTTTAAAGAACGGGCATATTTTTAAAACTTTTTTTAAGAATTATTTTATTTATTTATTTATTTTTATTACCATTTTTATTTTATATGCTATAGGGCATAAGTGCTCACTAGAGAGAGACAAAGAGAGAGAGAGACAAAGAGAAAGCAAGCCACCAGGTCCAAGACTTGAACCCTGGTCGGCCATGTGGCAGACCAGTGCTGAAACAACTATGACACCTGCTGATCCAAGAAAGCATATTTTGCATATTCTAAATCAAAATGGTAGTGACTAGAGTCAAAGAGAAAGGAGAAACCATTTAAAGCCTGGAAATTAGGAAAAATTAAAAAGAAATCTTATTAGAGTAAAATACTAGCCATTCTGAGCTGTTTAATTTAGCAGTTTACCATGCTGTGCATTTAGAAGTATGCGTGCAGGTCGCTATCAGAATAAAACAGATAAGAAATAAAATGGACTGAACCAGAGTAATAGCAGCAAGAATTCAGAAAAGTGAAAGAGTTCTGGATATGTTTGACGACTATGGCATAGTGGGTTTGCTAAACTAAGAAGCTGATATATACGTTAAGAAAGAAACAATATATCAACCTTAAGATTTTAGGATTTTCAGTTTTATCAGTTTTTGTTTTTTTTTATTTTTTTTGCCTTTGGCATGCACAATAGCCAGAGAGAGCTAGAGAGGGAAACAATCACTTCAATGTAACAATCACTTCTCCTCTCAGATTTTCAGAACACACACACACACACATAACACACACCTGGCATGATTTTCAAGCCTGAGTCCAGGACTTCAACCATGTGTGGCTAAACAGAATCCAGAACTTTAATCACTATGTCACCTTCTGGACCAAGTTTTATCAGATTTTATTGAGCATATCTACATGTAACTTTAGCAATGTAATCAACTCAAAGTGTATTATTATTTTTTTAAGTTTATTTAATTTATTCATTGGGCCAGAGGAAGAGAAAGATCCCCAATAGGCTGTCACCATGCTGCAATCCCCTCCCCAGGCTTCCGCCGACTAGGATCACGTGCATGCACATTGATGTAACCAGTACGCTCAAGCAGACCTGGGGTCCACAGCCTTCCCACATGGAGAAGACTTCCCACAGCCTTCCTGTACCACAGAGTCTGGGCTTATTTTCATTCTTTTTACTCAGTGGAGTGAGTATCCATCTACTATATACAAAACAAGGTAAATGACTCACTATATATAAAAACGAGTGCACATTGGGTGAGCCTTACTAAAATTTGTCATCAACCTGTATATTTATGTATTTTTTCTTCACTGCTTCAATGGGATAGGTTAATATGATTTCAGTGGGTTTAGTCAAAAATAAAATAAATGTGATTGTATCACAACAGTTCATCATCAAAGGACAAAACCAAGGCAACAAAATCATCAGTGTTTTCTTTTGCTTAATTTATTACAATTTTCCAGATAAATTAGAAAATTTATTCTATTTTTTGTCAAACTACATAAAGAGTTATTTTAACTTTATATCTGAAAAATCAAGGAAATATAAAATCTAAAATGAAATATAACAATATATAATTCAAATTTTAAAAGTAACTAAATATGTAAATACATTTATATTTATACATACAAAAACAAAAGAGCATTTTTAAATTGCATAACTATTAAAATATACCTGGATAGACATTTGGCTTTATTTATGTGACCTTTTTTGTTCATCTGTCTATTTTTTTTTTCAAAGAACATGTGCAGAATTTTCTGCAATAAAAAAATTATATAATTGGAATAATTAGATAATTATAAAAAAGGTAAGTCTTTACAAAATAAATAACATAATATTTTCATAAATAGACTTCTTGGAAACCTATCTCCCAATGCTTATTTCAGAGCTAAGACCTCAAATAATACTATGTCAGTAACTTTATGATCATTTTCAGTAGCATTGACAAGGATTATTCTTGTTGTTATTCACCATCTCAGACCCCCATTATGAATGGCACAGTAACCATCTCTACCACCAAGTAGACTAAATGACTACTTCAGAGGAAAAAATCCTCATAGATGCCCTTCATCCTGGAAATGGAACAGGATCTATGAAATTCACAAAAACAGCCAAGATATACATGACTACATCAGAGGTCATCTTTATGTTTGGATTCAGAACCCATGTTGGTGTGGCAAGACCAGTAGCTTTTACATAATTTTTGATTCATTGAATTATCAAAAGCAAAAGAAAAAGAAGAAAAAGAAAAAAACTGAACCCAAACATACTCTTGCAAGACATGGCCTGTATGAGAATAGATCTCTGGAAAACAGTGAAAGTAATGCAACAACAATGAAGAAAGAAAGTCAGGAAGACTGCAAAGGGGAATGCTGGTGCTAATAAAAAGTGAGCTGAAGATTGGAGAATAGTTGAAGGACTAAAGATTCTGCGATGACTTTATTTTTGGTGATTATACAGATTTTTCATGAGAGCACTAATTGTATAACTATGCTTTTCAGCATAGTTGACATACATAGTTGATATACATGGTGGTTGAAGTGGCTGGATCCCATTTAGACAACTGGATAATTCAAGTCCTGGACCCAGTGGCTCGAGAAACACACCATGTTCTCTGCATGTGTGCCAAAAATTCCAAGAGAAGAATCTTTTTTTTTTTTTTTTTTTGAGAGGTTTTTGCTATAGGGCACGTGAACTCACCAGAGAGACAGAGACAGAGAGACAGAAAGCGAGAACTCACCCCCCACAAGGGATGGCCATGCCGCAATCCCTTCTCTTCCATTCTCCTCTCAGGTGGGATCTTGGGCACGCACGCACACACACCTGGCATGAGTTTAAGCCGCCAGGTCCGGGACTCAAACCGCGGTCAACTACATGGGAGTTCAGCGACATAGCCATTACACTAACTGCTGGTCCTGAGAAGAATCAAGGAGAGAGGAATGAGGCAGGACTGTGCTCCACTGCAGGGGTGGGAGGGGTTACTTTATAATTCTCTACCTCTCTAAGTCACTTGCTGGCAAGTTCACATGCCCTCTAAAAATTAAAAACAAACAAACAAACAAAAAAAACAAACAAAAATTGTAAAAATGTAAAGAAAAGTCTCTTATGAATTTCTACCAGGACTAATTCTTGAAAAATTCTTAGCAAAATATAACAGCCAAATTACAATAATATCTACACTATTTATAAGTACATACATCTGTGAAATAAGTTTTTATGAATTTATTTCTTGAATGACTATGTAGCACCATTCCATCTGGGATGAATTTAGCACACAATAATGGCTTTAAATAATGCACACATGATTGTTATGAGTAGTTTTCACTTATTTAATAATAGCTAAGTATACTGCAAACCGAACATAAAATTCTATGTAGTGAAGGCTTTTCAATATTACTAGTGCTAAGCTCAGATATTAAGAAAACCAAAGTAGCATTTTTATCTATAACCTACCAGAGATGTCGCTTTTAATTTGCCAAAAGTGTTATGAAGGTTGATTTCTAAATCAATCCGTTGTGGATATAAACATACTACTGATTACTTTTTAGGCCTTGTACCACAAGAAGGAAGATATTGATGCAATGCATTTATGAGGATGGGATGGAAGGGATGAATTAGGCAAAATTAGAAATATACATGTGTGTTTGTAGATTTAAAAAAATATATATAGTAATTGGGAGCCAGCAAGTGGCATGGTGGTTATGGCACTGGATTCCTACATGGCTGATGTGATTCAAGTTCTGGGCCTGATGGCTTGAAAGTCATGCCAGCGACATGTGTGTACAGGCCCCAAGTCCTGAGAGGAGAATGGAGGAGAAGAGACTGGAGCATGGCCATCCTTGCTTGAGAATGATTTCTCACTTTCCCTATTTCTGTTTCTCTCTGGCAAATGTGTGTACCCTATGGAGGCGAAAAAACACAACAAACAAACAAACAAAATAAAAACAAGAAAAATAAAGAAAAGTGATTGAAATAGCAGTAAAGTATATTTTAAAGTAAAATAAAGGCAGGTGAAAGGTATTATAAAGGTTCACAGAAAAATTTCAAATAATAGTCATGTGAAAATAATCTTTGGAACCAGCAGTTGGCGTAATGGCTATATCACTGTACTCCCATGTAGCCGACTGCAGTTTGAATCCCAGACTAGTGGCTTAAACTCATGCCGGGCGAGTGTGTGTGCGTGCCCAAGATCCCAAGAGGAGGATGGAGGAGAAGGGATTGTGGTGTGGCCATCCCCCCTGAGGGAGTAATTTCTCGCTTTCTGTCTCTCTGTCTTTCTGGTGAGTGCACGTGCCCTGTAGCAAAAACCTCTCTTAATAAATAAATAAATAAATAAATAAATAAACATTTTAAAATTAATAACAATCTTTAAAATGATACCCCTTTCTATATTTCAAGACCTCCTAAATATTAGGTTTCATTGGAAACTGCTGATAATATATTTCTCTGGCAATATATTTGCACATAGTATTTTTCTTTAGGTCTATTTTCTTTTCATTTTTAAGTATGTACACATAGTTAACAAATCAAGAATTATAAATGCTTAACTAGGCTTATTCTTATTCATTTATAGCCAATGTAATTGTATACTATGATTCCTCGCTCTAAACTGTCAAAGCTTTTTCAAAATAAAATATGAAATGCTGGCTCAGCCATGGTAGCATACACTAGTTGATGCTGCTTCCTGAAAGACTGAGCCCTGGTTGATTCTGGTTCACCCTAAATGCCAGGCATGGGTGGTGAGTACCTGTCAACCGAGCTATTTGGAAGGAAGCTGAGGCAACATAAAGAATCCTTCTCTTTTTTTTTTTTTTTGGAGAGGTTTTTGCTATAGGGCGCGTGCGCTCGCCAGACAGACAGAGAGAGACAGAGAGACAGAAAGCAGGAAATCACCCCCCAGGAGGGATGGTCACGCCGCAATCCCTTCTCCTCCATTCTCCTCTCGGGATCTTGGGCACGCACGCACACGTGCCCGGCGTGAGTTTAAGCCGCCGGGTCCGGGACTCGAACCGCGGTCGACTACGTGGGAGTCCAGCGACATAGCCATCATGCTAACTGCTGGTCCCAAGAATCCCTGTCTTTGATCAACGGGACTGGGGAGAAATGTTCACATATTTAAATGCTCACATTATAAGCTAAACAATGTGATTGAATGTATATACAAAAATAAATTAATTAACTAAAAAAAAAAAAGAATCCCTCTCTTAGTACCAGCAGATGGAGTAGCAGTTAGGTCACTGGACTCCCACATGGCCAATGGTGGTCGAGTCCTGGACCTAGTGGCTTGAAACACACCAAGTACGGGGACAAGCAGTTAGCGTAATGGCTATGTCGCTTGACTCCCATGTAGTCGACCGCGGTTTGAGTCCTAGCCCGGTGGCTTAAACTCACACCAGGCGTGTGTGCATGCGTGTCCAAGATCCTGAGAGGAGAATAGAAGAGAAGGGATTGCGGCGTGGCAATCACCCCTGGGGGGGGTGATTTCTTGCTTGCTTTCTGTCTCTCTGTCTCTCTCTGTCTTTCTTTTTTTTTTTTTTTTTTTAATTTGCATACAATCATTACATTTGTACGGAATGGGTACAGAATGGTCTGTAGAAGCATGTATATACAGTGTGTATTAACCAGATAGGTATAAACATATTCACCATCTTCAACAGTTGACATTATGTTGTGAACATTCAAAACCCACTCAGATGATTCTGCAAGTAAGTGTGAATTGTCTATGATGTTTTTTTTTTTTGCTGAGAGATACAGTTCCTTTTTGATTTTTTATTTTTTTCTTCTAATTTTCAGTTCATAAAGTTCCCAGCAATAGGGAACGTAGACTTCACTCAGGGCTGGACCAAGGGTGGGTCTCGTGCAGCCCCGTAAATGTATGTGAGTCTCCATGGAACACAGTTTCAGGGACGCGGCTCTGGAAAGCTGAGACGGCTATCAGCTGATGCGGCACAACAGTCATCCCACAGTCACCTGGAATGGCACTGTGGGGATCTGCAGCGTGAATCATCCTCGGGTGTCTGGATTCCTTAAGAATGGTAGAGTAGTTCTTGTTTTTCCCTGAGGTAATGCAGAGCTGGTAACCATCATCTTCTCACTGACCATAGGCAGAGAAATTCCTCCCACACAATACACCTCTCAATTGGTCCAAGACAGCCAAATACTCCCTCTGCTGCCCAAAGCTGTAAGTTCTTGATCCCTGTGCTCGGTCTCAGCCCGCTGCCCGCGGCCGGTGGCCACGCGAGGGTGCAGAACCGGCGACCATGCACAAGCCGGGGGACCACATGTAGGCCGAGCAGCCATGCCCAGCCCCGGTGGCCACTCGCAGGCCCGGGACCACACGCAGGCCCGGCGGCCCCATGCAGGCCCCGAGCGCATGAATACTCGCGGGATCCAGTGCCCCCACCCCTTGCCCACCCAGCCAGAGAAAGGAAGGACAGCGACCTTGGTCGCTGCAGTGCCGGGCACGAGACATACTCAGCGTCGGAGAGGCAGTGGGGGCTGGGCCGTCCGGGCCCTGGCACGCGGGGCAGAGCCGCGGCCATGGCGCGCGGGGGCAGAGCCACGGCCACGGCGCGTGGAGGCAGACCCCGGCCACGGCACGTGGGGTAGATCCCGGCCACGGCACGCGGGGGCTGAGCCCCGGCCACAGCACGCGGGGAAGACCCCGGTCACGGCACACAGGGGCAGAGCCCCGGCCATGGCATGCGGGGCAGACCCCGGCCACGGCACGCGGGGGCAGAGCCCCAGCTGGGCTGGCTCTCCAGCCAAGGCACGCAGAGCCGAGCCCCAGCCGCAGGGCCGAGCCCTGGCCTGGCCGGACCTCCGGCCAAGGCACGCGGAGCAGAGCCCCGGCCACAGCACGCAGGGCAGACCCCGGCCACGGCACGTGGGGCAGAGCCCCGGCCACGGCACGCGGGGTAGGCCCCGGCCACGGCGCGCGGGGGCAGAGCCCCAGGCCCGGCACGCGGGGGCAAAACCCCGGCCACGGCGCGCGGGACAGACCCCGGCCACGGCGCGCGGGGGCAGACCCCGGCCACGGCACGTGGGGGCACGGCACGCGGGGGTAGAGTCCCGGCTAGGCCGGCTCTCCGGCCAAGGCACGCAGAGCAAAGCCCCAGTCGCAGGACAGAGCCCTGGCCTGGCCGGCCCTCCGGCCACGGCACACTGAGCAGAGCCTCGGCCACAGCATGCTGGGCAGACCCCGGCCACGGAACGCGGGGCTGATCCCCGGCCACGGCACGCGGAGCAGAGCCCCGGCCGGGCCGGCTCTCCGGTCAGGTGGCGCGGAGTAGAACCCCAGCCGCAGCACACAGAGCAGAGCCCCGGCTGGGCTGGTTCTCCGGCCAAGGTACGCAGAGCAGATCCAGGCCACGACACGCGGAGCAGAGACCCGGCCACGGCACGCGGGGCAAACCCCGGCCACGGCAGGTGGGGCAGAGCCACGACCGGGCCGGCTTCTCGGCCAGGGCACGCAGCTCAGAACCCCAGCCACAGCGCACCGAGCAGAGCCCTGGCTGGGCTGGCTCTCCGGCCAAGGCACACGGAGCAGACCCCAGCCACGGCACGCAGGGCAGACCCCGGCCACGGCACACGGGTCAGACCCCGGCCACGGCACGTGGGGCAGGGCCCCGGTTGGGCCGGTCCTCCGGACAGGGCATGTGGAGCAGAGCCCCCGCACCCCGTCTCCGCGCCCCGGCTCGCAGAGCTGAGCCCTCACGCCCGGCGCCCCGCCCCCGCGCCCTAGCACATGGAGCGGCGCTCCTCGCCCGCCCGCCGGTGCATGCCCCCGCGTCTCGCCCCGCGGAGCGGAGCCCCCGAGTCCGGCGCCCCGCCCCCCGCGCCACGGTACGCGGAGCATAGCCGCCGGCCTGCGGCCCTCCGGCCAGCCGGGCGGAGCACACAGGCGTCGCCCCCGCAGCCCGCTGGCCCGCCCTCCAGCCGGCCGGGCGGCGCACGCCTCTCTCTGTCTTTCTGATGAGCGCACACGCCCTATAGCTAAAAACCTCTCTAAAAAAAGAAAAAAAAAAAAAAAAAAAAAAAAAAAAAACACCAAGTACAGGTGTGTGAATGCCCAAGATCCTGGAAGGAGAGTGGATAAGAGGGAACTGTGGCATGACCATGCCCCCTGGGGAGTAATTTCTCACTTTTCCTCTCACTGTGTCTCTCTCCTTTCCACCCCTCTCCACCACCACAAGTGTAGACGCCCTAAGGCAAAAACTATTAAAAAAAGAATCCCTGTCTTAAAATAAATAAAAATAAATAAATAAATAAATAATCAAGAACACTAGTGTCATCGTTATTTCTCTTTTAACCATGATCCCGCAAAGAAAAAAAAAGATGGGCATAGCATTTATAATGCAGCTACCATATTTCGGAGTAGATCAGGTACTTTTCATATGTAATCTCACATACAGTTTATAAAATAAAAAAGTGTGAGCAGGAATTAAAGAGTCGACAGAAAGTGTGACAGTGAAGAATAAATGATAACTTTAATCTATCTTTTCTCTAAATGTGGTCTATGATACTTCTGATGTAGAACCATCTGTTGTGGTGTTAATAATTCAGGTTCAGAGCACCTACGAACTTATTACGTCTGGGCATAAGGTTTGAGCATCTGCATTTTAAACAAAAATATGCCCTCGGAATGCACAATAGCATTTAACATGCACTGAGCTATGTTGTCTAGGAGTATAAAATATTTGTAAATTAAATTTTATAGTTTCATAATATTACCTTTCTAGACTTCTCTGTTGCTTGTTGTTTTATGATTAGCTAGAAATATGGGATCTCATAAACAGAAAATGAGGGAACTAATGGAGGTTTAAGAAATGTGCTGGCTACTATCAAAATCCCATGAAACTGAAATACTTAAAATTTCACTTTGTTTTGTTAAAAAAATGTTATTATAGATAGCGCTCAAAAATTATCATCTTCCCTGTTAAAAGAATAAGGGAGGAAAAAACGCATGTCATATAAAGCAGCTTGACTTCTTTATAAAAAAATGGATTGGGGACCAGAAGGTGGTGTAGTGGTTAAGGCTCTGGACCCTCAGGTGGCCGACTGTGGATAGGTCCTGGATCTGGTGGCTTCAAACTCATGCGGGGCTCATGAGTATGCATGCCCAAAATCTCAGGAGAAGAATGGAGAAGGGATAATAGTATGGTCATTTCCCCCGGGGGGTGCTTTCTTGCTTTCTGTCTCTTTGTCTCTCTGGTGAGCACACTGAACACAGGAGTCCTATAGCAAGGGGGAAAAAAAAAGAAAAGAAAAAGGAAAAGAAATGGCTGATTCTGTATATTCTATATTCTGCATTCAGAATTTGTATTGTATTGTATTTAAATAAGCATTGACTCTCTTCCTCCCCAAAAAATAATTCTAAAATAATCTCTTCAGGAAAGGCTTATAAATGACTTGTTCAGAAGTTAAAAATCATTCTTTAAGTAAATTCTTATTATTTAAAATAAAAGTCTAGGCTGGCCAGCCAGTGCTGTGGTGGTTGCAGTGGCTGAATCTCACATGGCTGATTGTACTCTTTAAATCCCAAACCAGGGGCTTCAAAAATCAGCATTATGTGTGTCCATGCCCAAAATCTTGAAAGAAGAGTGGAGAAAAGATTGCTGCATGACCATGCTCCATGGGGGTGATTTCTACTTTCAATCTCTCTTTTTCTCTCTCCATCTCTCTCTGGCAAACACAAACACCCTTTGGCAAAATTTAAAAAAAAAAAAATTGTACAAGGCAAGACTCTCAGTGGTGCTATAGGAATGCATGCTGATCCCACATGGGAATCTCCCCAGTCTACCTACCTATACCCACAAGGCACACACAAGATTGCCAGTGATCCTGGCTGGCTGAAGCTAGGGGTGGATTGCTGTGTGAGGGCCCTGATAGGTGAGCTCTCACGCTCTCTCTCTCCCTCCCGCTCTTCCTTTCTCACATATCTCTCGTGGAAGAGATACAAATAAGTTTTATAGAGGGATACCAGTAGATGGCATAATGGTTACGTC